>OZ023266.1:124373516-124861016 GCA_964006375.1 Tillus elongatus
TCGGTTTATGTTTTAAGTCATCGTTAGAAGACACACATATATATATATATATATATATATATATATATATATATATATATATATATATATATATATATATATATATATATATATATATATATGGTTCAAGAGTGGACAGGAATGGACGGTACAGGAGATCTGCGAAAAAATCCTGTGGAGAAAATGGGCTAAGAGAAAATGCTGGAAATTATTTTTAAGTTCTTTACTCTTCCATTATTGGACGGGAATGCTCTAATCGTCTAAAAAAAGCATTTTTATGGAAAATATCCCTACAAAAGCTATGAAAAAGATAATACATTGTTAATATTACTGAAATTCTATATCTTTTTGGTTTAACACTTTTTGCTGTAAATTGTAAAATTAGGACAGGAGAAAAGGAGAAAGTCTGCTGATGAAAGTGTAAATAATTTTAATTTGGCTCAACCGAATTGAATGAAATCTGTCTTGTTTAAGAAAGGAAGATCTTAATTTTCGCTGCCCTAGCCAGAGAACGCTATTTGAAAAACTTGCTTTCTTTTCAATTTTACTTCAAAATTTTAAATAGAATAAAATTGTTATTATATGATAATCGGAAGTAGAATAAATTTTCAAGCGAATATGTGAAATATTCAATTTGATAACTTTGTTAGTTTCGGAGTCATAGCTAATAGATTAATTAATATTAACTGATGAAAAGCAATTGTCTCCAAAGATCCATGGTCAAGCGTGTTATGACAAATAATTTTTTTCCTATTTATTGTAGCACGCTTGACCATGGACCATTGGAAACAATTGTTTTTCATCAATGAACATGAATTATTCTTTTGGCTATAACTCCGAAACTAATAGAGATATCGAACTGAATCTTTCACATATTCGCTTTCAAATTTATTCTAGTTTCTGATAATAATATAATAACGATGTCATTCTATTTAAAATTTTGAAGCAAAATTAAAAAGAAAGCAAATTTTTCAAATAGCGTCCTCTCGCGAGGGCAGTGAAAATCAACATGACTTAGCTATTATCTCGTTTTAACTAACAGACCTTGCTTTCTTAAACGAGACAGATTTTATATAATTCTGTTGAGGTAAACCAAAATTATGTACAATTTCATCAGTAAAACTTCTTCTCTCACCCCCTGCCTTAATTTAAAATTACAGCAAAAAGTGGTGAACAGAAAAGATATAGAATTTCAGTAAGATTAACAACGTGTTATTTTTTTGATAGCTTTTAAAGGGATATTTTCCATAAAAATGCCTTCTTTCACACGAAAATAGCAAATACACCCCCTAGTGGCAGAGCCCGGAGCTTAAAAATTATTTTCAGCATTTTCTCTTAGCTATTTTCCTCAACAGGATTTTTCTCGCAGATTTTCTAGCCCACTTATTCGTACCTTTTCATCCTTAACGGAACAGCCTATATATATATATATATATATATATATATATATATATATATATATATATATAATATATATATATATATATATATATATATACATATACAGGATGTTTCGTAACGCAATGGATACAGAAAACATGCCGATTTTTTATATATATGAATTTTCTCTGTCGCCCATGGTTGGTTGGTTGGTGAGATATTGGCCCCGGAAGAGTTTATAATAATTACAAGGAAAAGCTGTATAGTAGCAATGCTTCAGCATAGAACAACCAAATTTGCTAGATGGTTTTCTTTTATCAACGTTAGTTTACAAAAATTTAAAGTGGATATAAACTCAAAGAGAGGTGAATTAGGGGTGGGTCAATGACATGTTTTTTTTAAATCCTGAACAAATTAAACGTTAAAGTCGATCAATTTAGCAAATGAAATTTTGTACCTTTTTTTCTTGTCGATTTTTCGACAAACCACCCGTTTTTGAGAAAAATGAGATTTTTAGAGTTGAGATCAAAACAAAGTTATGTCCTTGAAAAACTTTATTGAACACTAACCTATCTAAACTTTAAGAAACGCTATTAAAAACTAACAAATAAAAAACAATACACTAGAACATTGATTTTTCAATGGCCATCCTTTTTACGGATGAAGGTTGCTTTACAAGAAAAGGGATTGCAAATGTGTAGAACTGCTACGAATATTCGGGCGTAAATCCACATGCTACAGGAACCCGCTACTTCCAAAGATAATTTAAAGTAAATGTGTCGGCAGGTGTTGTTGGAGGACATGTGGTTGGGTCGGTTATTTGACCAAACCTCTTAAACGGCGGAACTTATTTGCTTTTCTTGCAAAATGTTTTTCCTAAACTACTGGAGGTGCTGCCCTTACAACTAGGCATCGAAATGTGTTTTATGCATGATGGGGCTCCTTCACATTTCACTACCAACTTTAGTGGATTTTGAACCAGCAATTTCCAAATCGATGACTAGGTCGTGGAATTAATTGCCCTCAACTTTGGTCATGATCACCAGACTTGAATAAATGTGTAATCTCTGGGGAACTTTAAAAGAATCTGTCTGTTTGACTACAGTTTAAACTGAAGAAGATTTGTGAAGTCGCATCAATAATGGACCATTTTTGCTTTATTTTGTGATCTCTGTAGTTTTTCTATACCTGCAGCCATTGGGTGCCCCCCACCAAGCCGATTTCATTATAGTCACTTCTATTTGTTTAATGAGATAGTTCTTTCAGTAAATGTGTTTAATACTTCCAATGCGCTGAGAGAGTTAGAACAAATCACATACCGATGAGCACCGTTATTCTTCACATATTCAATTGATTTTAGGATAGCTTATAACTTCCCTGAGTAGACTGATGTTGTTTTCGGTAAGCGATATTGTTCCCATCCATTCGGTGTAACTAATGCTGACCGAACTTGAGAATTGCATTCTGAAGCATCGCAGTGAATAAAATCAAGGTCAGGGTAGTTTGACACTAAATCTTTTAACATTGAGTGGATTAGAGATTGAAGGGCTTCCTTTTGTTGTATTGGGCTATATCCAAAATAATCTTAGATTGTGTCACTGTACTAGTATCGACGTCAGTTCAATGAACTTGACAGTTTATCAAAAATTTGAAGCGGACTAACTTTTAAAGCAATGTTTCTCTTGATAGGAAATTGTAAAAAGATATTCAGGTACCCCTCTTGTATTCTGCGTACGGCAGCTCTTCGTCTG
The DNA here is from genome assembly GCA_964006375.1 of Tillus elongatus. Classification (NCBI taxonomy): domain Eukaryota; kingdom Metazoa; phylum Arthropoda; class Insecta; order Coleoptera; family Cleridae; genus Tillus; species Tillus elongatus. The sequence goes on from OZ023266.1 coordinate 124,376,648, forward strand.
GTGAGTATTGTGGGTTCGGAGGGTGTTAATATAGTTTACTTGTACTGGTAGGAGGACATATCTACCTTTATTAACAATTTCCTTAAGAAATATTATTTGGACGCCACATAATTTGTATAAAAGTAAAAGTATAACACCTTTATACTATTGGCTCCAGATGAAGAATGATAATAATAATTTCTCTAAAAATTGCAAAATGACTTATCAAAACCTATACTGTGAAAGAAATGTTAAATTCAGATTAGTTTTTAGTTTAGTGTAAGGTATAATGAAAAACGAGAAATTCCAGTTGGAATGCTTCTGTTTATTATAAGAATAATTATCGAGAACAATTCCTTGTAGTTAGCTGTGAAGGTTATGTTCCAGACAAGTATGAGTAAACTTGTAATAAATAGCAGGGCTATTTAAGGTAGTTTATATATTAGAAGCCTCGACGCAGCAAGTGTGTTATGGTAGTGAATTTTCATAGAAATGATCTGGCACCAAATATTCTTATTACTTTTCTTCTTGTAACATACATGAAGTTTGTTTAAAACTTAAGTAATTAATTGTGACAATGTTGAACTTGAACTTGATAGCTCTCATGAAAATTTGCGACACAAAAAAAAATCGCTAATAATGTAATCACAAATTTTAAATTTTAAAAGCGGTTTAAAAAATTTGATACACTATGCAAAGGAAAGAAAAAAGTCTGGTCTGCAATATTCTTATGGTAAGGATAGCAGTAGGTATCCATGAGCGCCTTGTCTGTGACCTCCTTCTCAGGCCTTTGAATTGCTCTCTAGTTGGTCAGGAAAAGTAGAAACGGTTCCCTGGATAGAATAGATCAGCCGCTACCAAAGAAAACCGGGACTATAATTCTCGAGCAGCTCAGACTTGAAGGTGGGGCCTCAGGATTGGAATCTAGTGTGAGTTACTTCAAAGATGAAGGACAGCTTTGCAGTCAACAACTAGTAGGTGACTTGATCTTGATGATAACACATTAGGGGTTTAAATTTCAGAAACTAGGATTCAGCATTGAAACTTCAGCATTTACTTTACATGCTCTTCATATCAGCGTCAAACTTGTTAAAAAGTTTCCGCGTGAACTAAACTACTATCATTGAAAATTAGTATTCCGATGGGCTTCTGAAATTCAAAAATGAAAAATGATGCCCTTACCAACAACTACATACTTTAACACTTACAAGAAACTATATTCAAAAGCTGAACATAAGTTCGCTTGGCGGATGACTCCAGAAAATATCCTCTTCAAAAACTCGGCTCAGGAAGCCATTGTTACCTTCAAAGCATCACCACCGGAATTGAAGAATGAACTGGAACTTTTTTTATATAACAAATATTAATACTAAATTAATAACCAAGGATAAATTATATATATATATATATATATATATATATATATATATATATATATATATATATATATATATATATATATTTCCATTGTCCAAAATGCTACAGATTACCTACTGGATGGTAAAGGATGCTTATTTATAGAGGTTTTACTCTAATATGTAAAAAATAAACAATAAATTTAAAGCGCTTGATCTCTTCCGTTTTTCAGACACTGATATCAAACATAAGCAAAGTCTATTATAATCTGCAAAATATAATTAAATATAAAAAGTTAAGGGTACTTCGGATAAACTGGACGTATATTCACAACAAAAAACAACTCCCTAGATGCACCATACGCCGCTGTAGTCGCTTACAGAGTTTCGTTAATAACATCGTTTTCGTTTCAAAGTTATTTGCTTGGTTCTATAGTTTATTCTTAACCTGTACACAAACACACACACGCATACACACACACACACTGAATATAATCTTGAAGCGACAAGGTTGTCTTTATGGCAGCACCCCAGACATGGGGAAAAAATTCCAACTGTGGCCATATCTGTGCCCTATATAACGTCAAAAGCTGCTGCGATAAAAACAAACTCTTAATTTGAAACAAAAATCCAATATTTTTGACTGCTCTTTTAGAAATATTGAAACAATGTAAGCGATAGCAAAGATCCTCTGCAACAGTTATCCTCAATGCAAACATTGTATACGTTTAAGCAGTATTTTTCCAGCCATCTGAACGTTTGGGCCTTGTATGTCATTCTTACCAGAGAAGAGGCAAATCATACCTCATTGGTGAGGAGCTAGAAGCAGACATTGGGCGAGTTGATGAGAGTGTGCTGTGAAGAGTACTATCATCAGCGAAGCTGTGGAACGTATTTTTTGGTGTTGACGAAAGGTCAATCACATGCAAAGGAAAAAGTGTCGGAGTTAAAACAGTACCCTGTGAAACACACGCATTATTTTTTTAATTCATGTGATGAAACACCATCCATAACAACATCCATATAGCGCTTTTTCAGCAAACTAGATATCCATAGGCATAATTTCAAAGGCAATCCAAATGTTGGAACTTTATTGAGAAGTGCCGCATGCCAGACCCCGATTGAAATATCCAGTGAAAGTGATTTTTAAGGTATTTTATGAGCTACTGATGACTTTTATCATAACTTCAGACAAAATTCATAGAATGGAAATTCGACGATGGTTCCACAAGTCGGATTTGTCTCATTTTTTAGGTACAAGTTGAACTCGAGCGTGTTTCCAAAAAGATGGAAACCCCATTCTACAGGTCATCAAAGAAGGCGAAACAAAATTGGAGTCAATTAAGAAGCTCACATGTTAAAAACTATTACTGGGATTCCATCGGATCCTGTTGCCTTTTTACTACCTAAGTTTTCCAATATGTGCTTAACAGTACGACACCTAAAGAATATTTGTCCCATTTGTGACCTTACACCTAGAATATTTCTGTGGGATCTTCAGCTGACGATGAAACATAGAACTGGAAGCAAATACATGGGCAAATAGATCGTCTTTTTCGTTTGACTATACAGCGAGAACACCATTTGAAGTGGAGGAAATGTGCTGCTGGTGAAATTTCTACTTGTAATTATTGTCACAGACCAGAAACGTCAGATATTGTTTGGACAAGAGATAATTTGTGATACTTTTTCCCTTATTGATTGGTGAACATCATTTCTGGCTTCATCGGTTTTCTGTTTGCACCGTTTTCTTGTTGATCAAAGGCGACGTGAGGTTTGTTGCTCGGATTTTTGCTGAAAAGATTATAGGCAGAATTTTTAGGAACTATTGCTTATCGGCACTTTATTATAGCAGGGTTTTGATTTGGGATTGACATGTTTTGATGAATGAGGAATATAGGTTTTCATCCCTTCTAAGATAATTTGAGCAGTGGTGTTAGCGTCTTGTATAAGATTACGATTTCGAAAACAGACGTTTGTTCGAGTGAACAAACAATAAAAACTCCTTGATTTGCCCCATTAAGCGTATTTATAATGGCATATTTTTGACGAGTGTTCACTTGTAAAAAGTTATTTGTTTGTAGGGGATGTCTTTCCAGGAGTCTTATTTTTGCCATCATTTGAAAAATATTCTTCAAAATTCAAAAGCCGCACTTTCTTCATTAACGAATTTTCTCTGCATTTGTTAAAAAATGGTGGCTCCGTTGTGTAAAAACCGATGACTATACAAATAACAAGTTACGCCAAACACCCAAAATTAATTGATCTTTTCAAAAAAAAGGACATAAAACATAATTATAAACTTTGTCCAAACCTTAGCCATATGCAAAAATAGAAGAGGGATGTTAAAAATAGCACATGTAGAGCATCAGTTTTTCAATTTCAGCGTAAAGCACGCCCCAGTTAACCTTATAACTCTACCTCTCCAATGTTTGGTTACTCAACCACACATCTGCGAATATAGAAGATTACTGCTATATTTATTGTACCGTTCACTGTGAACTCAAATATACGAATATAAGTGGAATAATTTGCATTAAGCAAATAAGTAAGTAAACATTCGTAATCCACGAGCGAGTGGCAAAGTTCTGGAAGTTGTATCAGTTTACAATTGGCTATAAGAAAACCGCGAACTTGTAAAGCACGCATGAACACAAATATATCATAAACAGGGTTAGAGGGAATATCGGGAAACATTGGCAATGGCATTTGTGGCAAGGAGAACACATGTGTTTGGTACGTAGAACCCATTCGAGCTTGTGAGGGTTGGAATACATGCTGCTTAATACAGTTATCAACTCGAGCGTTACCAGGCGAACGGTAAATATTTTGCTCAATAATGTTTACTGGATAGACGATACACATTCATATATTATTGAGTTAACTGAAAATTAAAACGATACCAACAATACCACAATCTTTTATTTTACAACTTATTTTACAAGATTTTTGCAACGCTGTAAGATAAAAAAGAATCTACACGCAGCAAGTGCGTTATGGTAGTGGATGTTCATAAAAATGTTTTCAATAGCAAATATGCCTTCTTTTAAATAAAAGCAAGCATCAAAATGTGTTACCAGTATTACTTATATAGTAGACAATGTACCATATTTCATTAAAATACCTTTACTGTTTAAAAAAGTACAAACATTTTCCAAAATAAATTAAAATGTTCCCGAAAAAACTAGTTCGATTTTCTTGGACAAGGAACCTCTTCAAGCAATTGACAGACATACCAAGATATAATTATTCACAAAAAGCTTTTCGACAAACCTTCGAAAAAGTTTTTTTTCACGAAAATCCAAAAATATTTTGTTAAAATAACTTATTAAACATTTACATACAGACTTGGAGACTACTTCTCTGGCTTCATTGTTGGTTTTCGTTTTTGTATGTGAAGGACGTAGCCAGCGCGTAAGCTAACTGGAGCAAGTGGCCCTTATGAATTCTGGAAGTTCTAGGATGTTCTTCAACGTTTCTGTGACTAGTTTCCCTGCTTGACAGCATTCTCAGACAGATTAAAATTGAATTAGTACGAAATGATGACAACTACAAATGAACATCTGTTGCTATGTTATGATATGATGTTTTGATCAAAAAATTTTTATCAAATTGAAAATAAAATAAAACACAAATGACAGATGAGGCTTTCAAAATGTCTACGAGATGTATGTCAATATTTAACACAAAAAAAGAAGTAGCCTATAATAACTATGATAACAGTTATAACAATAAAATAAATAAACAATAACAGTATAAAAGCAGTCTCTATATAACGAAATTATTGACATTCATCAACTCATTATCTTATTACAACTTTTTTGAAAGAATAGTTAAATTTATTTTTCTTTGACTTATTTAATTAGAAAGAAGAATATCCAAGAAAGGGGAATTCATTAAATCAGTTTGCTCGTTTAAAACAAGGTAGTTATTGCTCCAGTTAGCTTACACGCTGGCTAGGTCCTTCACCTACAAAAACGAAAATGAACAGTGAAGCCAGAGAAGTAGTCTCCAAGTCTGTATGTAGTATGGACCCGTTTCACCAAGTAAGGGCAACAACAATCAATGAATTGAAGAGGTCTTCTATCGAAGAGCTTGCCAATTTGTATAGAAAATCAAGCAGATGAACGCTTCCCAGAATGCATGGTGTAACCAAGAGTGCATAAGAAAAAAGGTCATCCCGAAGTATGTAATCATAACAACTACTGCAACATCAAATCAATCAAAAATTGCTATTAGAAAAGCTAGTTTCATCTGGCTAAAAGAAGAGTCCAAGAAATGGTTTTCAATTCGTGATAGTTTGCTTCTTTATATCAAGGTAATACATTCTTAACCTGTGTCTGTAATATAGGTAGAATATAGTTAATATTTTGGTTTTGTGCGTTTCTCTGATCATTAGTTACCCCCAATTTTTTTGTTTAAATGGATATTCAACATCTTTCTAATTTTTTAATGAATTTTCTTAAAAAAATCACTAATGAGATCCCGACTTATATATATATATATATATATATATATATATATATATATATATATATATATATATATATATATATATATATTTGTGTGTGCGTGTGTATCACACCGATAATTCTTAAAAAATAATGGGCCGATTTTGATCAAATTAAGTGAGTACCTTCCTTTTGCCAATGGCTTGGATAAGTTTGTTATCCAGGAAAATCTGCTCAGTTGAAATAGATTAACCAATTATTTGTTTTAATTAGACAGACAGATTCCCCCGGTCACCATCAGTTTTGACCTGACCTTAAGTGTATGGAATTTCGACCACGAAATTATAATGCATGTTTGTAAGAAAATAAATTCGGGACTCACCTAGTGCGTTATGGTAGCGAATTTTTATTGAATGCCTCAAATTTGAATAGCGCAATTTGCTATTAACCTCTAAGGTTCATTGGCCAGGAAACTAGTTTTTTACGGAACATTTAAAGTTTATTTTCAAAAAATTGTAAACAGTAAGGTTATTTTCATGAAATATGGTACACTGTTTCTACTATATATGTTATATTGGTAACCAAATTTGATGTCTGCTTTCTTAAAGAAAAAACATACATTTGCTATTTAAAACATTTTTATGAAAATTCACTATCATAACGCACTTGCTGCGTCCAGACTTTTTATAATATAAATCTGCGTATCAAACTTGGTTGCCATAACTTTGTTATTTTCGGAGAGCCAAAAAATCACCAAAGAAAACCCAAAACAAATGGGCAGATTTTCCTGGCTAAGACACTTATCTAAGCCACTTACAAAAGGAAATCACTTTTAAATATACACTTTGTTTGTTTGCTGTACTCTTTGTGATTTTTTATTGGTTTGCGGTGGACTGCAGTTTTGAACCTTCCCGGTTTATCATCAGCACGCTACTGACTGTGATCGCTCCTATGTGGTCTACGTCTGAGACTGTACGTGGCGCCTGCGCGTTGAGCTTCTATTAGTCGATTCTTTGATTGGTTGTGCCATCGGACTGTGTCGGGTGTATCGGTCTCCTGTCTTGATAACTGTGGTTTGATAATTTGTCTATTCGTATGGCCTTTATTAAATTTTGTTTAAATGTTTGTACTTGGATTTGTTCTGGCATTAACTGTTTCTTATTGTTTGTTTGTTGAATGTAGTATACTACATTCAACAACATTGTTTTGTTTAAATATTTGTACTTGGATTTGTTCTGACATTAACTGTTTCTTATTGTTTGTTTGTTAAATGTAGTATACTACATTAAACAAACAAACGATAAGATACAGTTAATGCCAGAACAAATCCAAGTACAAACATTCTAACAAAACTTAATAACAAACCACAGTGATCAAGACAGAAGACCGATACACACGACACAGTCCGAAGGCACAATCAATCAGAGAACAGCAAACCGACCAATAGAAACTCAACGCGCAGGCGCCACGTAGAATCTCAGACGTAGATCACACAGGAGCGATCACAGTATGATGAACCGAGACGGTTCGAAACTGCAGTCCACGCAAACCAATAAAAAATCACAAAAAGTACAGCAAACAAATAACTATTTATTCTATTCTCAAGGATACAACATGGAAGGAAAAAAAAACAATTTACAGAGGAAAAATATAACAGTTTTAACAGGAAAAAATAAAAATCTGTGCCCAAAAAACGAAAAGTTCAAAGCCATCAAGAAACACAACACAACAACAACAGTTCTAAATACTTACATATAAAGCGCGTTCTATAATTGAACTTGAAAAGACTTTTAATACAATTTCTAAGTAAAATTCGATTGAAGTTAATAAGAGTCAACCTGACATATACAAGCCAAATATTGTTCTATTTAACTTTGTTTTTTTTTGCCAAGGAATTATAAATAGGGGTAATATTTAAAAAAATATTATCTTTCCATATGTTTATTAAATTTTTCTTAAAAGTGATTCCAAAGTGATTTAAACACATTCTCTTATTATTTCAGGTTTCAAAATGTTGAATAGAAACATTACAAAAATTTATATTATGGCCAGTATTAAGATTACGTTCAGAGAAAGCACAAGTTCTTTTTTGTGGATGTATATCAGTTTTTGTGCTGTGTTAACCTATCTTTGAGGACTCTGGTTGTTTGGCCAATGGATTTTAAATTAAAATTATTACACAGAACACAATATATTACCCCGTTGACTTAATCAAATTTTAACTTGAAATTGTGTTAATGTTTGTTATTTAAAGTTTTTTCAAGTTTTATCTAAAACTCGCTCTACATGTAAGTATTTCAAATTGTTGTATTTTTCCTATGTAAATTGTAGTGTTTCCCTTCCTTGTTGTAAACTTGTGAATGGAATAAATAATTCCGAAAGTTCGATATAATACAGAGTTTTATCTTGCAACTGACGGCTATCTCACATTTTTTTTAAAGATATTAATTATACCGTTACGAAAGCTAAACATTATATATATATATATATATATATATATATATATATATATATATATATATATATATATATATATATATATATACTATGTCCCACATAGACCGCACATTAGAAATGTTTTACCTATTGACGGTAGCTGAATTCTGAAAATTGATACAGCGACATATTAGTGGTTGCTCTATCGATCTAAAATAACAGCGTTATTCTACCGCTTTCGGTTATACCTATATGTTATTAAATTTTTGAATTCTGCGTAAAGTTCACCGTTTTTCTAAAACGTTAGATATGTCAAAAGGTCATAGTTTTTGAGTTGCTAATTTTCCAACAATTTTGATATGTGGAGGTCAATTTCGAAAACGTCATACCTATCAGATAAAATTATAATAAAGCTTAGGCTTTTGCATAAAATTTAACAATATGATGTATGAGTGTATGAAGACGCCGACGCAGAACTTAAAAAAAGTATACAGGATGTTCACAAATAAGCTGTAATTTTTCATAAATTCAAACTAGAATAAGTTAAGAATTATAAATAGAAAACCCTGTATATTGTTGCTTACATCGATACAGATTTAAATTCCATGTAGAACGTTTAAAAGATTTCTTATACCTAAAGTTAACTGTTTTAATGAGAGTTGACATTTAAAGGTAAGCACCTATATATTTATTATGAAACTAAAGAGTACCTACGTTAATTACAAAATAAGTTACGACTAGAGACAAATTATTATACAAAATGATTTGATTGCCTTTGTTGCTCATCATTTTTCTTATGGTGTATGATGTAAAACAATATAATGCATAAATAAAAGTACTTAAGCTGACTTCATTAGTTTAAACTGTCTTAATAAACCGCAGTGATATTTTATGAAGTGTACTGTAAAAAAAAGTAAAATTTATTTGTTTGTGACAATTTGTATTATTGTATGTAAGCGAGTCTGTAAGACGCTTGTCTATAAATAAATTGTACTATAGTTATGGCGCAAAATAGACATGGTAATTATTCAAATGAAGATTATATTAATTTACTACTGATCCATGGTAAGTGTTATATAAAAATATCAGTAGAACTTGCAGATTTTTTGTCGAAAGATATTCAAATATTGCTCCACTTGGAAGACAAAAGGAAACAACATTGATCAAAAACTGCCAAGAATTTAATTCTTTTGATACAAAAATTGCAAAGAACCACCCTCTTACAAACAACACCGATTTGGAAATTACAGTTCTAGCGTATTATCATGCCAATGCAAATGCATTAATATATATTTGCGTTTTTATCCAACCGATAACTAAAAAGATACTTCACCAAACACAACCAAATTTGAAAAACCCCTTCATTTTATTAATGGCTTGGATGAGTTAGTTAGACCGTTTTGACACTCAAATACTTTTAGAAAAAATGCGAAAAACATTTTGAAAACGCAGTATCTTCTAAATTATTATAAGTATAACACTAAGACTTCCAGGAACGTAAATATCATACAAGTGGTCCCATCTGCCAAATTTGAACTTACTTGGTTTAACAAATCTTGAGTTATAGCTAAATAAAAAATAAATAATCTACCATATGATCTAAAATTACCACTGATGGATGCCTATAACGTTGACAAGATCAAAATGATATATCAGGGTTACACTGTCATGGCAAACAAAATCTCCAAATTACATTTTAAACGGACCGGCTACAAAAATATGTCACAATAAATAATCAACGGTGTTGTCATTTGCAACAAATCTCATTTGAATCGGAAGATAATATCAGAAAAATGTGTAGTAATAAATAACAATATTAAGGAAAGTGATTTGATTTGTTTAAAGGCAATCTGGAACTACGTTCTATTATATATAAACATTAAGGTTCCCATTCTTCACGGTATTTAAAAGCCATCTGCCTCTCCTAGTTTAATCTCACAACATACCTATCTGTCAATTGTTATTCTGCTAACTGACAGCAATCATGAGAGAATCGTGTGCGCTCTGCGTAACCTTGAAATCGACAAATACCTTAGAATCTTAGAATATAAAACAACCACCCATATTCTAAGGTTAACGTTAATACAAATAGTAGGTAAATAGTAACCCAACTTTTAATTTTAAGCTAACTTTAACAAATGCCCTCGGCCGTTGACTTAGTATATTATGATTTTAACATCCAATGAAAAAAAAAAGAAAGTAATCGCGAAATCGAGTTGCGTGCATCACACTCAGATTCTTAATCAAAGTATGTAAGTAGGTACTTTATTAGTACTACCAAAGTGACAATTAATTCAAGAATAAATATACCTACCTCAAACTAATACAGTAAGTACTTATAATACTTAGGTACTTATTGTTTTCTTTACTTATAGTTCTTACTCTTCATGTAGTGTATAGAAAATTTAAAGTAAATGATACTAGGCACATAATATCATAAAGTAGTATAAATTAGATAAACAGATGTTCAGTGTAAATTACTAAAATTTTAATTAATTTTTTTTATATTGTTTGTATTTATTTCACTTACAAAAGGTATGGATACAGCAATGTTAAACAAGTGTTGAAAAGAGTTTAGGTGCAACAAGTGCGTTATAGTAGTTTGTTTTAAAAAACCTTTTTTTATTTGTTTGCAGAAATTGGTTCTATTGAGTTGAATAAAACGGGTCGTCCAAGCGATTGATAAGGAAAAATACCTGGCACGTTTATAATTTGGCAGGTACCTTCCTGTTGTAAATAAAAATTGAATTTTCGGTAAATTTGCAGATTAGCGCGGAGGGTTTTTGAAATTGTTTCGTAAACATGCTAACGACCCATTCTGGATGAACAAAACACAAGAAAAATTTCTTACAAACAGTCCCCAAGAAAGTTACGGGACCAGGCATGAATAGAAGTGCTAGGCGGGGAAGAAGATGAAAAGAAAATGTGAGCGAAAGGTGCAAAAAAAGCAGCTTGGTTAGACCTGTATAAGCTACCTTTATCCCATCTTGCAGCTATACGTCCTTAAAATTCTGTTTATCCCGACCAGAACCCCTATTCACCGCACCTCCTGTAACTTTCTTGCGGATTGTTCCCAAGAAACTTTAATGTTTACATTGTTCTTATTTATGCATTGAGGGTAGCTATAGGCCTACAGAATGGGAAGGTGAACCCCTGTGATGAAGCAGCGAACCATAATGTTCAATTTATGCTTAAATTGTTACCTCATTTCATTTGTTTAAAATATTTTTCCAAAAATGAGTTTGAGGTTGCCTTGTTTGTCAGTTTCACAAAGAGAGCTACAATATTTGATCATTTTCAAAAAGTGTGGATACGCAGCCACAATAAATAAGTGTTAAAAGGGTCTGGGTGCAGCAAGTACGTTATGGTAGAGAATTTCCTAGAAATATTTCAAATACGATAACTCGATTTCCCATTAAGCTAGAATCTTCAATCTTGAACCATAGTAAAACCAATATAAACGCAACGTGGATACTAAATTAAAGAAAAATAACTTAGTGAGCTTCGCGGATAACTAAAAATTTGTTTAAAAAAACCTTATTTGTGGTTTTGTTTGGAAAAACTAGTTCGTTTGGGTTGACTAAAACAAAACTATTAAAACAATTAATAAGAAAAAAAAACCTGCCATATTTATAATTTGGCAGGTACATTACTTTTATAAATAATTAATTTTGTTTTGGAATACTTTTGCTACTTCAATGAAATTTGTAACCAAATTTTTTTAAAGGATTTGCAGTACTAATATATCTACCAAATTTCATTTTTCGAGCTCCAAAGAAAACAGAAATTTCTTCAAATAATCGCTATCTAGTATCCCTAAAACCGATCTCCCAGGCACATTTAAATTTAAAGAATTAGTTTTAATAATATACCTTACTAACAGTGTACAATTCTTATGAAAATTCACTACTATAATGCACTTGCTGCGTCCCGAATTTTTAATTAATTCCTTGTTAGTAGCCTTTAACATAAATACTACGGATGAGCGCATGTGATGTTTATGGCCAGCAAAGGATATATTCATATTCCCTTTGGGCGAAATAAATGTAATATACTTGTCATAGGTTGGAAGGTGGGCTAAGGCTGGCAAAGGGATTAGGATCGGGACCACTGCTGTGTTGAGACCATATATATTCAGTGAATTATTCCAATTAATAATTGGTGCGATCTGTTTCCAGTTATCCGCAATATGTAAACCACATTTGTATATCTTCTTTGCTGTATCTGTTAATTAAGGATTAATTAATTGCTTACGATAGCCAAATTAAAATGTCACACGTAACCCTTAAATAACATTCTTTTTCATGATCCTCTTTAACGTACAATCATATGTTCAAAACGTGCCCCCTTAATTAAAATCATTTTTTCAACGTCATAAAATACAAAAACTCGGCACAATACCCTATTCTATTGGTACTTTCATCCAGTGTGGAGCAGTCAAATGGAATACATTCAGTATCACAATTATTGTGTATATTTATAAAAATGGTGTGGACGCAGCAAGTGCCTTATAGTAGTGAATTTTTATAAGGATTGTACTCTACTAGTAAGGTATATAAGAGCCACGGTGGTTTAGTGGTAAGAACGTGTGCTTCTGAACCGAAGGCTAGTGGGTTTGATCGCAGGGTCCTCCTTTAACTTTTTCAGTATATACTCTAACAATTACATTAACCGAGGTTGTGGCATTGTATTTGAGCCAGTTGAATGTCTGCACGATCCGCCCTTCGGTGGGGGCGTAAAGCTGTCGGTTGCGTGTCCATGCGATGTTGAACGCATTAAAGATCCTACTCTCCCTACAGAAAGGCAGGGATTCGGCAAAGTTTCCAGGATAGTGGGGTGAAACTGCTCCCTGGCGTCGGTGATTGGGCATAGTCGCGGAAATAAATCGACGTTAAAGAAGCAAAAAAAAGTAAGATATGTTATTGAAACTAATTGTTTAAATTTAAATGGACCTTGAATATCGGTTTTAGAGGGAGCTAGAAAATTATAATTTGGTAGAGACATAGGTCTCTGCAAGTCTCTTTAAAACATTTGTGTGACAAATTTCATTAAAGTTGCAAAGATTTTCCAGAAAAAAAATTACAAAGGGAATGTACCTGCCAAATTATAATTACTGCAGGTATTTTTGCTTATTAATTGCTTGGATGGTTTTGGTTTGGTAGAGACATAGGTCTCTGCAAGTCTCTTTAAAACATTTGTGTGACAAATTTCATTAAAGTTGCAAAGATTTTCCAGAAAAAAAATTACAAAGGGAATGTACCTGCCAAATTATAATTACTGCAGGTATTTTTGCTTATTAATTGCTTGGATGGTTTTCTTTTAGTCAGCCCATTCACACTAAGTTTTGCAAACCAAACAACAAAAAAGGTTTGTTAGAACCGATGGGTGGTTATCCGCGGAGCTCATTATGTTATTTAAAAAAATTTAGTACCCATGCTACGTTCACAAAGGTTTTACTATGGTTCAATATTGAAGATTCTAGCTTTAAGATATAGGATTTGAAATATTTTTACGAAAATTCTTTACCATAATTTACTTGCTGCACCCACACCCTTTTCAGCACTTATTCAACACTTATTTACTGTTGCACTGTCCATAGTTGTTAAAAATGATTAAATATTGTAGCTCTCCATATGAGACTGACAAACAAGGCCATCTCAAATTGATTTTTGGAAAAATATTTTAAACAAATGAAATAAGGTAATAACTTAAACACAAATTGGAAATCTTGGTTCACTGCTTTTTGACAGGGGTTCTCCGTTCCATTCTGCATGCCTGCATCCACCGTCAATGCATAGACAAGAACAACGTAAATAAGTAACATTTCTTGGAACAACCCCCAGAAAGTTACGGGATCTGCAGTGAATAGAGATTCTAAGCGTGGTAAACAGGATTTTAAGGAATTATAGCTGCAAAATTGAATAAAGGCAGCTTATAGAGGTCCCACTAAGCTGGCTTTTTCGCACTTTCCACTCATATTTCCTTTTAGTGAATTTTCGTAGAAAAAATTCACTAATGGGGAGATCCCGACTTTTGAATTTTGAAAAAATTTTTGCAAATGAGCGCGATATAGGACCCCTAGAACCCATATCCGGGGTCAGTTTCAATTTTAAAATGTTTATATATATATATATATATATATATATATATATATATATATATATATATATATATATATATATATATATATATATATATATATATATATGTATCACACCGATAACTCAAAAAATAATAGGCCTATTTTGATAAAATTTGGCATGTACCTTTCTTTTGTAAATGGCTTGGATAAGTTCGTTAGTCAGGAAAATCGGATGAGGTTTTAGGGAAAATTTTGGGTTTTCATTCGCACTTTCCACTCATATTTCCTTTTAGTGAATTTTCGTAGAAAAAATTCACTAATGGGGAGATCCCGACTTTTGAATTTTGAAAAAATTTTTGCAAATGAGCGCGATATAGGACCCCTAGAACCCATATCCGGGGTCAGTTTCAATTTTAAAATGTTTATATATATATATATATATATATATATATATATATATATATATATATATATATATATATATATATATATATATATATATATATATATGTATCACACCGATAACTCAAAAAATAATAGGCCTATTTTGATAAAATTTGGCATGTACCTTTCTTTTGTAAATGGCTTGGATAAGTTCGTTAGTCAGGAAAATCGGATGAGGTTTTAGGGAAAATTTTGGGTTTTCATTCGAAAAAAAATCCTATCTCAAAAAGTAATAAGCCGATTTTAATAAAATTTGGCATGTACCTTCCTTCTGTAAATGGCTTTGATAAGTTTGTTAGTCAAGAAAATCGAATGAGGTTTTCCGGGAAAATTTTGAGTTTTCATTCGAAAAAAATTATTATCTCAAAAAGTAATAAGCCGATTTAAATAAAATTTGGCATGTACCTTCCCTTTGTAAATGACTTTGACAAGTTTGTTAGTCAAGAAAATCGGACGAGGTTTTCTGGGAAAATTTTGAGTTTCTATTCGAAAAAAATTTTTATCTCAAAGAATAATGGGCAGATTTTGATATAGTTTGGCATGTACCTTCCTTTTGTAAGTGGATTTGATAAGTTCGTTAATGAGAAAAATCTAACGAAGTTTTCCGAAAAAATTTTGAGTTTTTATTTGAAAAAAATTTTTATCTTAAAAAATAAAAAATCTATGATAACCAAATTTGGTAGGTAGGTTTACGATATAAAAAGTAAACTTTACACCAAAATTTAGATTGCTATGTTACAAGAAAAAAAAGTTATAATAGAATATTTTGTGCAAGATCATTTCTATGAAAATTCACTACCATAACGCAGTTGCTGCGTCCAGGCTTTTTATATCCTTTCTCGGCTAGCACCCTTATTCAGTCCTGGTCCCGTAACTTTCTTGAGGGCTGTTTGCAAATATTTTTGGTTTGTGGTTTGTGCATCCAGAAGGGGTTCTAAGTATCTTTCCGAATTTTTTTTCTAATATGCCCCAGTGTGCTAATCTGAAAATTTAATGAAAATTTCATTTCTATTTACAGAAGGAATGTACCTGCCAAATTATAAACGTGGCAGATATTTTTCTTTATAAATCGCTTGGATGGTCCGTTTTAGTTAACTGAATTGAACCAGTTTCTGAAAACAAAATAACAAAAAAGGTTTTTTAAGAAAAATTGGTAGTTTTTTGTGAAACCCATTGTGTTATTTTTTAAATTTACTACCCACGCTGCTTTTAAATAGGTTTTACTATGTATCAAATCTGAAGATTCTAGTTTAATGACAAATAGAGTTAACACCATTTGAAATATTTGTACGAAAATTTGCCACAATAACGCACTTTCTGCACCTAAACTCTTCTCAACACTTATCTACTATTGCTGTATCCATACATTTTGGAAGTGAAATAAATGAATATAAACAAAAAAATAAAATAAAATTAAATAAGTACAATTGGACTCAACATTTTTCCGGAAAACCTGCTTAGATTTTCCTGGCTAATCAACTCTAAGCCAGTTACATAAGGAAGACACGTGTCGAATTTTATGAAAATCGGCTCATTATTTTTTGAGTTATCGGTGAGATACACATACACACACACTCACACACACACACACCCATATATATATATATATATATATATATATATATATATATATATATATATATATATATATATATATATATATATATATATATATATATATATATAAACATATAAAAAATTAACTGACCCAGGATATGGGTTCTAGGGGTACTTGTTGGCGCTCACTTAAAAAAAGATGTTTTAAAATTTAAAAGTGGGGAACTCTCCATTAGTGAATTTTTTCTACGAAAATTCACTAACATACTCAATACCCTGAAAAGGTTAACGTTTGGGCAGGAATAGTTGGAAAACAGGTCATTGGTTCCTTTCATATTGATAAGAATTTGTTACATAAGAATGGAGATAATTATTTAGCACTGCTCCAAAATAATGTCGTGTCAACTTTGGCAAACTTATATTTTTATCGAGCAACCATACAAGTTCCCGCAAATGTGATATGTTTCCAGCATGATGGAGCACCAGCGCATTAAAAAATCAATGTCCCCCAGTACCTCAACCTAAAATTTCCAAATTGGTGGATATGGAGGCGACGATCGTTAGAATGGCTGGCTCGATTGCAGGATTTTACGCTATTAGTGTTCTTTTTATCAGGAGATGTTAAAAGTAGGGCACACAAAACTCAACTAGGAGATTTAACTGACTTAAGAAGAAGAACAGCAATTGCAATCAGGTCAGTCATGCTTCAGATGTTAATTAACGGTAAAGACAATTTTACTTACGATTGGGGTGCTGCCAGGACATTCAAGGCATATGTTTTGAACATATACTATATCAAAATTCATGTTTTTTTATTTTTTATCATTACCAAGAATATAACGGGATTAATTATTAATTTTTTTAGTGTGTTGTAGCTCAGTTCGTCAATCAGGTGAATTTCTTTTTTTTTTAATGTTAATTTTTGCAATAAATTGTAAACCATAGCATTTGTGAATAGGCAATAAAAGAGCTTTCAAATGGTGTATCACAACCCCTACTTACTACTTAAATATTTGGGGGTTGCAACTGGCACTCTAATGGGATGGAATATAGGGCTGAAGTCTTCACATTGCAGGATGTTATTTTTCAACCTAAAATTGACGTGTTCTGGGATTTTTTTATTTAATATGCACAATAATTGAGTTACTGAATTTATTCCATTTGGTGGTTCCACACTGTATAAGTATATTTCCTTTGCTACAGTAGGCTACATGATTATTACATTTATGTACCAACCTTAACGAAAATATCCAAAAGCGAGGCTTTATAAACATGTGTATTGAACACAAAGTATGTAAATGTTGTAATTTCCAACACAATGGGACTGTAAAGGAAAATATATCAACTGAACAATATAGCCTGTATTGTACTCACTGCTGACGAGCGTTTATTTAAACTATTGTTCGTAAACTTGGATTGTAAAAGTGCTTTAGTACATGTTAGACATAAAGGTTTTACTTCGTGCTATAACATGCGGATTGCAAACTAAGCGCTATGTTTGCCAGTACACTTGCAATTTTATATCGTATAGAAACATATGAGGACAAATGATTATGCTTTCCTGCCACTAATATATATATATATATATATATATATATATATATATATATATATATATATATATATATAAATATATATATATATATATATATATATATTTATATATATATATATATATATATATATATATATATATATATATTGTGTGTGTGTATATATATATATATATATATATATATATATATATATATATATATATATATATATATATATATATATATATATATATATAATGACGTTTTTTCGTAAGCGGGTTCGTCGTATTTTGTATGATGTTGAGAATATACAGGGATGTAACTCCTCCAACCTTAAATCTTTAACACGCCCTCGTGTTCGGACACCTCTTCTGTTTGCGCTTTCCTGTTGGACTTGTATAGAATGCTCTAAATTTTTCTTCTTAAAAGAAACAGAAGTACAGTGGTAACAACGATGAATATACCAATGGTAATGCCTAAGTGGGAACACTGCATGAACGGTCGGAGATGAAATGGATGGTGTTGTATTTGAGACAATGCTTCCTTTATTTTTTGTTTTATTTCAAATGAATTGGCTTAAAATGGATATGATGTTGAGGTGTCGGTTGCAATTCTTCGACTTCTATGGGTTGTAGCGTCAAATTGGTAGCAACGTCTTCATACATTTTCTCATTGATCTTGACTTTGCATGAATTGAGGGACCGTTTCCCTGGAAGATTTTTCGTTCTAACGATGTTTCGCAATTTTCGACAATAGTGGTTGCTGAGATAGTGGGTATTAGGATCTGACCGTTCTGCAGCTTAGTTGATATTTCGTAGGGGTTCCTTACTTTGGTAGAAGTGCAATTTTATAAGGTGTCAAGCTGACAATGTTCTTCTCGTGGGCCATTATTGCATATAACTACGTCTTCTATAGAGGGGCACCTCTCTTGGGTCCATAAGGTTGAAGATGATGTTTCTAAATAGTATGAGCTGGGTGGTACCAGGAGAATATAATTTTGTGGTATGGGATAAACACTAAAATAAGAGCCAGTATTGGGATGTAGGATAGGAACTTTTAAAAGGCATACAATCGGATCCTTAACCGATAATATATGAAATTTGGTAAATTCTACAACCTTCAAAACATGATTTTTGTCAAAGTCGATCAATTCATTTCTGTCATGACTTAACTTTAAGTGATCAATAATATTTAGCAGATCACTAGTGGTAAAGAGCTCTATATCAGTAATTTGGTTAAAACCTAAGGAAATAGTTCCTTGAATTATCTCCATATTACGGAGCAATTGAACAGCTACGTGAATTTGAAAATGAATTTTACTCGACAACTATTTTTCGCTTTCTAAGGTGGAAAAAGTCTGATAAATATGATCTAGATTTTGATTAATAATTTTTTGGTCCTTTTCGTACCTTTGTGTAATTATATTAGCTAATGAATCTAAATTATCAATTTGGGTAATTATATCTTCTTGATTTTGGAAAAGGTTATCTAAATTTTTATTGATTTCTTTTAAGTCTTCTTGATCGAGATTCCTGTTATCATTTTAATTAAAGAACCTGCTCCGTTTATTAATCTGCGTTTAGTTCTGTGCATTCATAGTTTTTGTAGTTCATTATTTAATCGTGACAAATGGTCATCTAAAATTAGTAAATATCGTTCGTTAGTGGCAGACATTTGTCCAGTGTTTAAAAATTTAGAATTTTTTAATAATATGTTATAATTAATTTCTATATCGGTAATATTAAAATAAAAATAAAATTTATGATAATGTTTGAGTATTTTTGCTATGCCTAAATACTCTTTAAAATATCCGTTAGTTTTTATCGGTGGATGGACCAGGTTGATGGTCATCGTTGTTTGTAGTAGTAGTAGTTTTGTCCTGTAACGAAAAAGTCTTTCTTACTCTTTTTATGTTAGAAAAGTGAGCTTTTGCTTTTAGTTTAGAAAATGTAACAATGTTTTCTTTTTGTTTGGGATGCGATCGTAATTTATAAAGCGGATTTGTTTTTATTACTTTTGGTACTCTAATAGCTATTTGTGTTGTTTCTTGTAAATCTGGTGTCGCTTATCTGTCCGCATTTGTTTTAGAAATTCTTTTTTCTCCACTTACTTTTGGTTTCTGATATACACTGTCGAAGAAAGGCATTATTTCTTTGAGCCTATTGCTATTGTTTTCCTCGTAAAGGGTAGTTTCAAGTGTGACTGTTGGTAAGCATGTCTATAGAGATAAGTCTTCGACTTGTAAAGTATCAAGCTTCATCTTATACAATTATTCTAACAATTACAGGTGACCCATAACTCGTGGGTAATACAAGGTTTCTTTCTTTTTAATAGAACACCCCATGTATTATTGAATTTTTGTATTGTCTATAGAATTATAATGCATGTTTTATGGAATAATTGACATAGTTCATCGTTTTCGAGTTATTTCAACTGTTTTTCGACTTACGTTTTTCGGACACATCAAAAAGTGTGATACGGCGTCATGAAACCGCAAAGCGACAAGTAACCTAATTATTTCTGACAGCTTTTGTCATCAAAATATTGTTAGTTTTATTTTCCTTTACTTCCACTGGTTCAAAACATTTTAGTGACATTTCGTCTAAAAATATTATGTCAAATTTTTTAGTGTTTTCATAGACATCGTGTTTGTAAGACTTTTGCGCAGTTCGTCAATCAGATGAAATTCTTCTTTTACTGTTAATTTTTGCAACAATTTTTAAAGTCATAGCATTTTTTGTAGATAATGAAAATACCTTTTAAACGAGGTATCAAAAGTGCCTACTTCCTATTTAAAAATTTGGTAGTTGCAACTGTCACCCGAAGGTGGTTGAATATAGAAGTTTTTACGTTGCAGGACGCCGTTTTCAAATCTAAAGTTAACGTATTTCGGGATTTTTAGCGAATTTTTTTTTAAATTCGCTAATGAGGAGATCTGTTTATATATATATATATATATATATATATATATATATATATATATATATATATATATATATATATATATATATATATATATATATATATATATATATATATATATATATATATATCCGACCGATAACTCAAAAAATAATTGACTTATCTTGTTCAAGTTTGGTGAGTACCTTCCTTTTGCAAGTGGCTTGAGTAAGTTCGTTAGCCAGGAAAATTGGACCAGGTTTTCCCGGAAAATTTTGTGTTTCCTTTCTAAAAAAAAAAACAAAATTGGGGTCCCTAGCTTTAAAGACAAGGAAGTTATGGGCAGTTAAAGAAACAAATTTTGCAATTTTAAACGTCAAAATTGACAATGTTTAGGCAAAGAACGTGAAACAAATACCGATTGTGAAAAGAAAATGTTGCAAGAAGAGTATTCTGCAAACGCTTAAGTTTCAGATTCAACCGTCATTGACCTTCATTTTACTAAAATGTTTACAGAAAATTTATTTCAAATAGACCCTTTCTCTGATGCTTTGGCTGTCAGTTTAGTGAAGCTGATGCTTTTTTGGATATTTATTTGTAGGTTTAGTGAAGTTTATGGTTTAACGTCTATAATTTTTTTAGCTAATTTTTGTAGAACAAATTTGTTAATGCATCTTTGCATTTTTTATCGAAATATGATGCGTTTGTTAGAAAAAATCTGGACGCAGTAAGTGCGTTTTGGTAGCGAATTTTCAGTAAATTTGCACTTGAGCTCCCGAACGTTTTTCAAAAAACTGTTTTTAGAAACCTGCCAAGCCCCCTCCCCTGGATCCACAAACCCCAAGAAAAATTTCTTGTTCACACCCCCCAAGGGAGTTACGGGACCAGGAGTGAGTAGGGGTGCTGGGTGGGGTAGGTAGTAAAACGGAAATATGAGCAGAAAATTCGAATAAAGCGGGCTTGAAAGCTGTCTTTTTCACATCTTGAAGCCATATCCCCACTAAACCCTGCTTACGCCGCACAGCACCCCTATTCACTCTCAGTCCCATAACTTCTTTGGGAGGTGTGAACAAGAATTTTTTCTAGTGGTTTGTGCATCCAGGTGGGGTCCTAGTAATGTTTCTGAAAACAATTTGTTGAAAAGCGTTCGGGAGCTAATCTGCAAATTTACTGAATTTTCATTAAATCCTTCAAATTTCAATAACTCAATTTGCTATTAACGTAAGCTTTTTTGGTTAGAAAACCAACATTTAAGTTTATTTTCGGAAATTTTTTGTATATTTTCATACCATATTGTTTCTACTACATAGGCTATACCGGTAATCAGATTGATGCCTGCTCGTATTTGCTATTAATTTTTTTTTAATGGAAATTCACTTCCATAACACATTTGCTGCATCTAGACTTTTGAAAAATGTTTATATATTTTCAAACAATAAATTTATTTCGATAAAATATTGTACATTGTTTCTACTATATAGGCAAACAAGTTTGATGTCTGCTTTCATCAAAGAAAGACATTTGCTATTAAAAATATGTTAAAGAAAATTCGCTACCATAACGCACTTTCTGCGTCCAGAGATTTTTTATAAATATGCACACAAATTGAGATATTGAATTTATTCCACCTGTCTCTTTTACACTGTATAAATTCAGCGATGGGATTTGTTAGTAATAAAAATATTCAAAGACAAATTCAGTTAGGACATTACCGGTCCCTTTTAAATGTGAGACACTTACGTGATACGTAACACTTACATAAACTACAAAGAGGCAGCCTCGAAGGTTACCCACAACTTTAGGATAATTGCTTTTAAAATCGTTGATGTTATGTGCACTTATCTAATTGAAGCACGCAGATTATTCCCTAAATGCACTTTAAGCATTAAGTTAATATAACTAAGCAAACAGCACTTTCAGCCAAGGTAACTGTAGGTTAAACCAAGCTTTTCAATTAACCGGAGGGAACGGTTAATGGAAATCAATTTGTCATTAGGATTCATCCAGCATGCCTTCTGTAATTTGGTCATGCGTTACTCAATTATCTATTAATTCAAGCTTCAACCAATTCACTGTACGTACACATCAAGTTGGCCGATCACAATGATGATGATATATTATACCAACCGGTGCTTTCTGACTGAGGGATGGATCCAAATGAGAAGATCTGATGTTAATTAAGTTAATAGAAGCGTTCGATTTCATATACAGTGGGCTAATTTACAAAACCATTACCTCCACTCGCTTGTGGAACAGTAGATTACTTAATGGTACCAAGCGATTTAGTTAGGTAAAAACAAATGTTTGGAATCTTAGAAAGTCTCGACGCAGCAAATGCCTCATGGTAGTGAATTTTCATAAAAATCTTTTAAATACGAAAAGTCCCCGAAAAGCGAAGAAATGTATTTCCAAAAACAATAACCTGGCTTTGAAGAAATTATGTACAGGGTGTCCCATTTTGGCTGTAATTGCTGGGTATCTCGGTTATTAGTTATGATACAACCTTGCGGTTTAGGCGAAGCTGAGATACATTCTACAATCACAGGGTGGCCTATTTTGACAATCACAGGATGGCCCATAACTCATTGTTGATACAAATTTTCTTTTTTTTTAATTGAACGCCTTATATAAATGCATTTTTGCAACTTCCATCTAAATATAGTGCATGTATGTAAAAAACAATTTTAAGGCGCAGCAAGTGCCTTATGATAGCAAATTTTCATTAAATGGTTTAAATTTCCAAAACTCAATTTGCTATTTACCTAAGGTTCGTTGGCTAGGAAACCAGCTTTTCGGGATTATTTTATGTTGATTTTCAGAAAATTTTTGAACACTTTCTAATAATAGAGTTATTTTGATGAAATATGGTACATTGTTTCTACTATTTAGGTTAGACTGGTAACGAATAATGATGACTGCTTTCACTAAAACAAAAGACACATTTGCTATTAAAAACACTTTTATATGAAAATTCACTACCATAACGCACTTGCTGCGTCCACAACTTTTTTGTTACCGCTGGGGTAGTAATTCTCAAGAAAATTAGTTAACGTTAAATGGTTTCTATCCCATCTTTCCTAAATGTTGAACACCGTTAATTTGATATAAATTATTTGGTTTTTCAATTTAAATTATTTTTATATGACGATGGTATTGGAAAACATTTTATGGGAATCCCCAATTTAGTTTGAGCTTGTATATACTAAAGAGAAAATACCGGAAAATGTTATGTATATATATATATATATATATATATATATATATATATATATATATATATATATATATATATATATATATATATATATATATATATATATATGTCATCAAGCATCATGGCAGAAATATACATACAAAAGTTAGAAGATAAAATCAACACCATCATAAAAGAGACAGACCCAAACATCAAATGAATAAGATACGTCGATGGTATATTACTAATATACTATAATCAAAAAACGAACATAGACAATATCCCCGAAAAAATAAACCAAATCAACAAAAACATACTTAAACCATAAACTTCCTAGACTTAACACTAATCAGAACAGAAAACCAGATTGAATACAAAATATACAGAAAACCTACACAAACAGACATTACTATACCTAAACACTCACTACACCCACCCACACACACAAAATGGCCGCATACAAATACCTAATAAACAGAATGCTAAATATACCACTCCATAACGACGAACGAGAAAAGGAGTACAACATCATAATACAAATAGCAGAAAGAAATGGATACAACAAGAAAACAATAGAAAAGCTAGTAAAACAAATCAACAAAACCGAAAACAAAACACCAGAAACAGACACAAAATATACAACATTCACTTATAACCACCACATCAAAAAAATAACATAAACACTCAAACAATATGACTTAAAAATGAGCTACAAAATCAATAGCAAAATAATAAACAAAATAAATAAAAAACAAGAACACAACCCACATGAATTAAACGAAATATATCAAATAGAATGTAACACATGCAATAAAAAATATATAGGCATGAAAAAATCAATAGAAACAAGATTCAAAGAACATATAACAGCACTAGATAAAATCCACATACCTAGCTACAAATCAAACGTAGCTACACACATTCACAACACAAAACACCAAAAACCAGACATAACCCAAATACAACTAATGAAACATGTTAAAGACCACAACAAATGGAAATATGGGAACAATACTACATTCAACAAACAAACAATAAGAAACAATTAATGCCAGAACAAATCCAAGTACAAACGTTTAAACAAAACTTAATAAAGGCTATACAAACAGACAAATTATCAAACCACAGTGACCAAGACAGGAGACCGATTCACACGACATAGTCCGAAGGCACAACCAATCAGAGAACAGTAAACCGACCAATAGAAGCTCACGGCGCAGGCGCCACGTACAATCTCAGACGTAGACCACACGGG
This sequence comes from Tillus elongatus, assembly GCA_964006375.1. Taxonomy (NCBI): domain Eukaryota; kingdom Metazoa; phylum Arthropoda; class Insecta; order Coleoptera; family Cleridae; genus Tillus; species Tillus elongatus. The sequence continues at coordinate 124,401,836 of OZ023266.1, forward strand.
AGCGATAACAGTCAGTAGCGTGCTGATGATGAACTGGGACGGTTCGAAACTGCAGTCCACGCAAACCAATAAGAACTCACAAACGTACAGCAAACAAATACAGTGTATATTTAAAAGTGATTACAGTGTAGTACAATATTCCTATATATATATATATATATATATATATATATATATATATATATATATATATATATATATATATATATATATATATATATATAGTAATGATATAATAATAATAACAACAATATATTTGACCAACGTGATACAAAATATATACAAAATAAATGAACACAATATATGTATGCCATATCAAAAACAATATACAAAAGTAAACACATATATAAAATCCATTATAAAGAAAAACACAAATATACATATATACACACATATATAAACGCTTGAATGAATAACACTGACACCTTAAAATATAAGCTGGCTAAAAATAACACAATGTAATCTCAACGAGCGCATGGGATAACTATAAAGACTGTCAACAAGCAAAAATTAAATATCATCTTTTAAAAATTCTCCAATTATAGTAAGATTTTGTCTTTAAAAATGCTTGAGTTTCAATTTTAAAACTACGTCTGCTTTAAAAATTTTAGCTAATTTCTTGAAATATTTTCTTAAACTATAAGTCCACCCTGACCAAATCAGTACACGTTAACCCTGATATTCGTTTGTTTCAGTGACACTTACTGAAAGATAGTGAAATGAGCTTAAAAGCAAGTCAGCAGCTGCACGAGCAAAATTATTGTTATCTATACTACTGTGATAATTTAATAGCTTTTCGAGCACCTGTTTTGAATAAACAGAAGCATATTCATTACCAATGACTTTAGGATCTTTAAGAAGTTGATTGTTAATCTGAAGTTGTATGTCGCACACAGTTTTCTCCTTTCCCGTTTTTTGTCCACCCAACTGCCATATTTCTTTGACGTTGGAAACCTTCATTTTTAATAAGGTTGTCAAAGTATAGTTTTTTGCTCAATTTAATTATGCTTCTGTAATCTTTCCTCAGTTTTTTATATTCAGTTGTAATTGGTATACTTCTAGTTCTTGTAAGAAGGCAACATAGGTTCTTCAGTTTTCTACCCATTTCAATAATTTATTTTTCCCCTAAGGGCTCGTTCGCGTCTTTGCCGCCACGATAGCAGCGTAGCCTTTGGCTTATTGTGCATGCCCTTTGTCTTTTCCACGAATTTCCTGAGTTAGTCATTGAAATTGCTTTTTACTACAGCTTTTATACATCTCCAGTCATAATTTGTATACGCAATGTGTTAACTCAGCCAAATTCTAAATAAGCTATATTTACATCGTTAGCCTTATAATGTAAGTCAAAACTGTCAAGACAATCAGCCAGTTGCTGAAGTTTACACTCAGATGTGTCCCTATACATTAGCCGGTTTAGTTTCTTTGGCTTGGACATTTAGGTAAAAACAAATGCCAAGGTGATCACCCGAACAGAAATGCCTAACGAAGCTTGATATCAAAACTTTAGATAAATTTGTAATAAAACACTCTAACTCAGAGATACTTTCAACACCTTGTTTGTTGAAAAATATTCTTGTTGGTTTATCTGCCGCCACAGAATGAAAATTAAAATCATCCATGAGCGCATCAAGATGTTTTTTTTTGGAGGACTGACCCAAATATTTAACATTGAAATCACCACACTTAGACACTTTAAAAGCATACTAGAGATAATGTTATAAAAAATCTATACACTACCGTTACATAGACGGTAAACACACAATAGAAAATACAGTGCTTCATTATATCTAAATCTGATGCCACAACCTTCAGATATCATTTCCACAAACATCTCACGAATGTCTGAAACTTTTTCGGTAACATTGTCATTTCGCACAAATATCAATGCACCACCATGAATGTGGTTCTGTCCTACAAATTTGGAAGCAATTTTATGCCCATAAGGAATAACTGTGACAATATTATCCAAATTACACCAATGTTCTGTCACACATAATATGTCTGGTTTTTCTGTGTGCAAGATGACTTCAATTTGATTACATTTGTTTAAAATAGATTGTGCGTTCACATGTATGATCAGGTCTTTTGAATGTGTCTAACTTAGAAGGTGGCTGGCCTAATTTGTTGGCCTTTTTGCCGAAAAAATCTAAATCTTTTAACAAGTATACCTTGAGGCCAAAAATCGGGGTTGTACATATTGTCTTTGATATCAAATTGTGCACTCACCTTGAATGCTCCATTGTTTCCAACTTAGTTCAGTTTTTTACTTGAAATTCGTGACCTGGAACTTTTTTGATTAGGTAGGATCTGACCTGTTCGATTGAAGTTTCATGTCTACACCTTCCAACATATAGCCTGACCTTGGGTTTGCTAGCGCTAAACTTCGGATGACTTTCCGAATTGGGGCTCACCAGTGCCTATTACCACAGTTTCAGGTTTACCTCTTAAGGGTTTTCGAAGTTAATGAACTTCTCTGCTGTCCTGCAATTTTAATGCTACGCCACTGGTATTATTTGTGTTTATCCTTTAAAATTTGGGATTTCCTTTTTGCAGGTGAAACCTTATCGTCACTTGCTAACTGTTCTACAGTGTCCGTTGATAAGACAGAATCTGATGAATCATTCATCACGTCCTTTTCTAACATAATATCTTCTCATGAAATAACAGATTAACATAAATTAGGTATGCCGTTTAATATTGTGTATCTATCTGAATCACTTAAATGCCTGATTAAGTGAACGTTGGAAGATTTTAAAATATTAATTTTTTCTCTGAGTGCTTTAACTTCATTTAGTAGTAAATTCACTTTTTCAGCAAATAACTCCACAAATACATTTTCAGCTCTTCTTTCACTTCAATCAAGCTGTTTAATTTACTCTCAGTGCGAGTCTTCATAGTTACTTATTTTAAAATAGCTTTAATCACTGTTAATGTTATTAAATCAGAGAGACTCGGTGTGAACACGTCCGCACACATAAAACGTCATGTCAATTTTCTACACACACACATAACCTTATATATATATATATATATATATATATATATATATATATATATATATATATATATATATACAGGGTGGTTCATTGAAAACGAAACAGACAGATTTGCGTCCAGAGAATTTTTTTTTAAGAAACGCTGAAACACGTGAATTTTAATATTGAGGGGGACATATTTTGACATAAAACTCAACTTTGTCACATCAATCCCTTAAGGGTGGTGGTAGCAACCCTTATAATTTAAATAGGGAAGATGGGTCGAGTGTTACATCATTTGAAAGCTCTTTCTTTTATGAATTCAGCACACAAATTTTTTTGGAAGTTTTATCAACTCGTTTAAAAATTATTCACAGTTGGAGTTGCAAGAACGTATTTCATTCAGTGTGATAAGAAATGCACTAATTAGTAAATTTTTCGTTAAAAAAAAAACTAAAAAACAAAACCAAATGTTTACAAATGTTTATTCAGTTAAGTAAGTGTTCAAATTGTTGACCACCAGCTTTCATACAAAAGTACAAATTTTGTTCAAAACTAGCTCTGACATTCTGAAGCATTTGTGGAGTTATTAGACGGCATTCTTCAACAATGCGTCGTCCTAATTCTTCCAGAATCTGATGAATCATTCATCACGTCCTTTTCTAACATAATATCTTCTCATGAAATAACAGATTAACATAAATTAGGTATGCCGTTTAATATTGTGTATCTATCTGAATCACTTAAATGCCTGATTAAGTGAACGTTGGAAGATTTTAAAATATTAATTTTTTCTCTGAGTGCTTTAACTTCATTTAGTAGTAAATTCACTTTTTCAGCAAATAACTCCACAAATACATTTTCAGCTCTTCTTTCACTTCAATCAAGCTGTTTAATTTACTCTCAGTGCGAGTCTTCATAGTTACTTATTTTAAAATAGCTTTAATCACTGTTAATGTTATTAAATCAGAGAGACTCGGTGTGAACACGTCCGCACACATAAAACGTCATGTCAATTTTCTACACACACACATAACCTTATATATATATATATATATATATATATATATATATATATATATATATATACAGGGTGGTTCATTGAAAACGAAACAGACAGATTTGCGTCCAGAGAATTTTTTTTTAAGAAACGCTGAAACACGTGAATTTTAATATTGAGGGGGACATATTTTGACATAAAACTCAACTTTGTCACATCAATCCCTTAAGGGTGGTGGTAGCAACCCTTATAATTTAAATAGGGAAGATGGGTCGAGTGTTACATCATTTGAAAGCTCTTTCTTTTATGAATTCAGCACACAAATTTTTTTGGAAGTTTTATCAACTCGTTTAAAAATTATTCACAGTTGGAGTTGCAAGAACGTATTTCATTCAGTGTGATAAGAAATGCACTAATTAGTAAATTTTTCGTTAAAAAAAAAACTAAAAAACAAAACCAAATGTTTACAAATGTTTATTCAGTTAAGTAAGTGTTCAAATTGTTGACCACCAGCTTTCATACAAAAGTACAAATTTTGTTCAAAACTAGCTCTGACATTCTGAAGCATTTGTGGAGTTATTAGACGGCATTCTTCAACAATGCGTCGTCCTAATTCTTCCAAAGACTCCGCTTCTGTTGCGTAAATCCTACTCTTTAAATGACCCCATAGAAAGAAGTCTGAAGGAGTTAAATCCGGTGATCTAGGGGGACACTTAATAGCACCTCTACGCCCAATCCATTGCTCTGGAAACTCTCTGTTCAAAAACTCCCTAACACGTTGTGAAAAATGCGGAAGAGCTTCATCTTGTTGAAACACTAATTGATTTTCATGATAGCGATCATCATTTTCAACAATGTCAATTTGTAGAGGGTAAACGGTATCTTCTAGTAACTCCAAACACGTTTCGCCACTCAAATTGCCATCAAAGAAAATTGGACCGATTAAACGGTCTCCGAAAATGCCAGTCCAGACATTCAATTTCTGTGGAGTTTGAGTGTAGACTTCGTGAAAAGTTCTTGGATTATTATCTGCCCAATAACGACAATTATGACGATTGACTGTAGAGTTTAGTAAAACGTACACTCGTCTGAAAAATATATATTGAACAGAAAGTTCCCGTTATCAGCTATTCGTGCAGTCATAACTTCAGAAAACTCCAGCCGCCGATCAAAATCATCTTCATTCAGTTGTTGTACAAGATGAATTTTATACGGGTGAAATTTATGATGCTTCAATATTCGCTGAATAGTTCTTCTTTTGATGTTTGAAACAGTGGCTAATTTTCTCGTGCTCAAAGTTGGGTCTCCAGCAAATTGTCCTAAAGTTTCAATTTCAGTAGTCTCATTTCTAACCGAAAATTCACGTTCAGGATCCCGTTTTTTTTTTGTTGGCTACTGCACCACTATGTCGAAACTTTGCAACTAACTCCAAAATGTATTTTCTGTTAACATGTCTGTTGGGATGTCGTTCATTAAAAAAATTTGCGGTATGGTTGGCACAGTCATCGTCTTTGAAAAAAAGAGTAATTACTTCAACTCTTTCTTCTACGTTGTTCGCCGGCAATTCTACTCTCAACCCACCTCCAAATGTTCAACCACCAACAGTCCCCAATGTCGCGCATAAAATATTCCCTAGTAACTGGAAAACTGCTCGAGTACAATCCATCCCCAAGAAAGGACCCAAAGCGCTTCCTAGCAACTACAGGCCTATTTCTCTCCTTTCAGTCGTCTCTAAAGTGATGGAAAAGTATATAAACACCGAATTACTAAAATTTCTTGAAAAACGCAGTCTAATCCACGACAGGCAGTATGGATTCCGTCAGCGCAGATCGACTGCCGACCTCCTTTCCTTTGTCACCCATTCTTGGAACAAGTCCATGGAACAACACGGTGAATCATAGATTGTTGCTCTAGACATATCCAAAGCATTCGACCAGGTCTGGCACGCAGCGCTGCTTAATAAACTTCCGGCCTATGGCCTACCACCAAAACTCTGTATGTGGACAGCAAATTTTCTCTCCAACAGGAGCATATCTGTTGTTGTGGATGGCCATTCCTCTAAACTGTATCCAATTAATGCAGGAGTTCCTCAAGGTTCAGCCTTAGCCCCTACTTTGTTTCTTCTCCACATCAATGACCTCCTCTCTAGCACATCCAACCCAGTTCACAGCTACGCGGACGACAGCACCCTCCATTTAAATATACAATATTCTAAGCCTGTTTCTTTAGCCCAATTAGATGAGGATCGCACACTCATGGAGGGTTCTGTCTCCGTGGATCTCCAAAAAATATTAGACTGGGGAAGTAGAAATCTTTTAGAATTCAACCCCACCAAAACTAAGTCTTGCTTTCTTTCTCACAAGAGATACACCAGCCCCAGACCCATCACAATGAACAACCAAGTTATTCAAAGTAATGAGTCATTTTTTCTTGTTGGAATTTCTGTGGATCGAAATCTTAATTGGCACGAACATGTCACATCAATGGCAGAAACGGCTGCTAAGAAATTAGATTTTCTCTTCCAGGCTCGCAAATACTTTTCACCAGCTAATCTCTATACCTTATATACTTCACAAATAAGGCCAAGCCTCGAATACTGCTCCCACATCTGGGGTGCCGCTGCCGCTTCTACACTCGCTATCCTGGACTCCATTCAAAAGAGAGCTGTACGTCTCATCGGTGACCCTACCCTCAGCCAAAGGCTGACATCCCTTGCCCACCGACGTGCCGTTGGTGACCTCTCTCTCTTTTATAGATATCTGCACGGGCACTGCTCCGAGGAGCTTTTCTCCATAGTTCCCCCACCTGCTGCCCCCAACAGATCTACCAGGGGAACAGAGCGAATGCACCCTTTTACTGCCCTGGTCACCAGACTTAGATCATCTTGTTATGCCTGCTCTTTTGTCCCGAGGACTTCCAAGTTGTGGAATTCCTTGCCGGCACATGTTTTTCCTTCTCCTCCGAACCTCCAAACCTTCAAGTCCAGAATTAACAGGCTGCCTCTTTCCGCCTTGTCAACACCCACGGTACGATAGTATTTAGGCTGTAAGCCCTCGTGGTGTGTTGTTGAAATTAAAAAAAAAGAATACACCAATGTGAAATTAATTTTCGGTAGTACTACCAAGTATCAAACCGACTGGAATAATAAACCGCATTTCTCTTATTCCGATAAGAAATGTTCTGATAGTCAATTTTTTGTTTACAAACCAATAATAATAATAATAATAATAATAATAATAATAATAATAATAATAATAATAATAATAATAATAATAATAATAATAATAATAATAATAATAATAATAATAATAATAATAATAATAATAATAATAATAATAATAATAATAATAATAATCTTTATTGCTCATAATTATAGAGCATGTCAATACATATAAGTCGTTGACTTACATTGACTATCAGCACATTTCTAATCGAAATGAGTGAAATGCGTTTTTGCATCTTCAACTGTGAATAATTTTTAATTGAGTTGATAAAACTTCCAAAAAAATTAGAGTGCTGAATTCAGAAAAGAAAGAGCTTTCAAATGATGTAACACTCGATTCATGTTCCCTATCTAAAATATAAGGGTTGTTATCACCACCCTTAAGGGGTTGATGTAACAAAGTTGTTTATGTCAAAACATGTCCCCCTCAGTATTAAAATTGACGTGTTTCAGCGTTTCTTAAAAAAATATTTCTCTGGAGGCAAATAGTTATAACTTTTGATCATTTCCGGTTATAGGGGAAGTGAACATCAACTTCCGTGTTTCAAATAGAATACCATATATATATATATATATATATATATATATATATATATATATATATATATATATATATATATATATATATATATACTATTTTTAGATTTCCTGTTAAATTTTAATATGACTTTACATACCATAGTTGGTACTTATTTCTAATAGTTTCCAAAATATGGCGACCTGAAAACAAAAATGACCATCTGAAGACGTTTAATAAAACTGTCTTTGTTAACTGAGTTTTATCTATTGAACTACAATTTTCTTACGTCTTAATGCTGAAATATTGATTGATCTTACGCAGCTGACAATTTCTGAGAAATTTATACAGGTGCTCCTAAAACATTAATATTTTTCAACTGTAACTTGACTTCTTCAAATGAAACATCCTGTATATTATTACGTATTTGAATTCTGCGTTTAAATTTTGACGAAAATATGTTATATTTTTTTATATTAATTTTGCGTCTTAACCAAAATATTTCATTATTTTTGTAATTTGAAACACTTTTTTGGATTTTCTCTTGGATTTGACACTATAAAATAAATTCTGGGTAAGAAAATGCACAGACTTTGTAGAACATGACTTTCATGTAGTTATTTTGTGCAAAATTCTATAAAATATGCAGAAAGTTTTATAATGGAAACTAAATCAACCATTATGATTATCATGTGCCCAGAATTTTTTTTTTTAATTTAATATTATTGGCTGCGGCATCTCAGGCCATTAGCACATTCATTTCCCATCTTTCAATATTTACAAATTTTCCAGACAAAGTCAACTTGGCTCGCCCAGGAATCGAACCCGGGACCTCTCGCTTAGCAGGCTGGCACCTAACCACGAGGGCATCTATGTGTCCAGAAGAACCGTTTTGTCTTCAGGAAGGTTGCTATGAAACAAACACCAGTGGTCTGATTTGAGAGATGTCAACTGTTTAAGTAAAAGTACCATTCTGTATTGCTCCCAGTTAAATGAAAACCATTATAGCTTCGTCATTTGGAAGACATAGTAATAACGGTCTAAATTTAAATATTATTTATGGTGAATATCACAGAATTGCTGACAGGGCATGTCGCGTATTTACCTACCGCTTTCCATATTGACCTAGACCAACGACGAAGTGCACTCAGGTAGTGCACAAGTACTTCCTGGCAAAATTCAGAAACATAATCCTCAATTGGACAACTGAGATTTAGCTTTGGCATAACACGTAGTTGGCAATAACAAAAAACAATATCGTTACTTAAACGACAAATCATGAATTTAAAACCTCGAACTATCGATCTTTTAAATTTTACTATAAAACAACCCATTTTCTCTGGGGGTAAATTCAAATTAGATAAATAATATTGTGAACTCAAAGGATTGCATCAACGTTCTGAATTCACATTTGACTAATACGAATTTATTTTCGAAAGAAGTGGGGGATTGTTTTGAGTGTCAACTGACGGAAATAATCTAAAGCTACAGCTATTTTCCTTGAATAGATAATTATAGAAAACATACATCTAGAAATTTTAAGATTTCAAATCTGAGTAGTCTCTGACATACAGCTGAAGGTCCAAGTTCGCAGGACAACCTATATATATATATATATATATATATATATATATATATATATATATATATATATATATATATATATATATATATATATATATGTGACCTTCTGTGGTTACTGCCAATGTTCAAAATCAATTTGTTAATCGCCTTGGCTAGTGTCAGGCAGCCAACAGTGCACAACTCGGACATTTAATTCAGAAGATCGCCTTAAAATTTAATATTTTCAAATTTCAAAACCGTTTTTAATCTTTTTTATCTAACCTTTATTCAAAATTAATTATTTCCGTAAGGTGTCTCAACAAATGTGCTTTTTACATTCCTTCAAAGAAGGGGGACCGCCATTAAAGTTTATCAATCACGTCATACCCCTTACACGAGTCACCTGTATGTATAAATTATCTTATAAAAATGCGCAACTAAATATAGAGAAAAATTTTGTTGTCCAAACTAGCCACACCCATATTCTGCTATTTGCACTAACCGCAATATTATAGCCCAGTCAAATTATGTTTTCATTTCGCATGGGGTTCTAATTTTGTATGCTGTTTAATTAGATACATATGGTACTTATAACACTTGTAAATAATGAAGTATGTATACTCTATATGTGATAATATACAGAAAAACACTTGTAGTAGAGAGGATGAAGTAATAAAAGAAACCAAAATGTATAAAAGTTGTTCATTTAATTTTAAAAATGGCTTTCAAACAACACACGCTTACAACGGTTAGATTATATACAATTTTATCAATTGCTTTACTATATATTAAAAGCCGTCAATCTGATACTTCGGAAAAAGTTTCAAACAAGTGAAGCTCTTCACTATCAAATTGTTCAAAGTTTTCTTGAATCGGAACACTTTTTGTACACGAGCCTTGACAGTTGCTGCACACCAGAGAACAGTTGATCCCGGCTCTCCGGTAACCACACCTCGTTCCGCAGCCCGTGGCACAACGGCAGAAGTGTGTGTTGACACTGTCTGGTGTCAAAGGGGCCTTTGTTTTGATAAGAGTAAGGGGTGCACCATCTTTTCTCGTCCATCCCTAACTTTCAGGTTTGAGGTATTCGTTCCCCAACCATTGCAGAAACACCCTGTATGAATGTTGCATCGCAGCACCTGTTCTGAGTGGCAAAGCGCACGGGTTGACTTTCATTCTTGTAGTTGTGTGTGTGTTTTGTTTCTTTATTTCCGCGACTATGGCCAATCACCGACGCCAGGGAGCAGTTTCACATCACTATCCTCGAAATGTTAGCCGAACCCCTGCCTTTCTGTAAGGAGGGTAGGGATCTTTAACGTGCCCAACATTGCATGGACACGGGACCGACGGCTTTACGCCCCCTCCGAAGGGCGGAACATGCAGACATTCAACTTGCTTGCAACAATGCCAGAACCTCGGTTGATGTTAATTTTACAGTTTGTACTGAAAAAGTGAAAGGAGTACCCTGGGATCGAACCTAGTACCCTTCGATTTAGAGGCACACGTTCTTACCCCTGAACCACCGAGGTTCTTATTCTTATAGTTAATTTCACAGAGCACATGTATCTGTGAACCAAATAGATTAGAATTGCACATAGTGGTATTTAATAATCATTGAATACTAATTATTGTATTATTATTATTAATGTAACGTATTGTTGAATACTAATAAATTATATGAATCGTTAAATTGGCTTAATGGGGTCAGTAGGAGCAAAGAAAAATTAAAGGTACCGTCGGTCATTAAGATCATGCTCATTTGCGGGGCGGGGAACATGAGCAGGAATATTTGTTCCCCAGCTTGAGCAATGTCTGGTGGTGACGATTTGGAGTCATAAAACACTTTGGCGGTGTTTGTTATTTCATTGGCATACCGCTGGACACATTTTACTATGTGTCTCGTGTCTTCGCGTCTTGTGGGATAACGGCCAAAAGTAAGATGAACAGGTCTATGTTTTCGTCTACTATCACCACAGTTGAATGCGAGGTATTTTGCAACCTACTCCTGACAATTCTGCAGTCAGCTTCAACTCTGACTATAGCACATTGTATACCTCTTGTATATAAGTTCTGAAATAACATAGTAATGAGCTCGGTTTGTTCCTTTCATTGGAAAAGAAGTTTTCCTGATTAACAGTATCCACTATGCTCTTATTGAAGTCAATGTCCACAAATGTTTTACTTGATGCTCTCCGATGTTGTTTATTCTCTTTTCCTGGAGTTCGTGACTTCATAATCATCAAAAACCACTGCTGAAGTTCTGCCGCAATAGTTAGATATGTACGATACATATTGATTTCAGATAGGGGCGAATGTTGTGCTGGTGTTCCACTCTACTCTATGAAGCAGGAAGCCGGCAGCGATTACTGTGAAAGTGTTCAGATTGATCAGTTGATTACATTTTGGAAAAGCATCATGTAGTGCAGACTTTTGGGTTTATCTCATTATCAGCAGGACGAGTAGAGCTATAGGGTATAGTGCTAACTCGTACTTTACAGTATACAAAGTGACTAAGAGTGTTACAGACCTTGAAAACGAAACTTGAGTGGCGAACATTTTACTAGCAACATGTTGAAAAGTCCCCCTAAACTTCAAAACGCCCTAACAATTTACCGAGTGAAGACAAGTTAGCATGGCTATATACATTTTTGAAGGCAATTATTCGCTCTACAACTTTCTTCCCTAAGAGTTTTCTGTAAAATGGAAGGTGAAAGTGTTAGAAGATGAAGGTTGACGAGATACCTGAACCGCTACAAATTTTTTTGACAAATTTTAAGATTCAACGACCCATATATCACAAACCGTGATAGCTGGGTAAAACTGTGATACATCATTGGTAGAGAAATTCATTAGCTTTAATTTTGTGTATACATTGTTTTGTGCGACGCACCGTTTTTGAGATTAACGTCGAAAACTGCAAAAAGTGACTTTTTGGACCCCCTCCTTTCCCCCGGGCGCCTGAAATTGATGCGACTTTATATGGCGTTGTTCAGAAGACCACCCTCTATGCTTTCCTGAAAAAATTGGGACCCTATGGTTTAATGCACGATTCGACGCTATTTTCAGCTAATTTAACTGGACTATTAGTTGCATAATGATAGGAGGTACGTTGGAAAAGTTGACTAATTTTATGATATAACTAATATACGTACCCATAAACCTTTGTATTAAAATATTATACTGTATCATACTTAGCTTAAAAAATTTGCATTGTAAAAAGATTCAGAGGTTGTTATTAAGCGGAGCTTCCTAGAGATAATTAAAACATTACTGATTAAAATACGATGCATCCATTAACTTCTTAACAAAGACCGCTTTCCTAATTTACTCGGCAACTTTTTCAATAAACCTGCGGGCTGAGCTAATTGATGTTAGAAGCAAATAAAAATACTAAAGAAAGTGGCTCCGAGGTTCGACCCAGTTATGAGTTCTCATACTCCTTATAATCTTTTAAAGACCCCACTTGTTGCCGAGATATTAAAAAACTTCCTTGTATCCTTCGCACGCAACTTTTTCTTCTGCATTTAGTTGCGTAGCATTTTCATGGAAATTACTATAATAAAGCAGCTTTATATCATCGTAAAACTGGTAGGAAACTTCTGATTGTCACGTAATCAGTCCCGTGTTGTGGGTGTCCACGGTGACAAGAGGGAAGTGGAGGCGTGTAATTCTTCGCCTCGTTGAGCCCTGACAAGAATAATGCTCTTTCTCTTTTTAGAGACAAACCCGCATTAATAACAGATTATAATGATCGAAAGGCACGGAATCCTCTTGTAAAAAAGATATTTGAAGTAACAAACAACGTCTGAGAAAATTGCTTGCTCTTGGAAGCTTTTTATCGTTAGGAGCTCGTTTTGTTTCAAATCGTAAGCACCGTTTAATATGGACTACAATAAGCATTTTATATTTGTGAGAAGGGTAGATTTTAAATCTTCTTTTTGTTTTGATCGTCGCTTTTTTAAAACTCCACGTCGACATCCATATTGAAACACCCGTAAGATAAGAGAAATGACACAAATGGTTTTTGAAGTTTAAGCTTACTTGATATAAGATAACAGTTATTTACACATTTGATTGCAAATGCTAACATTTAATAGCCAGCCTTTTGTCGTTATAATTTTTAAAGGCTGTTTCTCCACATTAAGTCCCTGCACCGCAACCTTCTGGCCTATTGTGTCTCTTATTGTTTAAGGAGCAGTGGATATTTAGGGATTAAGTTTTAGAACTAGGATAATATGGACATGGTAACGATGTAATTTGTAATACAATTTTAATAAACTAAAAGAATTAACAACTTTTATAAACTAACTTAATCGAATAAAATTTAAAACAAAATCTGTACATAATTAAATTAAAAAGTCTCGCGTCTTTACATTTTAGAATCTAATCAAAAATCTGTCATATTAGCGTCTACATTTTAAAGGCAAAAGTTAAAAGTCAAAAGTCTCTTAATGTATACAAACACTGCTATTTATCACCTTGTATGTGACATACTTCACAAATTGCAAACCTCATCAGTCAGCATTCCTTATACTGTATTCTGCAATTCCAACTTGTTTATTATGTATGTAATATGAGCAATTCCAGGTCAATAATTATAATTTCTATGCGACCTACTTAATTATAAACGATATTATTTGGATTGTTGATAGCAAATTTTCATATAAATATATATATTTTTAAATAATATTAAATATATTTTCACGATTGGGAATGCCCTCTTGGATAGTTTTCTTTTCTATGAACAATTATATTTTCAATTCCTTTCTCGAGGTACCCTTCTGCCTTAAGCCAAGTATTCCCCTATAGTAAGTATTCTTCAATGTTACAAAGTTAACTCTTTTCAGATCCTATTAACCTGTGCACTACTTTTGTAAATGCTTTGCAATGACACCTGTGTACAGGAGTTTTCTCCATTACACCACATTCTTCGTATACATGTTGGAACAGCCAAATGGAATAAATTTACTATCTCAATTATTATGTATTAATAAAAAATGTTCGGGACGCGGCAGGTGCGTTATGGTAGTGAATTTTCATAAGAATAATGTATTATAGTGGTTAAGCCTTGTACTAAAAGTTATAAAACATTATTTATTTAATTAGGAACAGTAAAAATAGGGTAAAGAATGGCAAGCAACATAAATATTTATACAGTCATTTGGATACAAAACTCAAACAAAACAATTGATAAACAGGAAATATACTCAACAAAAAATACACCACAAAGCTGAACATAAAAAAAATCCCGTGGTTCATGCATTGAGAGTGATTGTATTCATTTAGAAGAAGAACCCACAGGAGAAAGAGAGTTACTGACCCCTCACACAAAAACACGTGGGTGCTCCTTACCCTTGTGCATGCCTACAACTACCTTTAAAGCATAAATCACACGAAAAATTTGTTGGGAGCCATCCCCAAGAAAGTTAGTAGACCTGTGCGAATATGGGTTTTGTGCGGGGTAGACAGGGTTTAAAGGAGGTGTTGCTGCAAAATGTGAAAAACGTATCTTTTCAAAGTCCTACTAGTTGTTTTTCAGCATTTTCCGCTCATATCTCCCCCCCGCCCAGCACTCCTATTCATTCTTGGTCCCATACTTTTCTTTGAGGTTGTTTGCAACAAATCTGCTTGTGGCTTGTGCATCCAAGGAGGGTCCTAAGTATGTTTCTGAAAAACATTCTAAAAACCCTCCGTGCAGTAAACTGCTTATTTACCGAAATATTATTCCACTTCGTCGCCTATAATATCTTTTTCAGATAATATCGAATACAACACTAAAGTAAATACATCCACTTGCTGTTTCACTTCTTTTTTATTTTTATATTACATATATATGCACAAGCTAAGTAAGTATATAAAGGGGGGCCCTTAATTGGCATATAGGCTACACAAACTTAAAAGTAGAGAAGACATTTAGGTCGTGTCTGTGTGCACACAACAATGAGGAATTTGCACATTTTTTTATTCTACTCTTATTCAATTCCCCACATTGTATAAAATCAATTACCATCTAAAATTTAAATTTTTAACTAATAGTTTTCCTGTAACAAAATATAGAAAATCAAAATAATTGTCTCCGCGCCAAAACGCAGCCGTAAACAAAGACGGCCTACTGTGACGTCACGATCCGTTATCGGCCAAACGAGTCTCGCTTACTCACACAGAGATCCTCATCTCACCATTTGTGTTTATGTGACTTACGTGTGCCGGATAGTTATTGTTATCAACTTATATTATTGTTAATATCTATATACTCGTGTTAATTGTTTTAAAAATTGTATGGCTACAGATGTTGGATTTGTTCAAGGACAATCTGATAATTTACCAACAATTGATGTACTAGCAATGTTTGCGTTTTTAGGAAACAACCCGAATTTCATGGGTGCTGAGTGAAAAGGAGTGAAAGCTGTGAGGTATGTGTCTGATATGAACCTTATTTTATCCTGTAAATATCTTTGTTGGATTTTATGTAGTAATTTCTTATAAAATATAATATAAATAAAAGCATAACCTCAAAATGTCCTCCATTCAAATAATATACAAGAAAACTATATATTTGTTGTAGATCTGTTCGTGAAAGTTATGGGGACAATGCTGTCGGCTCGGAGCAGGTAAAACGAGACGGTGATGTTTGTATTGTAAAGGCTAGAGTTACTCCGAAGCACAGTGTTCGGAAGAAGGCTTATACTGTGAAACTAGAGTGCAATGAAAAAGATGAAACGATATTTTCAGTTCAATGTGAGGATTGTGCTGCATGTCTAGGTATGTCATTTTTAAATTTTGAAAGTGTCTACATCCCTCAGGCAGTCATGTTAAAATAATTATTTGACCATTGCAGGGTTGTGAAGTTTGAAACAAAATGTTGAGAAACGTGTTTTTCTAAAATGCTTTAAACACTTGTTAATCTCAGTTTTATTCTTAAAACAAAAATAAACTATAGTATCTAACATATTATTATTAATTATAGGAGGTTCTAAACATGCAGTGGCTTTACTAAGTTGGGTGCACAGACGTAGCGAAGAACCACCAAAAACTTCTAGCGAATGCTATTGGAAAAAGTCTGCGCTTTCAAATGTTGGCACAAATCTGAAACTTGTGAAAGTCGAAGATTTGGGTAAAATGAATTGCAAACTATAAACGACACCAGTGTTTTGCAGTCGTTTGTAAACTATAGTCTAGAGGTGGGAACCACCGATACCGTGCTGATGAAATATTTCAAGGAAGATAGCGACTTTGAAAAATTGTCTCTACATAGATTGCTAGAAGAATATGTATGTGACTGGATCGGATGATACATCAGCAAATACTTTTTCTACATTTTGTACAGAAAGAATGACTGAAGGCGTTTGCAGGGATGTTGCCAGAATAACAGTAGATCAAGTGGAGAGTGCTCTATGGCACGAGTTACGTTACTTGAGAATTACCGTTTCAAAAGCTTATGATGTGGCCCATTGCAAAACTACCGGGGGGTCATTGGTCGAGTCAGTTTTGGGAGCATCAACATTAAAGGACACGGCTGCCATGGATAGGGGAAGAAGACTTGAAGGAGAAGTTTTAAGATTAGTCGAGAAACAAATGGGACAGAAAATCCAACGCTGTGGATTAGTTCTTGTTCCTCAGCAACCATTTATTGAAGCATCACCTGATGGATTATGCGATGATTTATTAGTTGAAATTAAATGCCCGACTCCTTCAAAGGCTTATAATAGATATGTAACATCAAGTGTTGATATTACAGCAAAATACATGGCGCAGGTGCAACTACAAATGTTTTGTTTGAAGAAAAAAAATATTTGTTTGTTATTGAAGATTTTAAATATTCAAAGCAAATTAGGATCATAAATGTTAGCTATAACGAACTCTATGTTCTAGATTTATTAAAAAAATATAATCATTTTCGGAAAAATGATATTTCTGATGTTGTTAAAAATAATTTCAGTAAAAAATTATATTCCGCTTTGACATGCAGTGTTCCAGCTTGTTATAATTTCATAATCTCAATACCTCGCCACCGAAAAGGAATTTTCAAAATATTTTCATATTCTATCAACTTTTCCATGAATAGTGTAGTGACTTAACTTCAAAAACTTTGTATGTGTTCAAAGCTAAGTATGAAAATCACCTGTTACAGACACAAAATGTAATGCATAATTAAGTTACGAGTAGAGATGTAAAAAAAAAGAGTATTTTCGTCAGATAAAAATATTCAAATACCAAAATAGAAGAGTATTTGTTACATTTTGCTACAGTTATTTGTACTGCATTTTTATATATTTTTACCATATTTTACTATTTTCATTGTTTTTTCAGTATAAAATAACGAGTATTGTACTTATTAAAAGTAACTGAAATTTACATTATTTCTAGGTAGGTATTTTACTTTCATAATAATCTTCAAAATAAATCGTTTATTTTCTTTTCATCTGTTAACTATTCTTATTACCCATCTCATTTGTAGTTTTTTGTGCTGGGTAGGGCTGACTTCTTGATAATTTAATATAAATTTTGTTACCATTATCCGCCGGTATTGTATTGTTATTTTTCAGTGAATTTTAATTAGGAAAATTCACTAATAGGGAGGTATCGATGGTGAGACTGTTTCTTCAAATGAGCACGAACTAGGGCCTCTGGAACCCATTTCCATGGTCAGTTGAAATGTTTATATATATATATATATATATATATATATATATATATATATATATATATATATATATTCTTCTTGAAACATTTTCGCTCCATAGCTCATATTAGTTTAAGGTTATTTGCCAATTTTGACGTTTTAAATCGCGACTTTGACGTTCTGAGGAAAACCTCAAGTTATTTTTTTTTAAATGCACATAACTTTTTTGTCTTTCAGCTTACAGAGCTAAATTTTGGTAGGTAATTTACATATAATGATATAAACTTGCGAACCAAATTTAGCTGCCCTTACTTTGTTATTTCAGGAGATAATTTTTTTTTTCTAAAGGAAACACAACTTTTCAGGAAAACCTAGGCCGATTTTCCTGGCTAACGAATTTATCCAAGCCATTTGCAAAAGAAAGGTATATATATATATATATATATATATATATATATATATATATATATATATATATATATATAAATTGCAGCAGAAAATTTTCGTAAAAATATTTCAAATCCGATAGCTCAATAAATTTTCCCTTAAGCCAGAATTTTCAATCTTGAACCATAGTAACAGCTATGTAAATGCACGTGGGTACTAAATTAAAGAAAAATAACATAATGAGCTTCGCAGATAACTAAAAATTTGTCCTAAAAAACCTTTTTTGTTGTTTATTGTTTGCAAAAACTGGATGGGTTGACTAAAACAAAACCATTCAAACAATCAATAAGGTAAAATATCTGCCATATTTATAATTTGACAGGTACATTTCCTTTGTAAATAATTAATTTTTTTCTGAAAAACTTTTGTAACTTTAATGAAATTTGTAATCCATTTTTTTTATTTACAGAAGCTGGCAGTACTTACATATTATATCTAAGACCAAATTTTAATTTTCTAGCTCCATATAAAATTTAATTTTTTTCAAATAATCGCTAATTGGGACTCTAAAACCGATATCCGAGGTCCACTTAAATTTGAAGAATTAGTTTCATTAATATATCTTACTAACAGTGTACAATTCTTATGAAAATTCACTACTATAACGCACTTGCTGCGTCCCGAATTTTTTTTAAATTTTGTATTTATTTTAATAAATTTGAGGCTGAAATGGAAGAGCAGAACTGGACACATGGCACGTGTCTGATCTTTTGCTGAAACTATTGGTATTATTATTGCTAATCATTACTAATTTTATTTATTGTTGTTCTTATTCATGTATAAGTGATTCATTTGTAACTGTTGGCAAACAGTAAATTTATTATTAAAAATAAAAAATTTAATAATTATGTACTTTATTTAAAATCTGTTTTTATTTATAAAGTATGTATTATAATCTACATGAAATATTTGAATATTATTAATTATTGAAATATACTAATTTTAGTAATATTGCATATTTTAATTCATAAAAAAAAGAAAAGAAAATGCAATCAAACTTTTTATCTACAAGTCTACAACTGTCATATAATGACTATGATGTAAAACTATTTTGAATGTCATAATAACTTTTATATAACATATAAGGCACTAGTGCGTTAATGACATTTCAAATGAAATTTGGCTCGTTGGGACATTTATTGAATAAAGTTTAGAAATATGAAAATTTGATTGCCCTGAGTGGGATTCAAACCCAGGTCTCCTAGATAAGCTGGTCAGGTATTCTACCATTAGACTACCAGTACCAAGGCCACTGTCATTGCCGCTATATTTATATATAATAATGTCTATATCCTACGTGTTATATAAACAACTATTATTAACAACATTTTTAAATTGTAAAATTACACATATAAGTTTGCAAAATGAATAATCACTTCTTATCCGCTTCTTTTAATCTTATAGAAATAATTGAAATTTTAAATTGCATTTTGAATAAATGTTTTTGATAGTTTAAAATGGCACAAGCACACACTATCACATGATCCATTATAGAAGTTAAATTGTTGTCAACACAAGCATGTGGTAGCACCATGTTAAACTCCCGCAGTCTTCCTATGACTCTCTCCACATGTACACGTAATGCAGCTATCCGTTTCGACTGCTTAACTTCGTCAGCAGAACTCGGAGTTGCAGCAGATACTGAAGGTAATCTAATAAGTACACAGTCTTTCTGTTGTAAAAGGTTTGTAAGAATTTTAAACCCTCTATCGGCCATTAGTTCTATCCCAGGTTGTAGTCGTTCTGCATATTCTGAATCTTCTAGGATCATAACATCTGAAGCTGTTCCGCCATAGCCCTTGGAAATGAACGAAACCACTCCATATGGCGTACAGGATATGATATATTTTATTGTATTCCCCTTCTTGTATTCAAACCATGTTAGAGCCTGATTTATGGGGTTACTATGTTTCTCTATTTGAATTTCCAAAAAATCGATGATCGAAACTACTTTTACATACCTCCCTTTAAATGGAATAGGTAAATGGCGTCGAATAGTTTTGATATCTGGCTGCATTTTTCCGAGAACTTCTTAGAGTTCCAATTAGAAACAAAAGTCCTATTAGAGCACGTATTTCTTTTTCATCCGTAAGTTTGGCATCCCGATTTCTCTCAAACAGGTTTTGAACTCTCTCGATATATTATGTTTGTCGATATAGTTACAGACTTTATAATTGGCTCCGATATAAACAATTCGATGCAATCAATTTCCGATTTTGTATGTCGGGCATTCCCTTTTCGACCTGGTAAATGAGTAATGATGTTACTGGCTATTGTACGAACTTGCCAATTTGGTACAGATTTATTCCATTTTGTAACTTGATCTTTTCCATAATAGTAGATACTGTTTGAATCATCCGTATCGCCTTCATTTTCAAACATTTCTGGTTCTGAGGTTTCTTGTTCTGTATCAGATAAATGATAACTTTCCTCAACAACGTCTTGTTCCATTTCAGCGGGATCTTCTTCACTATTTTTCACTAGATATTTCATTGTGCCATTTCAACCAAACATCTGGATCACGCGATGAATCAAGTCGGCTTCTCTTTGACTCAGACATAATCCCTTGGTTGGTTCTATGCTCTAAAAATATACCCAATAATATAACATCAGAGGCGCATATAAGTAGTAATTCTTACCTAGGCCAACACAAAATAATATGTAAAATAAAAAATCTCCACTTGAATTATATATAGCGCAGTTAGGCGCGTGGTCTACGTACGTAGACCAGTCATCTTTTGACACAGATAAAAAAGAAATACGCACCAGTTGATCGGCGAAACGATACTGACTGCACATAGCAATGATATTCCAATAGCTATTGAGACGCGCACGTGCCTGCGTGGTCACTACCGTTAACAATTGCACTTAGAATATGGTTGGTCTACGATCGTATACCACGCGTCTAATGAAGGGTTAAGTTACTTACAGACATTCCAAAATGGATCGCTAAGTTAGCAACTGAATCATTTAAATGTATCTTCTTCAAGGTTATGAATATATTTTTCACTGTCAATGGAGCTGTTGCAGCCAACATTTTTATTAGATGATAACTTTCTACTGGTAAACCTCGAAAAAAATATAGGGTCTCGTTCTATGCTACATATCGTTCTTTTCAACATGTGTTCCTTAAATTCAGTTTCCTCAAATTCTTTTACAAACTCCATGCTACTTGAAAAACTACTGTGAGTTAAGTTATAACCACATTCTTCGGTTTTGATTGTCCTTGCAGAAGAAACTGTACTCTCAGCAAAAGACACTGTTTTCACTATACTATGGGGTTTTAACGTAGACGTTCCTACTGACAAAACTGGTACTTTGATTGGTGATAAACCTGTGGAAGTACATATTTGTTCTGTCTTAGTTGCCACTCTTCGCAACTTTGGTCGCAAGTTCACTTGTATGCTTTTATCTACAGTCGAGGTCACGAATTCAACAATACCAGCTGGAACTTGTACTGCAGTAGGTACTTCACTAAAAGCTTCCTCCACTTTATCGTCCTTATTTTCAGCAGACAAGGATGGTGGAGCAGCTTCTATTTCTAGTTACATTAAAAGTTCACGGCGTCTTCTTTTTTTCCGGAAGATGTCTTTTTTGATGTTCCTTGTTTGTTTTCTGGCACATAAATATATGTGGAATCATCCCTGTCTTTAATTTAAATTTTTTAACTTGCCGGCCCATTAATTGATACTGCATGTGATTTTCCATATCTTGCACCAACTGAAATAAAAAGAATAATAAAACGTGTATCGGGAGTGCTAGTACAATATGAAAGAAACTACATATGTTCAACTATACGGACGAATTTATGTTAAAAAAAAGCTATTCCATATTTAAGATCATATCGTTTTATAAGCATCTATTTTCGTTAAAATGATCTTCACAGATGTGCATAGTAGATTTTACACTAACTGGACTTTTCAGGTCCCTCTTCATAGCTAAACACCATTTCTTCCTGATTTTCTCATCCTTTACATTAAAGAATAATTTTTTGGGGGTAGTTATCGTTGTGGAAGTACATTTGGGCACTATACAGCACTTATAATATTTATGTCCAGGCACTGTTATGTCTTTCGCATTCTCGTATTGTGATTCTGAATCTGCTGAAATCATCACACAGTCACGCACAAAACATTGATAATTTAACCGTCTCCCTAACTATAATAATAACGGAGATAGCAATACATTCCCATCCAGTTTGGGACACACTCTATATACATACAGCAAAGTGCGTTAGGTGCCTCAAGGTGTGTAACTATTGATTTATAAAATCTTAGTAAACAAATATGTGGACAAGTTATAATCTTCTAACGATTCGGGCATAAAAAATAAATATGTCCATGAAATTTTCTGCCTGTTGTGGATACGTAGAATGCGAGTACTGGAGCAGCTGATGCCGCAGTTTAATAACAAGCTTCCATCTTATCTGCCTTACTTTTCGTTTTATGAACTTCTTCTTATAAATTGGGAGAAAGACAACGGGAACCACCGCAATGCACATCTTCCCCAATCATGATAGTCAAAGTCTAAGAAAACCTTGCTACTAGTCAAAGCATCGACATTCAAGTCCGGTAAATTATGTTATTATTATTATTGGTGGTATATGGTATCAATTCAAATTTTAAATGTTTGAAAGCATTCTCACTTGTGAATCTGTTTTTAACTTTCTGTGTGGATAACTCCAAGTCTATATTTTATCACCAATGAGAAGATCTTTTTGATATAAGGCTAAGCAGCTTCTTTATTATTAAAAACGTCTAGATACAACAAGCGCGTTATGATAGCGTAATTTCATAAAAGCCACGCAAACATTCAAGTTTAAATAAATGTATTTTAAAAAATAATGAAATTGGTTTAATGAATTATTGCATATGTTTCCTTTATAAATACTTCGTTCCATACCATTTTTTTGGTTCAGAGAAGAATAAGATACTAAAATTTAACGAAAACCTTTATGAAAATGCCCTACCATGACGCACTTGCTGCGTATAAAATTTCACTATTGGTTACATACCGTTTACCGACCTATTGACTTTAGAAAATATTTTTTATGTTGTTTGGTCTAATAAAAAGTTACAAAATTTATAATTTAAACTGCTAACAAAATATCAAAGGAATGGTTTATTTTAAATAAATTTTCTGTAAATGTCTTAGGAAAATTAAAAATAATCGCTGCCGAAAGAGAAGTTTAATATATTGCAAAACGCGATTCTCTCCATATTACTTCCCCATAGCCTAGGTTCGTTGGGGAATATTTGCTTAAGAATCACCAATTTTGACCTCTCAAATTATCATTTGGACGTTTTTAGAATTTTTTAAAATGGGCATGAAAAATTATGACTCCAGGTTTCAGAATTTACCGGACACCTGTATATGTTATATACTCTGGGCTCTACTTAGGTTGCCTTTACTGAAAATTTTTAAAAGTCGTGGCCTCTCAATTCGCGGAGGTTTTTTAATGAAAATTCGTTAGAAGTATCCATCGGTATATTTTTATGCCATAAGAGAGATCTCTATCAAATAATGTGAGCTCTTACTAGACATTGGTTTTATTATATTCTATACGCATCTTGTTATGCAGTTAATAATCACTTACACTCCACTTACTTTTGCATAGTCACAGATTTATTGGCAACACAACCACCTCAAACGATGTATCTAAGGCAGCTACATATGTTTCAGTGTTAGATCCTAGATGTCTAGATGTCTCAAGTCTAACGTCGTTGGAGGAGCAAGAGGACAAGCCGTTTATAGGATGACCCTGAGTAAAGCCCTGGGCTTAAGGGAGCCACTCCCGTCATGTCAGGTTCTCTGACACTGTGGACTCCTCTTTCAGGCGACCCGTCTTATAGCTTTCAGCTTATTTACCTTAAATGCCTTAATTTGGGTCCTGCTTCCATCTAAATCGTGTCACCTAAGTCTGCAAGGTCTTCAGATGACTCTATCTCCCCTATCTACCCTATATATGTAAGAAACACAGTAAACCGTGGCGAATTAGTTACAGTGTGTCATATGGCAAACCGCATTGGTTACTGAATATCCTGCTGTGCTCCAAATGTTACTCCCATAATACCCGAGAGAGCCGTAATCGAGAAAACAGGCTATTAGAAATATTAGTTAAGTAATTAAGGTAAGTTTAAAGCACAGGGGAATGTTTCGGATACCGCGGTTATATATTAGACGAGAGGCATATTGCCAAATATTTATTATTATTTAAGCAGCTTAAAGCCTTATTTGCAATAAAATAATTCAATAATAAAATGCAGCTGCTGTACTACTTTTAAGTAGTATTTTGATCATATAACGAGCTACTTACCTATGTCGGAAGATGACGTTTAAAATTTTCATCTCCTAGGCAACCTGATAAACTGACAAATAGTTATTTCTTATCGCAAATAAGCTTTAAATATCTTCGAATCGGTATGACTTATAGATAGAGAATGCTGATACCAATCGAAAGAACAATAAAAAGTACATGAACTAACGTAATAAAATATAAGGTGTTCTATTTAAAATAAGAGAGTTATTAGGTTTTTAAGTTCTCACGATTGACCGGTCTATTTCGGACACCCTGTCTAACTTGTACTAACTTCAGTAAATTACAAATATTTTGTGGAATTTCAGAAATTGCACTTTAAAATTTCAACTCTTCAGGTCGAAAAATAAGAGAGATACAGGTGTGTAAATGTGACATTGCTTTTTAAGAAATTTTTGGAAAAAGTCATACTTCGAAACTGGTTGAGAAAAGTGACATAACATGTTAGTAAAACCTACCATAAAATTTGACTGGCAATTTAGATACGTAATAAAAAACACCATCTTCCATTTGAAATCAGAAAGTTGACGTCTACTTCCGGTATAACCGGAGTCCCATACTAACGTCAATATTTTCAGTGAACTGGAAATGTTGAGAGACTTAGGTGCGTGAATTTTCAGAATTCAATTGTGAGCCTTACTCCAGAAACGACTAATGGAAGGTCTACGTGGGACACCTGTATATATATATATATATATATATATATATATATATATATATATATATATATATATATATATATATATATATATATATATATATATATATATATGTTTATACTTAGGTATAATATTGTTTAGTATTGCTTTATAATTGTTTATTATGTTTTACATAGTACTTTTATAAATGTAAGGGACCACCCTGTAGATAGCTTTATACAGATTTATTTTAAATAGGTGAATAGGTGTAATTTGTGATGATTTTACCTTTATTTATATAGTATTTTAAATTAGACCATAATACATACAGTTTATACCCAATGTCTATGCACAAATTATGTAAATAATATTTTTATTTGTGTGTAATGAGGTGTTTATTAATACATGTTTTGACTGTGGTTTTTATAATCCCTATGTATTCCTGTGTAATGTTGGTGGCCTATCCTTTACTACCGTTACCAATATTTGTTAGTTAAAACAGCAATGGATATTTATATAAATACTTGCCTTTTTAACTTGCCCTGGCTTCTTTGCTCCGCACTGACTCTATCTCAGTAGTCTGTTTTAATTTTGGAGAGGATAGACTGGTATATGCAATTAAATCTAATTATGAATTTGCCCAAAGAAATACGTCAAGTTTTAATTAGTAACAAATAAATTTTTATTTTTTATTTATAAAAATTCTAGAATTTTTTGTATTTAAGCGGATCCTCTAATATTAAATTTAATAACAAATTTTACTACTAATTATTTGACAGGATTATTATCGTCTCAATGTTTACAAAATTGACAAATATTGTTTTTAGATTTATAATTTGATACACTTCGTGCCCTCTATGATTCCGCTTCTCAACTATTGTGAGAATTTGGTTTGTATTTCTGTTTATGATTTAATTTTCTGCTTTTACCATGAATCTAGACAAAACGATTGACAGTTTGTCTTTTTTATACTAAAAAGGTCTTCCCTTCTGGATTGATTTAAACAAATTAAATGGATTTTCGCTACCTTGGTTCCAAATGCTGATTTCATATGTGAGTGTTGACGATATTTATCATTATATTCGATTCATTTTCTGATCCTGGATCACTTAATCTATTTCTTCTGTTACTTTTAGGAACAAATGGGTATTGTTTACACACAAAAATGGTTTAAATATTGAAATTCATTCTGGAAGGGCCTACTAGCGTCCTTTCAAAAAACTTCTCATCCGATTCAAACGGAAATCGGATATTGTCGAAAATTAATCTCGAACCTTATTTCCTGTATCATCACGGCAAGCTTTCTTGAAACTTATTGTGTCACCTCTTGACAGGTATGTATATTTTAGAAGCCTGCCAAGTTCAAATCCTGTACTAAGGTTAAACTAAGGTTAAATTCTTATACATAAAAATACCTAATATTGAAATGACATTTGGATAACCTCACTAATTCTAGAGATAACAATCATATTAAAATCAAAAATGAAAACACTTTCAAATGTTAAAATCTTAATTTCAAGTCTCTCAACATCACTTTTGTCTTTTGGGTTTTAAAATTACACATCCTTTTATAGTATACACAGTGTTTTTCAATATATGTTATTTTAAATTACATGCAGGTAAATATATTTGATCATAAATCTTTGGTTTAAATGACTTATTTAAAAGTTTAAGCTACGCATATTCATTTAGATATGTGGCTTAGTTAACCTCTTAACTGAGATATTATTCCGAATTGTTTAGGTTTAAAATTTGAAAATTGTTATTATTGATTATTTAAGTGAATAGTTTCTCTCACAGCTTTCATTGCTTATCTAACCAGCACTAACTAACAATAATAAAGAATATGTTTGGTGATTAATGTGTTTTAGTGAATTTTCTTAAAAAAAATTCACTAATGAGGAGATCCCGACTTTTGAATTTTGAAAAAATTTCTTCAAATGACCGCGAACTAGGCCCCCTAGAACACATATCCGGGGTCCGTTTCAATTTTTATATGTTTATATATATATATATATATATATATATATATATATATATATATATATATATATATATATATATATATATATATATATATATATATATATATATATATATATATATATATATATATATATATATATATATATATATATATATATATATATATATATATATATATATATATATATATATATATATATATATTTATATATATATATATATATATATATATATATATATATATATATATATATATATATATATATATATATATATATATATATATATATACACCG
Source organism: Tillus elongatus (assembly GCA_964006375.1). Lineage (NCBI taxonomy): Eukaryota > Metazoa > Arthropoda > Insecta > Coleoptera > Cleridae > Tillus > Tillus elongatus. The sequence goes on from OZ023266.1 coordinate 124,429,420, forward strand.
ATAACTCAAAAAATAATAGGCCGATTTTGACTAAATTTGGTGGAAAAATTCCCTTTGCAAATGGCTTGGATAAGTTCGTTAGCCAGGAAAATCTGCCTAGGTTTTCCCGGAAAATTTTGTGTTTTCTTTTGAAAAAAAATTATATCTCCGGAATTAACAAAGTAAGGGCAACCAAATTTGGTACGCTAGTTAATATCCTTATAGGTAAGCCACCTACCAAAATTTAGCTATGTAGGTCAAAAGACAAAAAAGTTATAGGCATTTAAAGAAAAATAAATTGGGGTTTTCCTCAAAACGTCAAAGTTGCGATTTAAAACGTCAAAATCGGCAACATTTAGGCAAAGAACTTGAATCTAATACGGGCTATGGAAATCAAATGTCTCAAGAAGGATCTTTTACAAACTCTGAAGTCTTAGTTTCAACCGTCATTGTCCTTCATTTTACTAAAATGTTTCCAGAAAATTCATTTCAAATAGACCCTTTCTCTGATGCTTGGCAGTAGCCTTAGCTTTAGAGTTTATCGTTTAATGGTATATAATTTTTGTCGAATTTTCGTAAAAAATCAATAAAGCTCAATATATCCGTTATTATACAAGATATGAAGAAAATTTGTATATATTAATTATAGGGTGTCTTGAGCTACATCTTAAAAAAATATTTCTACAATCACAGGATGGCCCATAAGTCGTTGGTGATACAAATTTTCTTTTTTTTTTAATCACACACGCCTTATGTTATTGCATTTTTGAATTTTTCAGCGATGCATGTTTGTAAGAAAAGAAATTCGGGACGCAGCAAGTGCGTTATGGTAGCGAATTTTCATTAAATGCTTCAAATTTGAATAGCTCAATTTGCTATTAACCTATAAGGTTGACCAAGAAACGAGTTTTTCCGGGAACACTTTAAGTTTACTTTTGGAAATTTTTGTACATTTTCACACAATAAAGTTATTTTTATGAAACATGGCACATTGTTTTTACTATATAGGTTATACTGGTAACCAAAATTGATGCCTGCTTTCTTAAAAAGGAAACACACATATTTAAAATTAAAAACATTTTAATGAAAATTCACTACCATAACGCACTTGCTGCGTCCAGAGTTTTTTATTTATGCTTTAGTGTGGATAAATGTCGAGTAATATGGATATGGATCTGGATACAATTCACAAAAGAAAATCATATACATCACGTGTAAACTGTAGGTATCGTTTTTATTTCTGACCTGTGGTCAGGTTCTAGTAATAATATTGCTAAGACCTTTTATCATAGCAATATATATATATATATATATATATATATATATATATATATATATATATATATATATATATATATATATATATATATTGCTATATCATCAGTACTGATGATGGCAAATAAGCTTGAAACACTTGTATGCGGTTGTCTCCTTGCGGCTTTGTCCTTAACCCTTTTTCCTTGTATAGTACAGAAATGCCGTGTTATAAATCCTGTTATAGTTAGATCTATATATATATATATATATATATATATATATATATATATATATATATATATATATATATAATCAATAACTCATTTACCCTAAAGTGTTGAGTGTTCACATCCTTGGCCATAAGTCTTCCTTCGTTCCAATTTATATCCTTTGTTCTACAAACATTATGCTAACATTTCGTTCCATCTTTTCCTTGGTCTGGCTCTATGCCTTTTTCGAACACTTCTTGCCTGCCACACTTTCTTCACTCTTTCATTTCCCATTCGTACCAAGTGTCCAAACCACTTGAGTTCTTTCCTCTTTATACTGTCCCATGTCGGTTTTATCTGCAGCTCTTCTCTTATTTTCTCGTTTCGCAGTCTATCTCTCTTCGTACTCTCTTGATCCCTCTCAGATACCTGATATCGATCGCTTGTATTATACTCTTCTGGTGTCTGTTCAGTACCTTACTTTTACATCTATATAACAAGATAGCTTTAAATACCGTCCTATATACAGTTATTTTTGTTCTGTCTGATATCTATGTATTTCTTATAAATCCGTTTTTCAGAGGATAGTAGAGCTATGTTGCATCCTCTATTCTTTCCTGTATTTCAGCTTCGTCTGATCCATCCTGTTTATTTTCACTTCCCAATGCTTGAAGATATTTGTTTGTTCTATTGTTACATTATTCAATATGACCGTTGCCGATACATTATTTTTTACTATCGCCATCATTTTGGATTTCTCTGTTTATTTTTTAATTTATCTGTATTTGTGCTCGAATCCACACCTGTAGATTTTACTGTAGCTCAAGTTCGCTTTTTGCACAAATCAGCAAAGGCACACTCGGCCAACCATATTGTTTCCATGTTTCTGTATCCCACGATTCATTTCTTTATTTTGCCTTTTACCTCCTTCATTACGTCATCCAATACTATGTTCGACAGAGTCGGGTTTAATATCGCCCCTCCCTTAGTCCCTTTTGAGTCTCAAATTCCCATAAATACATTACATTTGTTCGCTCGTAATTCCTACTTTTCTTGTATATACTGGTTATGTTTGCAGCCAGTATTCTATCCACCATATTCACTTTCTTGGGTTACTATCAAGTGCCTTATTGATGTCTGTAAAGGCCAAGTATATGTTATCGTTTGGAGTTTTCTATATCATCAGTTTTGTAGCAAACATATGGTCTTGTACCCCTCTACCAATTCTAAAATCACTCTGGGGTTCTACTAGCTGTGAGTCTATTATTACCTTTAGTCTGTTATCTAATACTCATTCATACACTTTCAGTAGTGTGCTCAATATGGCTATTCTTACTGCAAACCGAAAAAGAATATAGTCTATGAGAGGTACGAGTTCAGTCTAAGAAAGCAGAATCAAGGAGATAAATTCGGGGGATTTTTAACAGATGTCAGAAAATTAGCACAAACATGTGACTTCAAGCAGCTGCAGGAAGAGTTAATTCGAGATAAATTAGTCATCGGGTTAAGTGATCAAGCCTTACAAAAAAGACTATTACGAATGGGATCTGAGGAGTTGACGTTACAAAAAACAATCGAGTGTTGCAGAGCTGCGGAAGTTTCCAAAGAATAAATGTCGCAGTTACATCATAATATGGTTGAGATACACAAGATTAGCAAGGATGGAGACAAACAACCGAAAAGGAAGGAAAAAGAAAAACAGGCCGTTTTTATATGCAGGAATTGTGGAAAAATGCATGGATTGAGACAGTGCCCGGATTTGGAAGAAAATGTGGTAGATGCAACAGGCTGAACCATTTCAAAGTGTACTGTAGTTACAGACGAAAGGAGGTGAAGGAGTTAGCAGTAAAACGGCCAGACCAACAACGTGAAACTACATAACTCGAAGAAGAGGAGCTTTTCCTGAATAGCCCACAAATGGTGAACAGTGTTGAAGGACAGGTAACTCATAAAGGTGGTTGGTATCAAAATATAAAATTGGAAAATGAAATTATTCAAGTCATGCTAGATTGTGGCGCAGAGGTAAGCACCCTTCCTCAATACTTATTCAATAAACATTTTAGAAACAAAGTGCAACTCAAGGCAACAAATGTGGCTCTGAAATGTTATGAAAATTTCAAAGTTATTCCAGTTGGGATTATAAAGCTTCATGTACAATATAAGAAAAATGAATGCTATGAAGATTTTTATGTGGTGAAGAGTAATGACATGCCCCTATTGAGTGCAGATGCTTGTGAAACACTTAATTTACTTAAAAGACTTGACATGCTAAGCACTGATAATGATGTAGATGATTTTATAGTCAATAACAAGGATTTGTTCGAGGGAATGGCTAGCTTTGGTAACACTTGTAAAATTGAAATTACACCAGGGGTTACTCACATTGCTAATTTTCCTCGAAGGATTCCTTTAAATTTCATTACTATATATATATATATATATATATATATATATATATATATATATATATATATATATATATATATATATATATATATATATATATATATATATATATATATATATATATATATATAGGGTGGCTCATTGAAAACGAGACAGACCGATTTGCGTCCAGAGAAATTTTTTTTTCAAGAAACGCTGAAACACGTCAATTTTAAAATTGAGGGGGACATGTTTTGACATAAAACTCAACTTTATCACATCAACCGCTTAAGGGTGGTGATAACAACCCTTATATTTTAAATTGGGAACATGGGTCGAGTGTTACATCATTTGAAAGCTCTTTCCTTTCTGAATTCAGCACACTTATTTTTGGAAGTCAACTCATTCCGATAAGAAATGTGCTCATAGTCAATGTTTTGCTGGTTTGTAAAAAAAAAATTGACTATCAGAACATTTCTTATCGGAATGAGAGAAATGCGGTTTATTATTTCAGTTTATCGGTCGGTTTGATACTTGATAGTACTACCGAAAATTAATTTCACAATGGTGTATTCTGTAGAAAAAAGTGTTGAAATAATTACTCTTTTTTTCAAAAACGATGACTGTGCCAACTGTACCGCAAATTTGTTTAATGAACGACATCCGAACAGACATGTGAACAGAAAATACATTTTGGAGTTCGTTGCAAAGTTTTGACAAAGTGGTTCAGTAGCCAACAAAAAACGGGATCCTAAACGTGAATTTCCGGTTATAAATGAGACTACTGAGATTGAAGTTTTAGGACAAATTGCTGCAGACCCAACTTTTAGCACGAGAAAATTACCCACTGTTTCAAACATCAAAAGAAGAACTATTCAGCGAATTTTGAAGCATAATAAATTTCACGCGTATAAAATTCATCTTGTACAACTGAATGAAGATGATTTTTATCGGCGGCTGGAGTTTTGTGAAGTTATGACTGCACGAATAGCTGATAACGGGAACTTTCTGTTCAATATCTGTTTTTCAGACAAGTGTACGTTTTTATTAAACTCTACAGTCAATCGTCATAATTGTCGTTATTGGGCAGATAATAATCCAAGAAATTTTCACGAAGTCCACACTCAAACTCCACAGAAATTGAATGTCTGGACTGGCATTTTTGGAGACCGTTTAATCGGACCAATTTTTATTGATGACAATTTGGGTGGCGAAACGTATTTGGAGTTACTAGAAGATATCGTTTACCCTCTACTAATTAACATTGTTAAAAATGATGATCGCTATCAAGAAAATCAATTAGTGTTTCAACAAGATGGAGCTACTCCGCATTTTTCACAACCTGTTAGGGAGTTTTTCAACAGAGAGTTTTTAGGACAATGGATTGGGCGTAGAGGTGCTATTGAGTGGCCCCCTAGATCACCGGATTTAACTGCTTTAGACTTCTTTCTATGGGGCCATTAATATAGTAGAATTTACGCAACAGAACCGGAGTCTCTAAAAGAATTACGACGACGCATTGTTGAAGAATGCCGTCTAATAACTTCACAAATGCTCCAGAATGTCAGAGCTCGTTTTGAACAAAATTTGTACTTCTGTATTGAACAACAGTGGTCAACAATTAGAACACTTACTTAACTGATAAAACATTTGTGAACGTTATGTTTTGTTTTTTTTATAGTTTTTTTAACGAAAAATTGACTAATTAGTGCATTTCTTATCACAATGATTGAAATACGTTCTTGCAACTCCAACTGTGAATAATTTTTAAACGAGTTGATAAAACTTCCATAAAAATTAGTGTGCTGAATTCAGAAAAAAAAACAGCTTTCAAATGATGTGACACTCGACCCATGTTCCCTATTTAAAATATAATGGTTGTTATCACCACCCTTAAGGGGCTAATGTGACAAATTTGAGTTTTGTGTCAAAATATGCCCCCCTCAATATTAAAATTGACGTGTTTAAGCGCTTCTTAAAAAAAAGTTTCTCTGGATACAAATCGGTCTGTTTCGTTTTCAATTCGCCACCCTGTATATATATGTATATATATATATATATATATATATATATATATATATATATATATATATATATATATATATATATATATATATATATATATATATATATATATATATATATATATATATTAAGAAAGCCACTACAGAATATTACATCAAGTAAATTGAAAAGTATGGTACTATTTTTATTAATTTAGAGTATGTGCCAGCAAACCAAATGCATGTTGCAGATCTTTTATCGATATCGTTCTTCAAGAACATGAATCTGAGGAAACTTGGTTATTTGAAGAAATTAATTCGATATCAGTAAATTTAAATGTAACTGAGGCAAAGAAAAAAGAGCATCAGAATGCAACATATAATTTAGTTCTGTGTAGGTTAATTGAATATTACTATAACGGGTGGCCCAAAAATAAACAAAAAGTTAGAGGTGCAACGGACTACATTGCCTTTCTGATTAATTACTTTGTATGATCGAAGACCCCCCCCCCCCCCCCATACACTTACTTATTATGAGGGAGGCCAGGCTAGGACTATACAGAATAGCCTGCAATGGTAGACTGAAGATCAACTCAGGCCTCAGGCGCCACTGCAAAATTCAGGAGATCGTGAAGGAGCCCATGCTTGAAATAAAGTCAGACTTCGTGAGCCCGCGAATGTGCAGGGAAAACACCTTTACAGTGGAAATCCCCGACCGCGAGGCATGGCGGGAGGAGACGCCGGGCATACGACGGGACGCGCTCGTCTGGTTCACGGACGGATCCGCCGGGGAGCGTGGGACGGGGGCACGTGTTTACTCGGAAGGACCGAGGGTAAGTCATAGTATTTCCCTCGGAGCCCATGCAACGGTGTTTTAGGCCGAAATGTACGCCATCCTGCACTGTGTGTGGGAGAATAAGAGGAGGGGCTACACCAACAAGTGGATCCTCATAGCCACAGGCATTCAGGCAGCCCTTAAGGCACTAAGTAGCGCACGGGTAAATTCCTGGCTGGTGAGTGAGTGCCGAGACGAGACGAGCGACCTAGTTGGGCAGAATGAGGTGACCCTCATCTGGGTGCCGGGACACTCGGGGGTCAAAGGCACTGAAGAAGCTGACAGACTCGCGAAGAGAGGGTCATCAGAACCATTTATGGGACCAGAACCGGCTCTGGGCGTGACAAAGAGCACTGCCAGGGGAGCCATTAAGTCCTGGGTCAGAAACCAAGACAAGGTGTATTGGGCGGACTGCACAGGGCTCAGACATGTGAAGTCAATAATTGACGGACCCAGTTTAAAGAGAGCTGTGAAGCTGCTAAATCTTAACAGAGGACAGCTCAGAAACACAACAGGTTTCTTGACGGGACACATGACCGTCAAGAAGCACCTGCATAAAATGGGGCGGTTCGAAGGGGACCTCGCATGTAGACTCTGCGGCGAGGGGGAGAAATCAGCCCCGCACATCTTGTGCGAGTGTAAAGCTCTGGACCGCAAAAGACAACTGATCTACGGTCAGTCTAGACCGGAGACAGGGCAATATAAAACCTCATTCTACCAAACGCTGTGCAGAGTAGTTCAAGGCACAGTGATTTTGGATTGGGTGGAGTAAGACTAAGGGTATGCACAATCAACCAAAGGTTGCAGTGCTATCGGGGCAGCAAGGCCTCGGACGAGCCCTGAGGATAAAAAAATGATCTAGGACTCTCGTGGTCTGACACAAATTTCACAGGTTCCCCTACCTTAACATGCACTGTCCTACTCACGGCATTTTCTCGCCCTGAAATTTGTGATCAAATTTCTTACAGTGTCTATCATGATAATTTTGCTAATTCTAAGCCCAAAGAGCCTCTAGTCTGTCATGATATACCAGATATACCTTTCAGTAAAGTAGGGTGTGACATTTTTGAATGTTATGAAAAGGATTGCTTGGTTTTACAAGATTATTATTCAAAATGGCTTGAAATAATTTTACTAAAAAGTAAAACAGCTCATGAGGTAATTACAAAAATAAAAACTATGTTTGAAACTCACGGAATTCCGAGATATCTTTGTGCTGATAATTTTCCCTTTGGTTCATATGATTTTAAAGGAAATTTGCTATAGAATATGAGTTTCAATCATTACAAGTTCACCGCATTATGCGAGAAGTAACTGACAAGCCGAACGTGCAGTACCGACTGCACACAATTTTAAAAAAATGTAAGGAAACTCAAACAGATCTCTATTTGTCTGATAGCATATCGAAATTTACCACTAGCTGGTGTAGATTTATCACCAGCTCAAATTCTCATTTCCTGAAGGACAAGAACAAAGCTACCTATTCACTCTGTGTTACTTAAACCAGATATAGACCATGCTGCTCATAACAAAGTTACAAGCAATCAGTTGCAGTATAAATATTATCATGATAGACACTATAAGAAATTTGATCACAAATTTCAGGGGGGAGAAAATGCAGTGAGTACGACAGTGCATGATAAGGTATGGGAACCTGCGAAAATTGTGTCAGACCATAAGAATCCTCGATCATACAAAGTAATTAATCAGAAAGGCAATGCAGTCTGTCGCACCTCTAACTTTTTAAAACCAAGCACCACCGAGTTTGTCATAAGAAGAGATGATGATTCTTTGACAACTCAGCGACCATGCGACACAAATTCTAGAAACACTGTACCTGATGCAAATTTACATGATTTTGTAAATGTAACCGAAGACAAACATGATATACAAAATGGCGAAACCATAACGTTGGAATCTAAAAACATCCAAACAAAATCAGGTAGACTGGTAAAAATGCCAGATAAATAAAAGGAATATATAATGTTAAGATATATAATGTTTATTTGTTCTTTAAAAGGGGAGATGTCATAGAGTAAAGTAGATATTAGCGATACCCTCCAGTAGGCATTGACATATCTTAATAGAATTAGTATATACTCTATGATGACAGAAGTGAAAGTGGACTGTAATTATTAACGTTAACCTGTAAGGTGCATTAAATAAAACTTATGTTTAATTTGTGAGAGTTTATTATCTACTTGATAAATTAAAAGATCATGGATTAGTAATCCATATATAACAAATTAATCCTAAAAATATGGGCGAATAGCCAGACGGATGCAGTGTTTTTAAATTATTACATGACACGAATGAAAATTTTAAAATAGTGCGACAGGAGAGCCTTATGCGTAGACATACGTAAGAGAAAGATAACTTTGGTCAGCAACTGCTGGTATCGGCCGGGGCCCTGGTCCGCTGCGCTATGATTGGTTGCTGTAGTCGACGTAACTCGAGTAACATGCTACGTACAGCGCGGATGTTTAGAAAGCATTTTCGAGTAGTTATTATTTCTATCTATATTGGAAATTTACTTGAACTATACGGATTATAACTGTCAGAATTCAAGTTACATATTAAAAAAATTGTTTAAATTATTGAAGATTTACAAAACAGATTGTTCTACTGAAGAGGATAAAATGCTCAAAGTTATTTTCATCAAGAACTTTACGGTTTTTTTTTTGACAACAAATAATAAATTATATAATTTAATTTAACTTTATTATTACAGTTACTGTACTATAAATGTTATTGTTGCTCAAAAATAATAAACTTTTCAATAGTCATCCGTAAACACTCCGGGTTGTACGTAGCACGTTACTCGGGTCACATGGTCTTAAGCAACCAATCATAGCGCAGCGGACTAGGGTCCAGGCAGTTGCCAGCAAGTTCTGATAAACGTTGTCTTATCTCTCTCTCTCTCTCTCTCTCTCTTACCTATGATCACCGATAACGCTTTATTACCGCTCATTTTCAATTTTTATTTATTTCAGGTAATAAGTTAAGACCGTCGCATTCGTCTCGCTTTTCGTACACATTTTTAATATTAACTTATAAATATAGTATAAAACTTCAGACTGCCTAAAGCATTTTTTTCGTACATTTATAAAACATATTCGAGGCAGTCTGGACGTACTTCAAAACCGTGTAAAAAGACTGGGATTTTTATTTCCACATTTTATTATGAATGCCAAAAATATTTTTGGGATAAATTTTTTGCAAATGTCGTATGCTGCGCAGTACCAAAATAACCGCAAATTCCCTTGCTGACTCCCCATTCTAGATTCACTAACACTGAAGTAGTACCTTTTTAAATTATCTAAATGCCTAAAATACCTACCCTAAATTTGTCGCAGGTCTTGGATTATTAGCATGGCTGTGAACTGTAAAACTGCACTCGTCAGAAAACAGAGCATGTTTTAATTGCATAACATTGTTATCCGACATTTACATCATTTGTTTAGGAAAATACCTTCTATCAAAATTGTCCCTCATAAGCTCCCAAATTTTATCAATTTATAGGGACGTATTTTGTTTCCTTTTAATATTCGAATAATCGACGAAAGACCAACGTTAAATGTTGTTGCTGCTTGTCAACGGCATGTGGGTTTTTCTTAAACTCCAGCATTACATCCAATTTGGTGTCACTACCCAGTGAATTGTGAGGCCTTTTGTCTGCTTTACATGTCCAAGCTAGCGAAATTGTTTTTTAAATTTCCTATTTGCCTTTTGGAATATAACCGGCAAAACGGCCAATTTTTCTTGAAATAGATAAACAACTTCGATCTGTGAACGTGTTTTATCTCCGTAACCAATCATCTCTAGAATTGTTTTTTTATGCATTTTGTTTAATTAACCATGTTGCTGAATTGCAGTTAGCAACTGACATTTGTGTTTACTGTCATGCGGTTTCAATCACACAGTAAGCTGCTTAGGCGTTTTAAACAAAACTAACATTACCAGCCATGAAGAATGCTAACGTTTTATGTCTTTTTTTAAAATTAGTACCATTCAAAGAGGACACTGAAATTGTTTTTTTCATGATTTCTCATTATAAAGAATGAAACGCGTTTAGTTATTAATTTTTTAGTGTGTAGTGAAAAAGTTCCTCAATCAGATGATTTTTTTAAATAGAGAATGAAAAGATCTTCCAATCGAGGTGGCATAAGCCCCTACTTTCTATTTAAATTTTTGGAGGTTGCAACTGTCACTCGAAGGGGTTTGAATGTAGGAGTGAAGTTTTCTCGCCGCAGAATGTCATTTTTTAATCTAAAATTGGAGTGTTTCGTTTTTTTATATAAATATGCACAATAATTGAGATACTGAATTTATTCAATGTGGCTGTTTCACACTGTATATCCTTAACTCATAATGAACGCAATATATATATATATATATATAAAATAACACAAAATATTAAGACTCGTTGACGTGTTAGTCTAGATATTAATATTACCGAGTAAACAATTAATGATTGTGTAATCTCCACAAAAACATTAATTACGCTTTATTTTGTATAAATTTAATATAATATGATAATGAAGGCTGGTCGGTGATGAATTGCTCTAATGAGATTTTAATTTCGCATTTTCGATTATAAAATCAATAATAATTAAGTACTTATTTATGTGCGGTGAATGTGGATTTTAATTATGCATTGTGTATATATTGTGGGTTCTTAAAAATAAATTGCCGAGTCTGGTTTTATAATTTTAACCGCTAAATATTGATTTAATCATATAGAACAATAAGCAATCCTCACGTCTTACCTTGTGTCAAACCCACCTTATAGTGGCCACGTCTTGTGCCGTCATGACAAAACGTAGCCCTGATTGGCCCTTGGGCCTGATGACTTGTGTCCCAGTCTCTCCTATAGTTACGTAAGATAAAAGTACTTACAATTGTATAAATTACGGGTATATATATATATATATATATATATATATATATATATATATATATATATATATATATATATATATATATATATATATATATTTATTTATATATTTATTTATTTATCAAAAATTTGTGGGAAACCCGTCAGTTGCAAAATAAAACTCTTTATTATAGCCCGCGCTTTCGGAAAAATTTATTCCATTCTCAAGGATATAACGTGAGTTCTACTAAACTAATTATTAAATGACAAACATAAAAAAACCTTTTTTTAAATTTGGCTGAAGTCTAAATATATATATAATATATATATATATATATATATATATATATATATATATATATATATATATATATATATATATATATATATATATATATATATATATATATATATATATATATATATATATATATATATATATATATATATATATTACTGGCTAATATATGTGTAAATATGTGTATATGCATATATAAAAAAGTCTGGACGCAGCAAGTTTGTTATGGTAGCGAAATTTCGTAACAATGTTTTAATGGCAAGTATGTCTTGTTTTTAAAAGGATATTTGGTTGGCAGTATAACTTATAACGTACCAACATTGGACCAGGTTTCATTAAAATAGGTTTGTTGTTTCAAAAAGAAGGGAAACTGATAAAGTATAGAGATGTTACTGAGCATAATACACAGCTTCTCAAATATGAACTTTCAAAGATAGACTGGGACTTGGAGGGAAAGCAGGCAGAACAAGCATATTATTGCTTTCGTGAGGTATTCTTTGTGTTATTTGACACGGCATATCCAGAGAAAGAAAGGTTAATCAACTTAAGCAAACCTAAGAAGAGCTAGTATCTGACTGACGAGATAGACAGAATGAGAAAAACACTAGATATACTGGACACAATACGTAGGGTAAAAAAGATGCGGATTCTCAATGGATATATGATGCGTATAGGTTGCACTATGAAAATAAAATAGATGAAATAAAAAGATGTCAAGTAAAAAGAGTAAATGATGCAGATAATAAACAGACAGCCACTTGTAAGGTTATAAATGCAGAAACTGGCAAAAATAAGAAGATGGTGGTGGTGTTGGCGATTTATTGGCAGAGGTGTTCAATACATATTTTGTAAACATTGGTAAAGCAATAGTAGATGGCTTGGGTGCAGCCACGGGCAGGTATATGTAAATTCTGGGGAAACATTCTTTTGACAACACAAGATCAATGTTCATGGCAAAAGCCACGGAAGAAGAAATTACGTCCATCATTGGAAAACTGCAGACTAAGCATACCAAAGACACATGTGGCATGAGCACGATGGACCTGAAGCAACTAAAGGAAGAGCTCATAGCTCCACTGACTGCAATAATCAATAAATGTCTCCAAGAGGTTTTCCCAAAAGACTGAAAAAAGCAAAGACAGTGGTACTATACGAGACAGGTAGTGAAGAAGACATGGAGAATTACAGGGCGTTAGCAATGCTGCCCGTTTCCCCAAGATCCTGAAGACTACTATACAAAATAGGTTGGCTGCTTTTTTTTTTTTGGAAAGTATAATATTTTCTCAGGTAGCTAACAAGGTTATATGAAGGGTTGCTCTACTGTCTCAGCCTTGCTTGGTGTGATCGAAAAGATATTAGAAGCCTTTGATAACAAAAAAAGCAGAATTAACTCTTCACGGTGTCAGTAAACAATTCTAGGCGGTGTCGCTGTCAGCCAGGCTGCACAAGGTCAGGTTTTCCCACATCAGCTGATGGAATCATACTTTTGAGAAAGAACCCAGTGTGTGGTATGGAATAATGTCGCGTCATCAGAGAGATCAATTACTTACGGTGTCCCACAGGGTTCAATTCTCGGACCTATTCATTATATTTATAAACGATTTTGAGGCAAGTGTTAGATCAGATGGTTTATACTATTATGCGAATGACACGGCATTCATAACGGTGGGGACCACTGTGTCGGACGTTGGGCAGAAGACCCATCAAACAATGGAGGCTTCAGCAGACTGTTTCAGAGGCAATGGACTAAATGCAGGTAAAACTCAATATCTCGTATTCGGAACAGGTTGGAGCTACAGTCTAGCCTCAGTGGACTTCCTGGGAATCAAGCTGAGCAGCAGATTGACATGGGGCGAACATTTGAGCTGCATAAGTCAAAAACTAGCATCAGATCTATATTGCATGAGAGTTATAAAACAAGTAGCAACCTACCAGGCAACGAGAATGGCAAATTTTCGTATTTTCCATAACACTGTATGCTATGGAATTCTTATGTGGGGTGTTTCGTCATAAGCTGTCAACATTTTGAGGTTGCAAGAACAGGCCATTAGAATCCTAAACAAGTTTCAGCCGATGGACTCTTGCAGAGAGGCCTTCAAGCAGAATGGGATACTAACCACTCCCAGCGTCTACATACTTGCTTGTGCGAGCTATATCTATGAAAATGAGATACATTTCTGGAAAATGGTGCCTGCCATGGTTATGATCCAAGAGGCGGAAATAATCTCATGCCACAGACTGAAGACAAGGCAACAGTCAACAAATTTCTGGGCTGTTAAGATATTTAATCACATTCCCCACAGTATAAGACAACTTATACCAGAAAGCTTCAAGAGAGAACTAAAGAAATATCTACTTTCTAATCTCTTCTAATCAGTCCATAAGTTCCTGGAGACAGAATGGAAGTAGACCATGGTACCACTTTTGTGTTGGTGGTGTTTTGTTGTTCTCTATGTGTGCATTATTGCAGACTTTTTGATTGTAAATTTTAATTGATATTAACATTGGTTGTTGCTTGTATTGCTGTGTTTCTGTGTGAAATTGTTTACACTTCTTTATGTTTCTAGTCTAAGTGAACTAGTGCTGACATGTCATGTAATAGATAGTGACAAAGTCAATATTATTATTATTATTATTATAATGGGTTTATTATTATTATTAGGGATTTATTATCATTATTATTATTATTAATATTATTATTAGTAATTGCATAGCGGGAATCCGTCACACGCAAATAAAATTTTATTATATAAGTAATCTTGTTCTAAGAAGCGAGGATTTTGTGCAAATTTATTTTGAAACCATTGACACATAGCCCATCTTTGTGGAAAATCCCCTGGTAAAAGAGCTTGTACTCTCTGTGTGTGATAAGCATATAACATCTGGCTTTTCAATACTCTCCACACTGTAACGTGATCGGTTTAGATTTGAAGATACTTTCTAGTGCTTGTTGCTGGAGTTAATAATAATAATAATAATAATAATATCTTTATTATTCATTTCAACTATTACAGAATAATACAAAAGTCGATAAACATTACTTAAATCTAAATAACCATTTATTTTGCCATTGCAGCATCTAAGCGGAGGTAAGATGTTCTTCTAATAATTTTAGTTATAATAATTATAGTCATAATTATCATATTTGTAGAAATGAACCAAACGAACGATTTTTTTTTACAAGTGTTGAAACAAGGCAAATTCCACATGCATTGGGCTATTCTGGAGGGCGTGTGGTCTTGAAAAGACGAATCACGGAGCGAGTTTTAGGCAACTGCATGTTGGAAGTTGGAATTTTTTTTTGTTCAACAAGTTATGGCTTGGTTCGTGGCGAAATGTGTGGCTTGGTGCACAATGCCGGTATGTTTGAACTCGTATGGTTCTACAGCTTTACTTTATCATTACCGTACGGCGAGGTGCACGGCGATGTGCGAGACGAGATGACCTGCTGCACTATATTTTTACTCTAAGCATAAAAGTTAAACTATTACTGTTCTATTCCCCTGTGGGTCCGAAGTAGAAGAATAAGTCCAAGGTAACACCCGCCTGTCGTAAGAGGCGACTCCACGAAATCAAACACTGGTGAGGGTCTGGTCCAGACTAGCTATACTATGTTTTTACCCTATACTTTTATTCTAAGTGTTATTATTATATTTACAGATTTTTTATGAAAATTCGATACATCCACATACTTGCTGCGTCAGAGCTTTAAGTAGTGGAAACGTAAACTACGTATCAGTATAAAAGCAAAATTACCTTTATGTAAATCAGTTTTAATCAAATTTACCAGATTCTGTCCTTTGTACTAAACAGTATCCTCAGTGTCTTCTGCAACAAAGAGTTTCTATGAATAATTCCCACAAAAAACACAACACACAGTTTCCTAGTAACGTATTTGTGTTTGTCATGCTTCTATACAAAACACTTTCAGTGTAACTCGTATCGTATTTCCCACGTTATACGGAAATATAAAATCTCCGATAAGCTTCGTTATACTGCTTTAGTTTTCCAAGAGCAGAATACCACATGCAAACAAAAATATTTACGTAAAGGAGGAACAGGGGAGATGGTAGTAGGTAATGCTAGAGTGAGATTGTTAGAAGATCTAGTTTCAGCGGTTTTATCCAGGTTTCAGGCACGTTTCAAGAGGATTAAGGCTAAATTTGTTACTGATAGAGCTGGCTGGAAAGATGTTCGCTCACTCAGGTAGAACATTTGCTGACTGAAGTGACAGAAGTCTTCTGTCACTTAAATCCAAGAATTGCCTGTACCACTAATTGCTTTGAACTTCAGCTTCAGAGAGGAAAACGGAGAAAATTAAAAGAACGAACTCAATGGACTTCTTTTTACTGTGACTGGGATCTATAGGTTAATAAAAGCAGTTTATTATACGTATAAGGTGATTCGTATAAGATTTTACGGCAACTATTTTATTTTTCTATTTAAGACAAAATAATAAAGATAAAATTTGCAGGACTTCTTTTGAGTTTGATCCGTATCCAGAAATATAATTGAGCATCGCGTTTTTAATTAAAAACTAAACATACGTTTCTTTAAATTCAACACTGTATATAATAAATTACTTCACTCAGTCGTCTCTTGCAAAAATGTTGCCTTTTAGTGAATTTTCTTTAAAAAAAGTCACTAATGAGGAGATCCCGACTTTTGAATTTTGAAAAAATTCTTCAAATCACCGCGAACTGGGCCCCCTAGAACCCACATCCAGGGTCAGTTTAAATTTTTATAGGTTTATATATATATATATATATATATATATATATATATATATATATATATATATATGTATATATATATATATATATATATATATATATATATATATATGTATATATATATATATATATATATATATATATATATATATATATATATATATATATATATATATGTATATGTATATGTATATATGTATGTATCACACAAATAACTCAAGAAGAAATAGTCCAATTTTGATCAAATTTGGCACATACCTTCTTTTTGCAAGTGCCTTGGCTAAGTTCGTTAGTCAGGAAAATTGGCCCAGGGTTTCCCGAAAAACTTTGTGTTCTCTTTCGAAAAAAAATATATCTTCGGAAATAACAAAGTGAGGGCAACCATATTTGGTATGCTGGTTTCTGGCCTAAAGAGTATCCTACGTACCAAAATTCAGATAACCATCTTAAAAAACAAAAAGTTAGAGGTAAAATAATTTTTAATTAATTAAATCTGATTAAAGAAAGTTAAAACGACAAAATTGATTGATGAGAATGTGAGTGAAAAATACTACAAGAAATGACCAACAAGCTCCTAGATAGGAGTCTAAGTCGTTATTTTCCTCGATTTCGTTAAAATATGAGTAAAAAATTAACAAATCCATTGTAAATCAAAATGATTTTGTGTAAATTGTAAAACCTGGAACAATGGGATATACCTGCTAGTAAATGCACGTAGTGCGTAGCTCAGTGAGCTAGGTCCCTGTACATCGTATAATCGACTCCCACATGAGTTTTAATCCTTGTTAGTGACTTCACTTTTTATCAATAAAAAAAATAAAAATCACTTTACAGTTATCCAATCAGATTATTGTTATTCCGATGAACTTTTCAGCGAGTTTTTTTAATAAAAATTTGACTAAAGTGAAGATGAAAGTTTTAAGACTTAATTTAATTTTAATAGCATATCTGGCTATTTGTTCTTGCCCTAACTTGGTGAAATCGTTCCACATTTAATACAGTCGTAGACTTTTCCCGTGGCTTTGGAAGTCCTTGTTTCAGGGAACCAGACCCCTAGAACCTATATCCATAGCCAGTTTCAATTTTATATATATATATATATATATATATATATATATATATATATATATATATATATATATAAAGATTGAACAATTTACCAACATTTAGGTCTGTAAGTTTAAAGACAAAAAAAGTTAGAGGCATTTAACGAAAAAAATTGGGGGTTCTCCTTAAAACGTAAAAAGTCGCATTAGAAACGTCAAAATTGACAACATTTAGGCAAGGAAACTGAAATAAATACGGATTGTGTAAAGAGTGTTCTGCAAATCCTTAAGTTTCAGCTTCAACCGTCATTGTTGCCCTTTATTTTACTAAAATATTTCCAGAAAATTCATTTCAAATAGACCCTTTCTCTGATGCTTTGGCAGTAGTTTTAGTTCAGTTTATGGTTTAATGGTCTATAATTTTAAGCTAATTTTCGTAAAAATAATCCGTTAATGAGGAGACCGCAGCTTTCGAATTCTAAAAGGATTTCTTCAAATGAGCCCAAACTAGGCCAAATCCGGGTTTACTTTCTGTTTACATTTGCAGGGTGACGCATTTCTACGGTAAAGCTCAATATAATTGTTACTATGCAAGATACGAGAAAAAATTGTATACATTACCTATAGGGTGTCTTGAGCTGCATCTTATAAAGTATTTTGACAATCACAGGATGGCACATAAGTCGTTCGTGATACCAACATTTTTTTTAAATCATTCCTTATTGCATTTTTGCATTTTTCATATAATAATGGTGAATGTTTGTAAAAAAAATCGAGACGCAGTAGGTGCGTTTTGGTAGCGAATTTTCATGAAACGCTTCAAAATTCAATAACGCAATTTGCTATTAACCTAAAGTTCGTCAGCTAGGAAACGAGTTTTCTCGGAAACGTTTAAGTTTATTTTCGGAAATTTTTTGTACATTTTCAAACAAGTTATTTTGATAAAATACGGTACGTTGTTCCTACTATATAGGTTATACAGGTGACCAAATTGATGCCTGCTTGCATTAAAGAGACATGTTTGTTATTAAAACATTTTTAAGAAAATTTACCTCCATAACGCATTGCTGCGTCGTCCAGACTTTTTTTTAATTTGATGTAACATTCGATTGCTGCAAGAAAGATCCTTTCACTGTCAGCCCGTTGCTCTGTGAAACATTAAGTAAGTCACATAAATTTTATACAGAGTGTCGAATAAAACATTGACAATGTTCTTACACCTAAGATGCTTTCATCTGAAAAAAAAATATTTCTTGAATTTTGACTAAAGACATGTTAAAACAGGAGCCAAGTTACAGGATGGTGTTTGACCTTTCCATTGATCCTTTTTATTTACAGGATGATTACATAATAAAAAGCTTTTCTCTTTTCGGGTATAAACTTTTCACCCGTTAACCGATTTCTGTAATGAAAGGCTCATATTGAAGCCAAAACTTTAGGCGTAAACAGACAGTTAACAGAATCGATCCAGATTAAACGATTAATATCCGGTGTGGCATCAAAGGTAATTTAAATGTAATCGTTTTAAAAAAATTGTTTGACAGCAGAATTCACTGGAAATCAAGTTGTTTATGAAAGAACCATTATATGTGGGGACTAAAAATGTTTGCTCATCTGCATAGGTACAAATTGTCGTTAAAAGAAAACAATTACAAATGGCTTGATTCCGAAAGAGACTCATTCAAGCTCTCATCTGAAAATGCTAGTAACTGAGGTAACGAAAGCATGACAACCATTGTTCTCTCATGCGAGGGATAAGCACCAACTGATCTTAAGATGAAAGCGGCATATCGTTGTTGGCTGGCAATATCGCAAATATTAATTGATGAATTTTAATTGCATTGACAGACAAGCCAATGTTTTTTGTCATGCTTCTCGATACCTTATTTACGTATGATTTGAAAAGAGAGCTTATAGGTCAAAGCTGAGAGATTCTGTCTCTGTAAATAAACTGCTCATATACAAAGTCATAATCTGGCCAGCCTTGATATATGCATACCCGCATGGGCCACCGCGGCCGACACACGCATCATGGCTCTTTAGACCGCCCAGAGTAAAATTCTAAAAATGATTACCGGAACGGCTTACGATCACAAATCCTTACACCACAGCACACTTCCCTGGCAGGACTCCGCCAAATACCTTAACATGGCGCCCACATGTCCAACATCTCCAACGGAGAACTTCGATATTCATCTCGATGTTTTTCCCATTTATTAACATATTCTCGAAGTTGTCCATGAACAATAAACTACTCATGTAAAAAGTCGGGAATCTGGCCATCCTTGACCTATGAATATTCCGCATAGGCCACTGCGACCGACATACACATCAATACCTTCGAAATCGTCCAGAATAAAATTTTCAGAATGGTTACCGGAGCGTCGTGGTTTGTCTGACCAGGCAGATACAGTCTGATCTGAAAATGACATCAATACTTGAGTTTACAACTCAGCTATCCACCAGCCAAAGCTGCTTCTCACCCGAAGCTTTTCTCCGCAATGCCACCCGCTATGGTAAGCAACTTTCACTAAGGCATAAGCATCCAAAGCTTATCCTGATTTAAGAACACCCCGGCGGCAAACCCAAATGTCATGTGTGAAGTAATTCCGACGGAGGTATGGATCAAGGTCTGGTAGTCCAGAGAGTGGAGTTTAGTAGGCGACAGTCTCGCACTACCTCGATATCCCACACACTACGGTGTGTGAATGAGGTGCGCATAATGCACCAGGCATGACATACTGATGAGTTTTAACAAGGCCAAACCCAGTCTATCATGTCACCTTTTCTGCTTAACTGCTCCAGCGTGTTATGTTATATATATATATATATATATATATATATATATATATATATATATATATATATATATATATATATATATATATATATAGGGTGCGGAAACATAACTTCCTTTTTTCAAAACGCGATAAAACCCATTTTATTAATCTGATTTTTATTTTCTAATTGTATAATGTAGGTTAAAGTTGTGTTTAAACAGTTTTGGAATTATTTTTTTTGATACAGGAGGGAGAGATGCCTCATGCAGACCTCATTCACGACACCGAAGTGCCGTGGGAGGTACTGTGAGACTCGTACTCTTAGTACACCTACTCACTAAAACTCCCTCCCTGGGAGTACCGGACCTAAGTCCATACCTCCGTCGGAAAGAATACACACAATGACTTTTGGGTTTGAATGTTTCCATTCTGATTTTGTCGCGGGGGCGTTGGCGGGTAAGTATAAGCTTTGGACGCTTATGCTTATATGGAAGTTGCTCATCGTAGTCGGTGGCACTACGGAGAAGAAGCGTTTGGGTGAGAAGCGGCTTTTGCGAACTGAGTTATGGATAGTTGAGTTATAAACTCAAGTATCGAAGGCGTTTCCAGATCAGAGTGAATCTGACTGTTTCTGACCAACCATGGCGCTCCGGTTACCATTCTCAGAATTTTATTCTGGATGATTTGACGCGTCGTGATGTGTGTTGAGGCCGCGGTGGCCCATGCAGGGGATGCATAGGTCAAGGCTGGCCGAATGACGACTTTGTACATAAGCAATTTATTGTTCATGGACAATTTGAAATTTCTTTTAAGTGGAAACAGCTTCGAGATGAACATCGAGGCTTTTCGTCGGGCGTGTTCCACATAGGGGCGCCATGTTAAGAGTTTGTCGAGGAAAACCCCGAGGTATTTGGCAGAATCTTGCCAGGGTTTTAGACGGTTGTCTAATGGTAAGTGTTCGTGAGGTGTGTGTCTCCTCTTGGAAAATAGGACTGCTGGACATTTATCGGGGTTTATGGCTAGAAGGGATTTCCTATACCAGGCTTGCAGCTCAACTAAGGCGGTCTGAAGTCGTTCGGTTATTACCCTCGGTGGAGTGCAGCTGCTGAGGATGGTAGTGTCGTCTGCGTATAGTGCTTATGTCACGTTTAGGGAGGCTGTCGGAATGTCTGCGACAAATATATTGTACAGCAGAGGGGAGATAGCAAAACCCTGCGGGAGACCAGCCGTGGCTGAGTATGTTCTAGATCTGGCTCCCAGATGTTTGAACTGGTACTTCCTCTGTTTCAGGTATGACCTGATTAGCCAAATCAGAGGGAGATAATAATTAAATGATAGAAGTTTATTTAGGAGGCCCGCATGCCAAACCCTATCGAAGGCTTTATCAATATCAAGAAATATTGCACCAGTTGACTTGTTTTTATTAAATCTTTCGGTGTTGTTTTCCACCACACGTAGGACTTGGTCTGTGGTGGAGTGCTGGTGTCTGAATCCGAATTGTTCGTCCGGGAGGATTATCTGAGGTGAATGAAGCTAGCCTTTTCTGAATCAGTTTTTCGGAGATTTTGCGGATGATTGGTAGTAGGCTAATAGGCCTGTAGTTCTGAGGGAACAGCGGATCTTTGCTGGGGTTCGGGATGTTGATAATATCGGCAAGTTTCTACATGGAAGAAAAATGTTGAAAATGCAGCATGGCATTCATAATCGTAGCTAGGAATAGCACGGCTTTGCGCGGGAGGTTTTTCAGGGCTACGTTGGAGATTCTATCGTATCCCGGAGCTTTCCTATTTTTTAATGATTTCATTATTTAAGAAACTTCTCCGAAAGTTGTGGGCTCGATTGTTGTGTCTGTGGTGGCGCGAAGCGCACTCCTGACATAGCTACGTGCGAAAGATCAACGTTGTTATAATTCGGACTGAATTTAAACTCCAGATGATCTGCGAATGCAGTAGCTTTCTCTGCATTCATGTATACGACACCGTTACGGCCGTGAAGTGGGAATATTGTAAGTTTTTGGGAGCGAAGGGCTTTAGCCATTTGCCAGATGGAATTGTCTTGGGTAGACAGGGTTTGCAGGCGCTGCTCCCAACGATTGTTGCGGAGTTCTTGTAGGGCGGATCGTACTTGTTTGATGAGTCTGTTTGCGTCTCGTTTGTCGGTGGGGTTTCCGGTGCGTTGAGCTAGTCTACGCACGCGGTTTTTTTCGAGTATCATTTCTCGATACTGGACGGAAATGGTGGCAGATTGCCCGGGGCGGGGTTCGTCCTTGATGCATGTTAGATAGAACATTGAATTTTGGACTATAGATTATCTACTGCACCCTCGAGTTCGGGGATTCTGCGGATAACCGGGATATTGCCAAGGGTGTTTTTAAGGTGATCTGTGAAAACTGGCCACGGTACCTTTTCCTTGGGAGGGCGGGTTCGTTGCTGACGTCGCCGAGCTGCAATATGACTGGGTTATGGTCCGGCGAGATGTCGTTTTGGGTTGTTATTTCATGGAGAACGGTGGTATTCGACATGATTACTATGTCCAGCACGTCTGGTCTACCCACACTGTCGTAGTGTGTGGGTATTTGGGGAGCGTCGACCGTGCAATTTTCATGGTTGTCGACATAGGGTTTGATGATTTTCCCATATGTGTTGCCATTACGAGAATGCCAATTAGGGTGTTTGGAGTTTAAATCGCCAGCAATTATTATGGGTTGGTTGGTATCGAATAAGAGGTCTAGGTCGGCGTCGAGAATTCTCTTTTTTGGAGGATTATATGTAGAAATGAGCTTTATTGGGCCTGCAGATGAAGTGTTGACTACGATTTGTGTAGCTTCGATGTTTTGCAGGGCTGGCGTGCTGAGAGGGTGGTGGTCAATATTTGTTTTGACATACACTGCCGTGCCACCACCTCTGGAAATGTGGCGGTCATTGCGGTACAATGTATAGTTGGGGAGTTTAGGATTGGTTGGAAGACGCATTTTGGTTTCCTGGACTAGAACAACGTCCAGTTTTAAGCGTTGAGCGAATTATTGGAGCTCATTTCTTTTGCAGGCTAGTCCATTTGCATTCCATGATGCAACCTGCAGGGATTGTGGCTTTCTTCGGGAAATAATTTTTTTCTTGAAGGTTAACACCATTTCGGGGATTAAGGGATGGCGGAAGTGATCAGCGTAAGCAGATCAGGGGAAGTTTGGAGAATGTTCAGGACTTTCCCCGCGACCAACTTCAGCTGTGTGAAATTGATCGTGGTAATAAGGGAGAGTGCACTGGACAGGTCCATGGCGGGAGCTGCATTTGCAGTGGAAGCTGCTTTTACAGGGGGAGCTGGATTCGGCCTGGGTGTTGCCGGTTTCGAGGTTGTTGGGGGTGGGGCGGGGCGGTAAGATCCAGTAGCAGCCGCATAGGAAATTTGCGACTTCCGTTGGGAGGTCTGTTTGTTGGGTTTGGGGAATTTCGGACAGCCTTGTTGTGGAAGACCTATCAGATTGACCCGCCTCATTGTCCATACACTGAATAAGCCAATTTGTGGGGTTTATTATGGTCCTTACCACCACAGCAGCGGATATGTTGGAAATTTGGCTGGATGTTGGCCTTCAGGTCTTGTAGGGTCCTTGAACGGTTGATATAAACGCGAGATTTCAAAAAAACCCACAAAAGAAACTACAAGGGGCCAAATCTGGGAGCGGGCAGGCCACTCCAAATCGCCCCTTATTGAAATGAGGCACTCCGGAAAGTGTTCCTTCAAAACAGCCATCGATGCCCTTAAAGTGTATGCCGTTGCATCGTCCTGTTAGAACCAAATACAATTCATCTAATGGTCGAAAAAAAAATGTCTCCAACATGTTCGCATACGACTCCTATATATATATATATATATATATATATATATATATATATATATATATATATATATATATATATATATATATATATATATAACATAACTTCCTTTTTTGAAATGCGAACCATTCTGGCTGTATGAGTCGTAGCGGGGCGGGAGTGATCTCAATGTTGCCTTCCAGGTGAGTTGTCATGATGCGTTGGAACAGTGAGGAGCGTGCGTTTGCCGTTGAGGCCCACTTTTTTAATTCAAAAATCGAAATTTGCTATCTCCCTATGACGATTTTTTTCTACCAAATATTCACTAAACACACACACACACACACACACACACACACACACACACACATATCAACAACCTATGATATTATTGTGCCGCTTTTGGTTTCAGTACGATCTGAAAGGTTTTCTGTGCAAAAACCTTACGACTTTGCCAGTCACACTATATATTTAATAAAGTCAAATAAATATAATAGAGATATTAAAAACACATTGTCTTAAAACCTCCTACTGAAGACAGAGCTTATTAATCCTACAAGGACGCGTGTCTGGTACTTAAACACAAGACATTTGTTAAATTATTACTCACGGGGGCAAAATCAATATGGACTAGTATGGAACTGCAGACGTGTTTCCGTAGTTGTAAGTTCGAATTGAGAATAACCCCAGGCGATAAACTTGACTGTATAACTTGCTTAAATACGCGTTTACTGGTTTATCAAAGGGTAATTGTTATTAAATCACAAGAAACTGACAGCTATAATATATTTCTCAGCATTTGTATTGTCTAACGTTGCAGGTAGATATCGGTCCTGTCGCTACGACAATGTTTTGTTGTTCTTGGGTAAATAGACAAACTGAAATAGGACGTTCCTGAATGCAATCATCTAAGAGCTGCTTAATCCAGTTTAAATACCGAGATAAAGACTATCTCCTGGCTTCACAAATATTCGTTTTCTTTCTTCTCTGTAACCGGTTTTGCTGCTTGAGATCATTATCAGACAGGAGAAAATTGAATTGATTTATACGTATTCGTGACAACTACAAATAAAAATCCGTTGCTACGTTATGGTATCTTGATCAAAAAAGTATCTAAAAAATAAAAATAGAATAAAAATGACAGATTTAACATGAAAATAGAATCAAACTCTAACAATAATGACTAACAACAATTATAGCAGTGAAATAGCTAATCAATAACATCAATAAATCAGACCCAAACAAAATGTATGTAACAAGTAAAAATTTTAATGAAAGTGATTCAATTTGTTTAAAAGCAATCTAAAACTACGTTTCATTATGTATAAATATTAAGCTTCCCCATTCTTTACGGCATTTTAAAACAATTTCTCTCTCGTCGTTTAATCTGACAACATTACTTAACAATTTGTCATTTATAATTCTGCTAACTGACAACAGTCATGAGAGAAGTGTATGTGCTTTGATTGCATTGTTTGCAAAAATTTTTTCTATCGGGTTGACTTAATAAAATCATCCAAGCAATAAATAAGGAAAAATACCTGCCATATTAGTGAATTTTCTTTAAAAAAATTCACTAATGAGGAGATCCCGACTTTTGAATTTTTAAAAATGAGCGCTAATTAGACCCCAGAAAACATATCCGGGGTCAGTTTCAATTTTTATATGTTTATATATATATATATATATATATATATATATATATATATATATATATATATATATATATATATATATATATATATATATATATATATATATATATATATGTGTGTGTGTATGTATGTATCACACCGATAACTCAAAAAATAATAATCCGATTTTGATTAAATTTGGTGAAAAAATTTCCTTTGCAAATGGCTTGGATAAGTTCGTTAGCCCGGAAAATCTGACTAGGTTTTCCCGAAAAATTTTGTATTTTATTTCGAAAAAAATTTATATCTCCGAAATTAACAAAGTAAGGGCAACCAAATTTGGTACGATGGTTTATATCCTTATAGGTAAGTTACTTACCAAAATCTAGCTATGTAGGTCAAAACACAAAAAAGTTATAGGCATTTAAAGAAAAATAAATTGGGGTTTTCCTCAAAACGTCAAGGTGGCGATTTAAAATGTCAAAATTGGCAACATTTAGGCAAATAACTTGAATCCAATACGAGCTATAGAAATAAAATGTCTCAAGAAGGATGTTTTACAAACCCTAAAGTCTTAGTTTCAACCGTCATTGTCCTTCATTTTACTAAAATATATGAAGAAAATTCATTTCAAATAGACCCTTTCTCTGATGCTTGGCAGTAGCCTTAGCTATAGAGTTTATCGTTTAATGGTATATAATTTTTGTCGAATTTTCGTAAACATCAATAAAGCTCAATATATCCGTTATTATATAAAATATGAAAAAAAATTGTATATATTAATTATAGGGCGTCTTGAGCCACATCTTAAAATAATATTTCTACAATCACAGGGTGGCCCATAACTCGTTGGTGATATAAATTTCCTTTTTTTTTTATCAAACACGCCTTATGTTATTGCATTTTCCATCGAAATATAATGCATGTTTGTAAGAAAAGAAATTCTGGACGCAGAAAGTGCGTTATGGTAGCGAATTTTGGTCAAATGTTTCATATTTGAACAGCTCAATTTGCTATTAGCCTATAAGGTTGACCAAGGAACGTGTTTTTTCAGGAACACTTTAAGTTTATTTTTGGAAATTTCTGTACATTTTCACACAATAAAGTTATTTTGATGAAACATGGCACATTGCTTTTACTATATAGGTTATACTGGTAACCAAATTTGATGCCTGCTTTCTTAAAAAAACACACATATTTATTATTAAACACATTTTTATGAAAATTCACTACCATAACGCACTTGCTGCGTCCAGAATTTTTTTTATAGTTCGGCAGGTATGTTACAAAGCGAAGGCGCTTTGTAAATAATTACCTTTTCTGGAAAACTTTTGTAACTATCATGATTCACAATTTTTTGTTAGAGACTTGCAGAACCTACATTAATGTATCAAATTTTAATTTTATAGCTGCATAGAAAATATAAATTTCTTCAAATAGTCGCTAACTGGGACCTCTAAAACCAATCTCCAAGGTCCATTTAAATTTAAGGAATTAGTTTTAATAATATACCTTACTAATAGCGTACAATTCTTATGAAAATTCACTACTATGATGCAATTGCTGCGTCGCGAACTTTTTAATATTGTTGGGCGTATTTTGTTTCAGGTATGGCGTGACTGTTTAGCTATTTTTTTGTAGTAGTTGTCGTTAGTTATTATTGTCATAGTTTAATTATCTTTTTATGTTACATATTGACACACATCACGTTGAAATTTTGAACACGTCATCAGGTATTTTAATTTTTTAGGTAATTTTTTTGTTCAAAATATTTTATGTCGGTAATAGATTTTCATTTGTAGTTGTCATGCATACGTATGAATCAATGTAATCTTCTCCTGTCTGCTGATGCTGCGTCAAGTAGCCGTTACATAAAATAAATAATATCTGGACGCCGCAAGTGCGTTATGGTAGTAAATTTTCATAAAAATGTTTTCAATAGCAAATATATTTTTTTTAAGAAAGCAGGCATCAAATTTGGTTACCAGTATAACCTATATAGTAGAAACAATGTGCCATGTTTCATCAAAATAACTTTATTGTTTGAAAATGTACACAAATTTCCGCAAGTAAACTTAAAGTGTTCCCGAAAAAAAACTGGTTTCTTGGTCAACCTTATAGGTTAGTAGCAAATTGAGCTATTCAAATTTAAAGCATATAATGAAAATTCGCTACCATAACGCACTTGCTGCGTCCCGAATTTCTTTTCTTACGAAGATGTATTATATTTCGATGGAAAATGCAATAACATAAGGCGTGTTCGATTAAAAAAAAAAGAAAATTTGAATCACCAACAACTCATGGGCCATCCTGTAATTGTAGAAATATTTTTGGAAGATGTAGGTCGAGACACCCTATAATTAATGTATACAATTTTTTTCGTATCTTGCATAATAACAGATATATTGAGCTTTAAAGATTTTTTACGAAAATTCGACACAAATTATATACCATTAACCGATAAACTCTATAGCCAACACTACTGCCAAAGCATCAGAGAAAGGGTCTATTTGAAATGAATTTTTTGGGAATACTTTAGTAAAATGAAGGACAATGACGATTGAAACTAAGACTTCAGGCTTTGTAAAACATTCTTCTTGAGACATTTTCCTTTCATAGCTCATATTAGTTTCAGGTTCGTTGCCTAAATATTACCAATTTTGACGTTTTCAACCGCGACTTTGACGTTTTGAGAAAAACCCAAATATATTTTTCTTTAAATGCCTGTAACTTTTTTGTCCTTTAACATACATATACAAATTTGGTAGGTGACTTACACATAATAATATCAACTCACCTACCAAATTTGGTTGCCCTCACTTTGTTAATTCCGGAGATATAAATATTTTAAAAAGAAAACACAAAATTTTCCGGGAGAACCTCAGCAGATTTTTCTGGCTAACGAACTTATCCAAGCCACTTGCGAAAGGAAGGTACTTACCAAGTTTCATCAATTTCAGTTCATTATTTTTTTAGTTATAGGTGTGATACATAATATATATATATATATATATATATATATATATATATATATATATATATATATATATATATATATATATATATATATATATATATATATATATATATATATATATATATATATATATATATATCTATATATATGTATATAAAGTTTGAAACCGATCTCTAATTTGGGTTCCAGGGGTTCTAAATAGCGCTCATTCGAAGAAATTTTTTCAAAATTCAAAAGTCGGGATCTCCTCATTAGTGATTTTTTAAAAAGAAAATTCAATAAAAGATTACCAACATTTGTGAAGCCAAAGAAATATTCTCTACGTTTGTCTTCACTATGGAATGGTTTTACCAAATAAGGGCAACAACAATTAATGAATTAAAACAGTCTGTCAAATAAGTGGAAAGGTAGTTCCGCTTTTTCAAAATTGTCGAATTTATTTTGTGAGAACTGTCGATTTATTACTGAATATAAATATAAGAAGAAAAAAGTCGGAACGCAGCAAGTGCGTGATTATAGCAAATTTTCTAAAGTTTTGTAATACATGATGCTACCTACTGTGAATCATAAGTATAAAATTGGACCTGTTAAAACCTCATTATCATCATCATCATCAATCAGCCCTCTGCGTCCACTGCTGGACATAGGCCTCCCCTAGTTGGGTTCATTCTTTTCTGTGTTGAGAGCTACGAATCCAGTTTTTTGTAATTTTTGTAACGTCGTCTGTCCAGCGAGTTGATGGTCTTCCTCTGTCTCTTTAATCGGATCTGGGTCTCTATTCAAGTAATCGTTTCGTCCCCCTGTCATCTTGCATGCGAGCCTCATGTCCCTTCCACTTCCATTTGAGTTTTGCCACATGTACGACCACATCAGTCACTCCTGTTCTTCTGCGCAATTCTTCATTTCTAATGTTGTCACCTAACGAAACGCCAAGCAACGACCTCTCCATTTTGCGCTGTGCTACTTTTAGTTTCTTAGCAGAAGCGTTGGTAAAGGTTAGTGTTTCGGCGCCGTAGGTCATAACCGGTAGAACACATTGGTTGAAAACTTTTCTTTTCAAGCATATTGGAAGGTCGCCTCTAAAAACGTCTCCAAGTTTGCCGTAAACCGCACAGGAGGGTATAACTCTTCTGTTTATCTCGCATGTTTGGTTCGCTTTGGATATGCTTATCTCGTGGCCCAAATATGTGTATTTATCTACCCATTCCACCTTAGAGTTTTCAATGAATAGGTTGTTACTAGGGACGAGGTTTGTCATTAATTTTGTTTTTACGATGTTCATTTTTAGACCTACTGTTACACAGGCCTCCTGAAGTTCCTGTAGCATCACACTAATATTTTCCAAGTTGTCAGCCAGTAGGCCAATGTCGTCTGCAAGCCGTAAGTTTGACAGACTTTGGCCGTCTATTCTTAGACCTTTCTGGTCCCAATCTAGCTTATTGAACACATATTCCAGGATGGTGATAAACAGTTTTGGAGACATCGTATCTCCCTGGCGTACTCCTCTCCCAATTTTTATAGGATTCGTGTTTTCATGTACAAGAGTAGCATTTATATATATATATATATATATATATATATATATATATATATATATAATATATATATATATATATATATATATATATATATATATATATATATATATATATATATATATATATATATATATATATATATATATTGTAAATTAGGTTGATGTAGCGATAGTCAATACGGCATGCTTCTAGGGACTGCAACACTGCGTCCAGCTCCACAGTGTCGAAAGCCTTATGGAAATCCACAAAAGCAAGGACAAGAGATCTGCCATATTCGATGGTCTTTTCAATCACTGTTTTGACGCTCTGGAGATGATCATTGGTTCCAAACCCACTTCGAAAGCCGGCTTGTTCCACTGGCTGGACGAAGTCCAACTTCTTTTCAAGTCGTGTGGTAATTATTATAGTAAATAATTTGTAGAGGTGGCTAAGTAGACTTATCGGCCTGTAATTTTCTACGTTCGAGATGTCTCATTTCTTGTGGACCAGTATTAGGATGGTGTTGTGCAATTTTTCTGGTATCGTACTATTTAAGAGACAAAAGTTGAAAAGATATTTGATTTTTTGGAGCAAGCAAGGACCACCAATCTTGATCGCATCGGAAACCACGCAGTCTTCTCCGGGCGATTTTTGATTTTTCATCTTTTTCGGGGCTAGTTTAATCTCATCTAGTGATATTTCCAGTAGTATTTCCAATTAAGAGAAATAAATAAACAAATTTCAAGAGGCATCCGACGCGACGTAAGAGCTTTTAGGCACAACCAAATCAAAGATACCATAGAGAAAAACAAGGGTATGAAAGTTCTACGTAGAAAGCTTGACAATGGAAAGAGACAACTAATAAAATTTAAAAATGCACAAGGGCATACATTGTGTTAAAACCTATTTATGTGAAATTTAAGCTCCTCATTTTACAAGCAATTCATCTCCAAGCATTACATTTTCTTCTATTAATTCAATGTGAAAAGTTACTCAAATCGTGTGACCTTCCGTAGGTTACAAATAAACAACGACTAAGTCATTTAAAATATCCATCTTTGTGTATTTTATTTAACGTTTACTGCAAAACAATGTGATTAGCAAATTTTTCCAAATTACGAGGTAAGCGCCAAAATATCGCGGCGTGGCTACG
The DNA here is from genome assembly GCA_964006375.1 of Tillus elongatus. Lineage (NCBI taxonomy): Eukaryota > Metazoa > Arthropoda > Insecta > Coleoptera > Cleridae > Tillus > Tillus elongatus. Next base: position 124,460,917 of record OZ023266.1, read on the forward strand.
TAAGAAACAGCGTAGACTCACAATTAAACTTTATATTTCAACATAGTACCCCATACCATCAATACACTTATTGCATCGTTTTCGCAACAATCCGAAAGCCCTAAAAATATATTCTTTCGGTTTGTCCTCAAAATTTCCGAAACGCAGCTTTCATCTCTTCGTCGTCACTGAAATGACGCACGCAAAGGTACTTTTAAAATTTTTGCAAATATGTAGTAGTCACAGGGGGGCATATCTGGACTACATGGAGCGTGGTCAATTTGTTCGAAATTGCAGTCACGGAATTGCGGCTTGTGCAATTCCAGCAGTGTGCACGGGTGAATTGTCATGGAGCACGCCTCTGGTCAGGTTCCCAAGTCTTTTCTCTTATTTTGTTGTTATTTATGCGGAAGTGTTGCATAATATGCTCCGTTACAGGGGCGTTGCGTTATTAACGTCTGTGAGAAAAATACCCCCACAATCCCAAAAATCAGAGCGATCACTTTTTGTCGACTGATAGACCGTGACCTTTCTTGGCGGTGCTTCTTCGTTACGCCTGCAATCCATCGACTCTCGTTTACACAAAGGATCATAGTTGGGAAGCATAGTTTCATCCCCTCTGGCAATTGTCTTCAACACGTCCAGTGGGCTTTCTTACATAGGTCCAAAAAGATCGGGCACATTCAACACGACGCTGGTGCTGAACTACTGAAATATGTTTGGGGACCTACCTTGCACTATTTTTATTCACGCTTTAGCATTAGTGAAGGATTCGGCAAACGTTTGTCTCTAAAAGCCCCGACATTTTTGATAATTCCTCAACTTGCAAGCGCAGATCGCTTAATACGAGATCCTCCAAGAGCAACCTTCTTTGACTTTCACCATCCTTTCTGTTCTTGCGCCATCTTCCTTGCCTATAACCGTTTTGACTAATCTTTTACTACATAATAAGACGGATAGTTTTCACTGTGCACCCCATCCAGACCATCTTTGGTGCTTTGAGGTGGAAGACTTTCTCCATAAAGGAATTTAATAACAGCTCTATAATCAGCTTTCGTGATATCGCACATTGTGGTAAACAAGTGTCAGGTATAAGAAAACTAATTGACATAAAATCCATGTTTGTTTTTCCAAGGCTAATAAGACTTAAACCCATGTCTTAAACAAAAAGGAAAAACACTCCAAAACCACAAAAATAATAACAGATAGTTATGCGCTATATAACTAGTTGGAAAACAAAGTTGCATTCATCAGTAGCTGTCGCTAAATTAACCCTATGGGCAAAATTATCATATTGATATACCTAAACTATACAGTAAAAATGATGTGGTATCGGAGATGCAATACCGGCTATGCAATACCGGATGATGAAATACCCGATGATGCAAAATCGCATGGCTTAGTACCCGATTACGCAACACCGGATGACGTGACATCGGGTGACGATATTAAGGGACTATTGTTGTGTTAGTGGATACACCTAACCGGTTGTGTCAATGTTGAAGGCAACCACAGCTTATTTTGTGCTATTTCAAAAAGTACTGAATTTACCGCACCCATGTCTGAATTCATTAAATTTTGTCGATTCACTACACTCTCCAGATCATCTAACTTGCGACAATCCGTGGTAACTTTCAATAACTTAAGATTACTATCGCGTGCTTTATGTCCCCAGTCCCTAGATTTTTCTGCTCTAAGAAACGCGGAGATCAATAACAACGAGATTCCAAGAGCGCATAGCTCATTTCATATTCAATAGAGCAGAAAAATCTAGCGTTGCCCAACATATTATTGACTCAAGACACAAGATAGGCGACAGTAATCTTAAGTTATTGAAATTAACCACGGATTATCGCAAGTTAAAGGGTTTAGAGAGCATAGAAATCGGCAAAGTGAATCCACAAAATTTGATGAAAACAGACTAGGGTCCGGCCAACTCAGTACTTTGTGAAATGGCAAGAAATAATCCCTAATTGCTTTCAACATCGAGACAACCGGTTAGGTGTATCCACCGACACAACAACATTCCTTGAATTACGTCACAAGGGCGTTACGTCATCCGGTGTTGCATCATCCGGCATTGAGGAACCCGGTGTTGCAACATGCGGTGTTGCATTATCTGGCATTTCATCATTCGGTATTGCATCGCCGGTGTTGCATCATCATCCAGCATTGCATCATCATCTGGCATTGTATCATCGGTATAACGTCATTTCTAGCGTATAGTTTAGATATATAAATACGATAATTTTGCCCATACAGTTAGCTCAGCGACAGCTATTCGTTGTCAAAGTACGTATCTAGCTCTTAACTCTGTATTTATTTTTGTGTTTTTTTGGGGGTATATCTGCTTTTTGTTTCAGTTTACAGCCACAGTGTCCAACATCAATCTTTTAACCCATGTCGTACCAAATTTTGACACGCTGTGTCATTACATGAGAATATATGACCTACATTTCGTATATGTCAATCGACGCGATTAAAAAATATAGCATTTTGACGAATATTTGCAATTTCCCAAGGAAACGCTTCACTCTGAGAACCAGCCAACAAGCTTATCTTATATATATATATATATATATATATATATATATATATATATATATATATATATATATATATATATATATATATGTATATAGAATAGCACGAAGCGCCATCTTTGATTATATAACGCTGTTATGTTTCCACAGCAGCTTACACGTACACGTTGGCAAGAGGGAAGCTGTGGAAAGAAAACTAGCGGGGGAAAACAACTACTCACCTGGCTAATTACAAGACGGGCGGTGAGTCGCATCACTCACAAGCCACCATCACCTCAGTTCTGTCGAAACTTGCAGTAAGATGTTAAGCAGGAGACACAGACAAGTTTTATCCTGCTTTGGAAACTTCAGTATGTCACAGCTGCGTTTCCACAATTCGGCTCCATCAAGTGATGGTGACTAGTGTGGTGGCAATTAGAAAAAAATATCAGACAAGAAACATTCCATTATATACTGAGAGCTCATGATCTCAAGAAACATAAGTTTAGTTTCTATCTTAGAAACTTGATTTTGATTGTTTTTATCGAATTTTCGTCAAGAAAATTTCGCTTTTAGAGACGCAACGACTTTATAATTTTTGAGATTTTTTTAAATGAGCGGAAATTAAAGGCCCTAGAACCTACATCCGAAGCGGGTTTCAAATTTTATACGTTTATGTATATAAATATGTAGACATCTTAATACCTGCCCCGGTAGGACTAAAGTTATGTGATTCAACGTTCGTCGTGGTATTATCTGGGGGAGTAGTTGTTTTCGCTAGCTAGTTTTCTTCCAACAGCTTCCTTCTTGTCGTACTATGTGTACGTACAAGCCCAGATCCATCACAAAAGTAGTGGTGCTTTTATACATACAGGTGTCCCAAAATTGACACCAGTGCTTTTGGGACTTTATTCCGGGGACTAATAAAAATGACCTGTTGTCATCCGTTATCAAGAAATTGATAAAAGTGTACAAAATATTTGCCAATTGCACCGAGGTTATTTAAGCGTTGCTTAACTTAAGCATAGCTGTGACTGTGACATTTTACATTTTAATTACCATTAACCACGTCGAAGTCATACATAAGCCTAATCCACACTTAAGAAGCCTTGTTGCAATTGGCAATAAGTTTTATAAAAATGTAGCTTAAGTTAGTTCTGAAGCATTATACAATAATAATTATTGGGTTGCTATAGCGATGTAAAAACAAACAAACTGTTCTGTCATATTAAAACAGGTCTGACAAATTGACAAGTATCATTTTAGTGAATTTTCGTAAAATTATTAATGGGGAGATCCCGACTTTTCAACTATGAACTTTTTTTATGTGCGCGAACTAGGACCCCTGGTACCCATATCCGGGGTCAGTCAGTTTCAATTTTTGTGTCTATATTAATGTGTGTGTGTGTGTGTGTATATGTGTCACACCGATAAATCAAAAAATAATGGACCATTTTGATAAAATTTGGTACGTACCTTGATTTTGTAAGTGGATACGTTTGTTAGCTAGGACTATCGAACCAGGTTTAAGTTTTCTTTTAAAATCATTTTATCTCAAAAAATAAAAAAGATATAACCAAATTTGGTAGACATGTTTATAATATAAAAAGAAAAGTACATACGATACATAAATGTCTATGTTACAAGAAAAAAAAGTGATAAAGAATATTTGGTGCCAGATCAATTCTATGAAAATTAACTACCATAACACACTGGCTGCGTCCAGACCTTTTGTCATTTATCTGAGTTTAGAATGGAATGACACTACTCTAATCGCGAATAGGTCGATATGTTGAAAGTATTAGGGGCCTACAATGATAATGCAACCGCTGCTGTAAGGACATACGTGAAAAACTATCAAAATCTTCGACACCCTGGCACAAAAACTATAACGGATGGAACAAAGATTACAAAAGAAAAGTCATTTACATCCCCAAAGAAATAAGGGAGGACGCCGTCGCACCTCAACGGTCAATCAAGAGGACCAAATTCTTGAATATGTTAAGAGGGAACCAAGGCACAAGCCTTCGAATTACATAATCTCAAACACATTTTAGAAATAAAACGATTTATAGACTATTAAGACAAACGGCTTTGTATCCATTTAGGTTGACAAGGTTTGTGTTTTGCATGATGGGGATCCGGAACTTCGGGTACATATTTGTGGATAGTTGGTGCAGAGTGTAAATTATGATCCACATTTTATCAAGAAGATTCTCTGGAGTGATAAATCCAGTTCATAAGCACTCACAACGTAGTTAAATGGAGACATGAAAATCCTAACTTCACACGCAAAGTATATTTTCATAGACGATGGTCATTGAACATTACACATAACAGTGTAATTGGTCCACGCACTCTACTTACCGACTTAATATGTAAAACTATGTACTGTCAATTTCTAAATGAGAATTTACCTCTACCATTAATCGATGAAGTTTCTTTACACCATAGGCTAGTAGTAATAGTAGCAGTGGTGGGGAGGCCAACGCCAAGCAAGTATGCCACCATGGGCCCTTTTTGCCAACCCCAGCAACCATGCTCTACTCATCCTCGGTTCCGTCGCCAAACCGCCTCGACCTCGACATGAACGCTGTGACGGTCTTCACGGTACTTACCCGATTCCTCTGCAGAGTCCTCGATCCGAACAATTCTGCTCGAAGACTCTCAAAAGCCACGCATTCACACAGGTGGTGGTAGGACGTTTCCTCATCCTCGCCGCATTCCTGCAAATGGGATCCCTCTCTACGCCTATCAATGTGAGGTGTCTTCTAAGGGCGCACTGGCCTGTGAGCACCTCAAGGATGCGGAGAAGCGTAGGTCGACTGCTTTCGAGTAGCCAGACAGCTTTATCTCTGTCCGGCCCCTACACGAAGTCCCTCGCCTACCTGCAGCCACCAACCGACCCCCAGTGCCTCTTCATTGCTTCCTCGGTTACCCCATAGGCTAAATTATTGATGATGATAATGTCCAGGCCGATTATGGAAAACAAGTAACGAATTTCCTTAATCACAATTTCCCCTAGCGGTGAGCGACGAGGTGAAATTATAGCATGGCTTCTTAGGTCTTCCGATCGTAATCCATTGGAATTTTTTTCCGACGCATTTTTTAAAGAAAAAGGTCTATAACGAACCTGTTGTCAATATATAAGAGGCAGTAGCGCGTATTCCTGCTGCTGTGATATTCGTAGACGAAACCATGCTCCAAAGAGTTCGTGCTTCCATTATAAATAGCGCGAATGTCTGCCTTGAAGTAGAAGGCGATTTGTTTGAACATTTGTTGTAACCACAACACATTGTTTTTCTTCGTTTGCAATTAAGTCTTAATTATATATTGTTTAATTTGCGTTCTTTTATATTACTAACTCTATAACGAATGATAATCGGCAATTTTTCCACTGTTAATTTTCGATTTGTTGTAGTCCCTTGAATAAAATCCCGTAAGCGCGGGCGCCAGTTTATATATACTCATAATTATATATATATATATATATATATATATATATATATATATATATATATATATATATATATATATATATATATATATATATATATATATATATATATATATATATATATATATATATATATATGTATATCGTACCGACAACTCAACAAATCATGGACCGATTTTAATAAAATTTAGTAGGTACCTTCCTACATATCCGAAAATAACAAAGTTATGGCAACCAATTTTGGTACTCAGGTTTACACTGTTATTAAACTTACTCTACATTTTAAAATTCAGATCTTTAAGTTAAAAGAAAAACAATTATAGACATTTAAAAAAATATTGGGTGCCACTGATGACCAGAGAAATGCAAAGAATCAAAATGTTTTGTGTGGATAACAAAATATAATGTATATTACAGACAATGATTAATTTTTCTTGACGCAAAAACTTCAAGAAATAACAGAAAAATTACTTCGAATATTTTATAGTTTTTCTTCATAAAATGTCAAAGTGGGAATTTGAAACGTCAAAATTTGCAATTTTTAGACGGAGAACCTGTCATAATAAATGTGTTTTATAAAGCCTTAAGTTACAGCTTCAACCATCATTTTCTTTCATTTTACCAATATATTTGCAGAAAATTCATTTCGAATAGACCTCTTCTTTGATGATTTAGCAGTAGTTTCAGTTGTAGTGTTTGTGGTTTGATAGTTTATGCTTTCTCGCGAATTTTGGTAGAAGAAAATCGTTATTGAGAAGCCGCGACTTTATTTTTTTATATTTCTTGCAAGGAGTGCACACTAGACCCACAGAGGTTAATTTCAACGTGTTTACATACATACAGGGTGATGCATTTTACTGCAAAGCTCAGTATATTCATTATTATACAAGATAGGGGAAAATATTGTCAAAGTTATTTATAGAGTATTTTGAGCTGCATCTTATAAAATTATGTTGACAGTTACCTGTAACTGGCCCATAAGTCGTTGGCGATAGAAGTTTTCTTTTCTTTAATGAAACACTCCTTTTAATGTCGCATTATTTCATTTTCCATTTAATTTTAATGCATGCTTGTAAGGAGAAAACATTTATATTGCCCATCGTTTTCCAGTTTTTTTTTTCAACTTTTTACATTTTGGAACATATGAAAAATTGTGATGCAGCGTTTTTACCGATGGAAATGGGAGTGTCTATATTAATGTGTGTGTGTGTGTGTGTGTATGTGTCACACCGATAAATAAAAAAATAATGGACCATTTTGTAAAATTTGGTACGTACCTTGATTTTGTAAATGGCTTGGATACGTTCGTTAGCTAGGAATATCGAACCAGGTTTAAGTTTTATTTTAGAATAATTTTATCTCAAGTTTTCTTTTCTTTAATGAAACACTCCTTTTAATGTCGCATTTTTTCATTTACATTTAAATTTTTTTTATAATTTTAGTGCATGCTTGTAAGGAGAAAACATTTATATTGCCCATCGTTTTCGAGTTTTTTTTTTCAACTTTTTACATTTTGGAACATATGAAAAATTGTGATGCAGCGTTTTTACCGATGGAAATGGGAGTCCTATGAAAATGACGCATTTAGGGAGGTTTTCAATTATATTATTCGTCAAAAAAATCGAATTACCATGAAACAGATTGTATACAAATCCGCATGTAAACCTTTTTTAAATTTCTGTCAAAAAGCTTTCTGTGAATAAATGCATCTTGGCTGGTGTAGTTTTGATGTAATTACGTAGATAGTTTAGTTGGCCAGGAAAGTCAGGCTAGTTTTTTGGGAAAAATTTAAAACTTATCTCTGAAAAAATTTCTGTACTTTTTCAAACAAAAAGTTAGTTTGTTAAAATATGGTACATTGTTTCTATTATAAAGGTTACACTAAAGAGCCTCGGTGGTTCAGGGGTTAGAACGTGTGCCTCTGAACCTAAGGGTACTGGGTTCCATCCTTTCTTTTTTTCAGTACATACTGTAACATTCACATCAACCGAAGTTCTGGAATTGTATTTGAGCAAGTTGAATGTCTGCACGTTCCGCTCTTCGGAGGGGGCGTAAAGCTGTCGGTCCCATGTCCATGCGATGTTGGGCACGTTAAAGATCCCTACCCTTCTTACAGAAAGGCAGGGGTTTGGCAAAATTTCCAGGATAGTGAGGTGAAACTGCTCCCTGGCGTCGGTGATTGGCCATAGTCGCGGAAATAGACCGACGTTAAAGAAACAAAATACACACACACACACAAAGGTTACACTATCTATTACAATTCATGCCTTTCTTTAAAAAACATATTTAACATTAAAAACAGTTGTATCAAAACTCGCCTACTAAAATATTTCCAGAAAATTCGTTTCAAATAGACCTGATCCTTTGGCAGTTAGTTATTTATGGTTTAATAGTCTAATTTTTAGGATCTGATCGTAGAAAAAAGCTCAATATATCCGTTAATATACAAGATACGATGAAAAATTATATATGATAATTATAGATTGTCTTGAGCTGCATTTTATAAAATTAATTTTACAATCACAGCATGGTCCATAAGTCGTGGGTGATACAAATTTTCTTTTTTTTTAAATTGAACATTTTTGCATTTTTCATCGAAATATAATAAATGTTTGTTAGAAAAGAAATTCGGGATGTGGTAAAAGCGTTTTGGTAGCGAATTTTCATTAAATGCTTTAAATTCAATAACTCAATTTGCTATTAACTTGAGGTTCGCTGGCTAGGAAATCAGTTTTTTTGGGAACATTTTAAGTTTATTTTAGGAAACTTTTTGTACAATTTCAAACAATAAACCTATTTTGATGAAATATGGTACAGTGTTTATACTATAATATAGGTTATACTGGTAACCAAATCTGATACCTGCTTTCATTAAAAAAACATATTTGCTATTAAAAACATTTTTATAAAAATTCACTTCCATAACGGACTTGCTTTGTCCAGACTTTACTGTTAATATTTTGTTTCCAATCCAAAAAGAACAGCTAAAGGAAATAAAATCTTATGTGAATCACTCTGTAAATACGTAATATAATTTTAAATAGGCTACATGTTTTTGCAGAAAATCAATATCCACATCATATTCACAGGAAACATGAAAGGTCAAACTTTTTGCCAAATCTTGTGAACATTTTCATAATTACCTGAAATAGATCCATCATCTTCATGTCAATTCATTATACAAATATTAAGAAAACATACTCAAGTTACAAAAAGTACTGCGCGCCATTTGGTGGGCAGCTATTTTTATTTCCACTGCATCATTAATAATTCATATGTCGTAACTCTTCTATGTAGTTTAGTAAAGTGAATATGGATGTTAGAGTTTTGACATTTTACGTGACGTTGTTACTCGAAATAAAAGTCACATGTGAAAGAATGTTAGGCCCGTCACTGAAAATAACTGAATATGTAAGATATTTTCACGTGCTTTCATGAATAATTTTAGCCAAAGCGTCAAATGTCTCCTTACATTAAAAGTTGAAATGCAAGGACTTTTAAATCTGTACTTTTCCATTTAATATTGAAGGGTTCGCAACTTAAGATCTTATTTCTTTGCTTACGCAGTTCGACTTTCCTTATTTGTGCCATTGCAGCCATTGCTTTATGGAAAGCAAACTACTTTAGTGTGTGTGCTTTGTTTCTTTAACGTCGAACTATTCCCGCAACTATGGCCAATCACTGACTCCAGGGAGCAGTTTCCTTCCATCCTGGAAATTTTTCCGAACCCCTGCCTTTCTCTAAGGAGTGCAGGAATCTTTAACATGCCCAACATCGCATGGACACGGGAACGCGGGTCTACGTCCCCTCCGAATGGCGGAAGGCGCAGAGATTTAACTTGCTCAAATACAATGCCACAATCTCAGTTGATGCTAATGTTACACTTTGTACTGAAAAAAAAGAAAGGATCACCCTGGGATCGAACCCAGTACCCTTCGGTTAAGAGGCACACGTTCTTACCACCGAGACACCGAGGCTTTCAAAACTACATTAAAATCCATGAAAACCTTTAGCACAGCATAAGAATAATTATCATATACTTATGATGTGATTTTAATATACAGGTGTTCCTTAATGGCGTGCTAATATTGTACTTTTCAAGAGGCACTAAATGTAGTGAATGATTGGTGTCGGAGGGAACAGATGTCTGTGAACCCTCGCAAAACGACCATTGTTCCATTTACCAGAAGAAGAAGGCTGTATAAATTAAAACCACATATTCCATTTACGGAACAAGCTAAATATCTGGGGGTTACCCTAGATAAGAAGCTCAACTGGGACGTACAGTTAGAGAATGTAATCCGTAGTGCTAAACTGTCCCTGTGGACATGCCGTAGAATCTGTGGAAATAACTGGGGAACAAACCCACAACAGATGTACTGGCTCTATGTAGTTGTTATCAGACCAATGATAAGATATGGAGCCATAGTTTGGTGGCTCCAGGCACTTCGTGGTATCGCGAGGGCCAAATTGGCTCATCTACAGAGACAAGCTTGTCTGATGATAACGGCAACGATAAGCACCGCACCATCAGCCGCTCTGGATGTCCTTCTTAATATTCCACCTCTTCACATATGGCTGAAGAGGGTGGCGAGGTGGACAACGTACAGATTAAAACAAACGGCCGACAGCATGCCGAAGGAAATCAGTCTGGGAGGGTCCGGACGCCTTGATGACATTGAGGGTCATGAGACTCTGGGAATGGTCTCAGACTTGACGCCTACAAAGATCAGTAGATATCTGTCTTTCAAGACCGTCCTCCCGGAAAGGGAGGACTGGGAACGAAATCAAACGACCCTATTGAGAGCTGATCTCTGCTGGTATGCTGACGGCTCCAAAACCAATATGGGAGTAGGAGCCGGCGCATATGGGGGAAACACCGATGCTAGACTATCAACTAGCCTCGGCAAGTACGCAACCATACAACATACAGAAGTGTATGCCATCGAGATGTGTGCAAGGGAAACTATAGGAAACCAGTGCACACACAAATCGATAATGATATCTACAGATAGCCAAGCTGCAATAAATGCTCTTGGTTCCTACCGTTGCAATTCAAAAATGGTATGGAGTTTCAAATCTGCCCTCAACGAACTGGGCAGCTGTAATGAGGTGTCACTGGTCTGGATACAGGGTCACTCGGACCATGATGGCAATGTTGCGGCCGATGCGCTTACCAGGAGTGGTGCCCAGAGGGACTTTATCGGACCAGAACCGGTGTTGGGGATAACATCATGCACAACAAAACCTTAAAGACCTGAACAGAAAGAATGAGAAGCCAGCAATGGCAAAATCTGCCAGGATTAGCTCACTCTAAGGCCTGTCTGAGTCAAGGGCTAAAAAACTTCTAGAGTTAAACAGACAACAACTGAGTACTCTAGTCCGCCTGTATACAGGACACAGCCGCTTGCGTCACCACATGCATCGTATTGGGGTCGGTCAGGAGACCGAGTGCCGGCTGTGTATGGAGAGTGATGAGACAGCAGAGCACGTACTCTGTTACTGTCCGGCGGAGGACATGACTAGATACCTGCTCTTTGGCAAGATGAAGCTTGCTCCGGAAGATCTGGATCAACTTTCGCCCACAAAGATTATCGACCTCTGCAGGAGGCTGGCTTTGTTGGGCGAAATATAGACCATTAGGCGTGAGCCACAATAGACCTTATGGTCGCGGTGGAGGGACCGGTATGGCCCATTCACATTCAAACCTAAACTAACCTAACCTCCTTAATGGCGTGCTAATATTTCGAGGTATTAGGGAATTTATATCTTAATAAATTCGCTAATTCCGTAGAGGTGTTATGGTGAGCCTTTGCAAAAACTTTTTTAAATCGGCGCGAATTGGGGCCCCTAGAACCCGAAACCAAGGCCCGTTTTAATTTTTATATGCTTACACACACACACACACACATATATATATATATATATATATATATATATATATATATATATATATATATATATATATATATATGTAATGGTGAGTAACTGTGATCTCAGAGATTCATTAGGCTGTTCACTTAAAAATACTCTTTATTGTTTTAACAAGCCTAGCGTTTGCTGTTGCTTGACCGCTTCATCAGAGCTACGATAATAAAAAATAAATTAAATTCATAACTCGAAGAGAAATCGTTTTTATGAAAAACCCTAGGACACATTAACAATGTTTTTTTATTTCACACCCTCTTGTAATAGTTTGTAATTTTCACCCTTCACCATTTTACCCCCATTTACCCATTGTTGATTTTTTCTCAAATAGAAACCCAATCAGCTCTCGACGGAAATTCAAAGAGCATATTTTTTTGACGATAGTGCCAAAGAGTTGGGTCCAAAAGTCATAGATCGCTACATATGGTGGAAATTTCATGACCGACCGTAAAAGTTAATACCGTTTATTCTAAAATTTACATTTATTAAATAGTCCATGATAATCAGTGCATGCAACCTGCCGCGAAAATAATGTTGGATATAATTGGAATTGGAAAAAATCTTAATTAGAAATTAAAAAAAAAAATTGATTTGTTACGTTTTCATCAGGGTGTCCTACATAATGATTTGATTTGCACACGAAACTTGCTTTGTTTTAATTTTATTTAATAGCATTAAATGGGTGTTATAGTCAGTACAAATGTTTGTTCTGTTATGTCCTATAAAGACCATTCCCTTCAGGACCAGATAATTTGTTTATCTGGAACCTGTTGTTTTCGTCACTGATGTTTATCAGCTCTTGCGGGTTCCAAAATATTTTTTGATTATTTTACTTTCATTTAGTTAGCTGTTAGAGGTGCACGCTAGTGAGATCAAAGATTGTCAAAACAACTGTCAGTTAGGTGTCAAATCTATTGCGCTCTAAGTCACAAAAAGCGTTATTTAACTAAAACCCTCGGAATTGAAATATTAATGAGGACTGGTTATAGAGATAAATGTCGATGCCAAGCAAAAGTGTTAATTTAATCACAAGGGCGTTACGTCATCCGGTGTTGCATCATCCGGTATTGAGGAATCCGGTGTTGCATCATCCGGTGTTACAAGATGCGGTGTTGCATCATCTATTGCGCTTTAAGTTACAAAAATGCGTTATTTAACTAAAACCCTGGAAATTGAAATATTAATGGGGATTGGTTACAGAGATAAATGTCGATGCCAAGCACAAGTGTTAATCATTTTAATACAAAGCACCCCGGGCTACCACCACTGAGGGAAATGTATCTAAAATATATCACAATTTCGCGAAGTTGGACACGTTAAACCATTGTGCAGGAAGCCCGCTTATATTAATAATAACGTGAAACTTGACGCTTTATTGGCTTTTCAAGAAACTCCAACATCTTCAACGCGTCAGGTAAGACGTGAAAATGGTATAGGTCATAGCAGTCTACAATGAGGAATTTGCACATTATTTTATTCTCCTCTTATTTAATTCCCCAAATTGTATAAAATGTGTGTGTGTGTTTTGTTTCTTTAACGTCGGCCTATTTCCGCGACTATAGCCAATCACTGACGCCAGGGAGCAGTTTCACCTCACTATCCTGGAAACTCTGCCGAACCCCTGCCTTTCTGTAAGGAGGGTAGGGATCTTTAACGTGCCCAACATCGCATGGACACGGGACCGACGGCTTTACGCCCCCTCCGAAGGGCGAAACGTGCAGACATTCAACTTGCTCAAATACAATGCCAGAACCTCGGTTGATGTTAATATTACAGTTTGTACTGAAAAAGTGAAAGGAGTACCTTGCGATCGAACCCAGTACCCTTCGGTTCAGAGGCACACATTCTTACCCCTGAACCACCGTGGTTCTATTGTATAAAATCAATTGCCATATAAAATTTAAATTTTCAACTAATAGTTTTCCTGTAAAAATATAGAAAATCAAAATAATTGTCTCCGCGCCAAAACGCAGCCGTAAACAAAGACGGCCTACTGTGACGTCACGATTCGGTATCGGCCAAACGAGTCTCGCTTACTCACACAGAGATCCTCGTCTCACCATTAGTGTTTATGCGACTTACGTGTGCCGGATAGTTATTGTTATCAACTTATATTAATGTTAATATCTATATACTCGTATTAATTATTTTAAGAACTGTACAGTCTTATATTATGGCTACAGAAGTTGGATTTCTCCAAGGACAATCTTATAATTTGCCAAAAATTTATGTACGTACTAGCAATGTTTGCGTTTTTAGAAAACAACCCGAATTTCATGGGTGCTGAGCTAAAAGGAGTGAAAGCTGGGAGGTACGTGTCTGATATGAACCTTATTTTATCCTGTAAATACGTTTGTTGGATTTTATGTAGTAATTTCTTATAAAATATAATGTAAATTAAAGCATAACTTCAAAATGTTCTCCATTCAAATGATATACAAGAAAATACACACCATTTCTTCCTGATTTTCTCATCCTTAGATACATTAAAGAATAATTTGTTGGGGGTAGTTATTGTTGCGGAAGTACATTTGGGCACTATCCAGCATTTATAATATTTATGTCCAGGCACTGTTATGTCTTTCGCATTCTCGCATTGTGATTCTGAATCTGCTGTAGCCATTACACAGTCACGAACTAAACTAGATTAAACACGACTTACTACCTTTGAACCTATATTATACACTAAACACCAAAACTACTTAAAACGATAGTAAAACTCATCAGAATTGGTTGCAAACACAAACGAAAACAAAACAACGTTAAACGGTGTTGCCCGCGTAAAACGCAGATATACCGGATCGTGACGTCACAAACCTCTTTTTTAATTATATTCGATATTTCAACAATGAATTACTAATTAGTGGTTCACTTTAAGGGGGGTTTACTTGTAGACATATATTTTTAGAGTATTTTGCTCTACTTTAAATGCGTTTTTCATCAAAATAAATTATATGCAACTTTCTCATTGTGCGAGCAGTCGTTTATATGCTAAATATCATATTATTTCTTCCGTAAAAATTATTGTTTCTGATGAAGCATAATTTGTTTTAAATGGCGAGGTAAATCGGCAAATCTGCAAATAAGCACAACCCAATTGGATGCGAGAAACCCACACCCAACGTCCTGGGAAAGTTAACGCTTGGGCTGGAATCGTTGAAGATCAGGTAACTAGACCTATTTTCACTGAAAACTTTAACGGAGAAAGATATATGAAAATGCTAAGGGACCAAGTTATCCTAGAGTTATTTCCCAATGGACTTGATCACAATCGTCCAAATGAAAGGATATGGCTGCAACAAGACGGTGCATCAACCAACTATGGTCTTCCTGTACGGAAGTATTTAAATGAAGCCTTTCCACAAAAGTGAACAGGAAGAAGAGGTTTCATGGAATGGCCTGCGTAATCTTCAGATCTTACACATTTGCACTTTTTTTTGCGGGGACTGAAAAAAAGTGTACATTGAAATTGAAGGATTTAAAGAAAAGAATAACATTACAACGGAAGTTTTAAATAGAATCAGAGATGAGTTTTACATACGATTAATACGCTGTCATCGTGGAAATGGGAACACTTTGAACATTTAAATGTTCAAGATATGCCCAATTAAAATTTTATAGTTAGGAAGAACAAATGTTTGTTTTTTAATAACTGTTCATTTTAGAATTAACGGCTTAGAGGTCTATGCATTTTGGACCCAAATTTTGGTATCATCAAACAGAGAAAAATATGCTCTTTGAATTTTCATTAAACATAAAGGGGTTACTATTAAAAAAAATCAACGATAGGTGGTGGTGAAAAAGTGAGGGGTGATAATTACAAACTAATACTACATGGTGTGAAACAAAAAAAATTGACGTGTCCGAGCGTTTTTCATAAAAACATTTATTTTCGAATTCTCAATTTAATTCCATAACTGCAGTCCAGCCTATAATATATATGTACAGTGTGAGACACTTAAAATGAAGTCACGCCTGTATTTTCTTTATTTTTAGAAATAGCGATTTCATTTTTTTTACAGATGTAAAACGTCATTAGGCTGTTTGAGTAGCCTACCCAGTTCAAATGTCAGATGTCAACCCAACTTACTAAGATTTCAGGAATAGGGCCGGTTCTCTATATTTCGCGATGCGTTAGAGATATCAAAAAAAGGTTACTTTAAAAAGTTATTCATAATTCGATTTTAGCTGCAGATACCGAGTTTAAAGTCAAAATTCTAATTTTTACTTTTTTGTAAATTTTTAGACAGTCCAAATTTTCCATCAGATTTTAACAGGTAAATTGCCATGGAAACAAATTAGCACCTTGTAAAATATTGCGTAAATGTCAAATTGACATTAACTGTGAGTCTTCCAGCAAAATGCCTGTTGAGCGTCTCAGTGTGAGAGAAAAAATTGAAATAATAAGATTGTTTGGTGATGGTGTTCGAAACAGCAGAGAAGTTGCTGATGAATTCAATCGGAGACATCCACAGAGAAATACAATTAGGCGCCGAACTGCTCTGAATGCACGATTTTCTCAAACGGGAAGTGTGGTGAACAATATCTCGGCTGTTAGAAATCGAACACAAGCCAATCCCCAGATGAGTTTACGTCAAAGGGCTGTTGCATTGGATGTAAATAGTGAAAAAATCAGAAGATACCTTGTTCGTCATAAAATAAAGCCTTTCGAGCCAAAGTTTCTGTACTCGTTGAGAGAAGGTGATGAGCTGAAACGATTAGATTATTGCCTTTGGGTCCAAGGTAACTTTCTGAATCATAGAAAATTTTTACGTAAAATTTTATTTACGGACGAGGCAACATTCACTACCAATGGAATAGTATCTGCCCAACATTCCAGATATTGGTCTGCTGAAAACCCTCACTGGGTTATCATTTGTAAAGCTCAGTATTCACAAAAAGCTAATACGTGGTGTGGAATTTTAGGGGATAGAATAATTGGTCTTTTTTTTGACAACAACTTGAACGCAGATCAATTGCTTCATTTTTTTAATAATGAATTATGGGACTGTATCGAAGGTTTGCCTATCAACGTGCGAAAAGATATGTATTTTCAATTAGACGGTGCATCCATTCACAACTCTCAGTTAGTGAGAAATTGGCTAAATCTACATTTTCCATCAAGATGGATTGGCAGGAATAGTCCTTATGAACAGTGACCTCCTCCGTCTCCTGACATTACGCCCCTAGACTTCTATTTTTGGGGTTCAGTTAAGAATAAGGTGTACGAAGAAAGTTGCGAGGAAGTTTGTGAGGAAATAAGGCAGGCTTACTGAGAAGTAAATATAGCAGAACTAAGAAAAGTTGCCATCAATAATCGTAAACGGATCAAAAAATGCATTAGGCTTGAAGGTGGGCGAGTTGAAGCAGACTACCTTTAATAATTTTATATTCAATTTAATTGAACTTTTGTTAGAGTTTATGTGTAAGTTGAATTGAATAAATGACGTACCATTGTTTTCTGTTGATATTAACGATGTTTGTTGTTTCCATGGCAATCTACCTGTTAAAATCTTATGGAAAATTTGGACTGTCTAAAAATTTACAAAAAAGCAAAACGAATTTTGACTTGAAACTCGGTATCTGCAGTTAAAATTGAATTCTGAATAACTTTCTAAAGTAACTTTTTTGATATCTTTAAGGCATCGCGAAATACATAGAACCGGCTCTATTCCTGAAATCATAGTAGGCTGGGTTGACATCTGACATTTGAAGTGGGTAGGCTATTCAAACAGCCTAATAACGTTTTATGTCTGTACAAAAAATGAAATCGCTATCTCTAAAAATAAAGAAAGCACAGACGTGTTTTTATCTTAAGTGTGTCACACTGTATATATATATATATATATATATATATATATATATATATATATATATATATATATATATACAAACCACTTTGTAAAACTCTCTCTTAGCTTAAGGGCTAAGGGCTTCTGTTGTTTTCTTACTTAAACAAAATGATTCAGTAAAAGACAAAATCCTTGATCTTGTTTCTTTGAATTTTTTCTACAAATATTATCTAAAAATATATATAGTTGTAGCAGTTATGCATAAAATAAGAAAAACAAATGGTTAAAAAAACGTTGCATATATCTTTATTACTACCGTCAAAACCGTTAATTTTAATATAGAAGCTGCAAAATACTAGAGAGGTTGACCATAGAAACCACACTACTCACGTTATCCCAGTCACCCTTGTCTCGACTTTTTTGTCTGGAATTCAGTACATAATCCGTTGGCGGCATTATGGCGCAGAGTCTCGCCAACATTTGGGATTTTACCTACCACAGGCATGCAAATAATTTTGTACAATTATTTATGTCAAGTGTGTTAGTTGGAGGTCGCTTTGTCATATTCGTGCCAAAATGACGCGCTATGTGAAAATTTAAGTATTCTGTTCGCACATTGTACGTTTATTTCACACTTTAAATTATAACAGTAAAATAAATATTGACTTTTTAATTAGTTAACAAAAAAATGTATTTAGTACGGTGGTAGATCTTTATCCTCCGATCCTAACCTATATGTATAAGAAAGGCTAGGAGAAACTAATTTAATTCAATATAGTTTAAATTTATTGATCTTTACGAAAAACAATTATATGTACAGAACACGTAAGCAATGGTTATTTGCGTTCAGAAATAAACGCATCTAGAAAATTTTATCTTTATATTTTAACATTTAACTTTCAACTTTAGCACAGATCCTCGGTGGTTCAGGGGCAAGAACGTGTGCCTATGCACCGAAGATGCTAGGTATGAAAAATAAAGTGACAGAGAGTGATCGCGCGACGCTACTTGTTAGACAAGGATGCTCAATGCCAGCTGAGCGTATTTCTTGAGCTATTGCGCATGCTCCGATAAATAGGGTTCTCAGTCAAGCAGCTGGGCAGAGGTTTATGTTTATTGTAAATTCTAACCACACTGTTTTGGTGCTCGTAATACGTATTACTTTAATTGTTTTTATCTAATAATCAAACTTATATTAATATAATTAATATTGTGATAATATTACTATTGTTTATGCAAAGCTGAAATCGAAAAAATGTCTGAGTCTGAGTTGAGAACCCTATTTATCGGAGCATGCGCAATAGCTCAAAAAATACGTTCAGCTGGCATTGAGCATCCTTGTCTAACAAGTAGCGTCGCGCGATCACTCTCTGTCACTTTATTTTTCATACCTAGCATCTTTTAGGGTAGGAAGCTTTGATTTGCGGTTTTTTTTATATAGGCACCTTTATATCATTAACTACAGAAAAAAATGAGCTTTAATGTGGTATAAATGAAATAAGTGTACGTTAAGAACGAAAAGTTTTAATAAAATTATACCTGTTTACACCTGGCTGCGTAGAGGTAGCGGTTAAGCAATCAGCAGCAACTATGACGTTTCAGATATTTTAAATACACTGTTGTGAAGTTGTGTAAGTTTTATTTCCGTAAGATGTTAACGAAATGTTTCTCTAAAAGTAAATTAATTATATTTTAATTAATAATACTGGCGGGTAATTTTTAATCGGCACCTGATGAAAAGTGACTTCTCCTAGTTGTAAAAATACTTAAAAATTAAATCTTGATAATCTAGATTATTAATGTACTAATTTAGCAGCCGGATCTTAGACTATAGAGAGTCATCTTTCTTACAGTGTGCTCGCTTGGGGTGGCATATTAAATACTAATCTAGAAAAATCGAGATTATGCAAAAAAGGTTTCTTAAAATCATGCTACATAGGGAAAACACTACCACAGTAACAGACTCTATGTCGAATTGGAAATGTTAGATAATAGGCAGCTGTATTACTTAGCGGTTAATGCACACCAAGCCCAGGGATCTGTTGAAGAGGGCCGCACAAAACTACAGTGCACGGCAGAAAAACATAACTTTCACGATCCCATTTGCGTCGAAAACCATGGGGCAGCGAAGCTATGAGTATTAGGCCCCAAGATTATATAACACTGTCCCTCAGGAGATAAGGACAATAAGTACGGCAGTTAGAGATAAGAGGGAACTAAAAAAGTTCGAGACGCAGCAAGTGCGATCTAGTAGTGAATTTTCATAAGAATTGTACACTATTAGTAAAATATACCATCAAAACTAATTCTTTAAATTTAAATGGAGCTATATCGGCTTTAGAGTCCCAGCGATTATTTGAAAAAAATTATTTTTTATATGGAACTAAAAAATTAAAATTTGGTCTTAGATATAATAGGTAAGTACTGCCAGTTTCTTCAAAAATTGTATTGCAAAGTTTTGTTTTAGTTAACCCATCCAGTTTTTGCAAACAATAAACAATAAAAGTCTGGATACAGCAAGTGCGTTATGGTAATGAATTTTCATAAAAATGTTTTTTTTAGCAAATATGTGTGTTTTTTTAAGAAAGCAGGCATCAAATTTGGTTACCAGTATAACCAATATAGTAGAAACAAGGTACCATGTTTCACGAAAATAAATTTGAAAATGTACAAAAATTTCCGAAAGTAAACTTATGTTCCCGGAAAAACTGGTCTCTTGGTCAACCTTATAGGTTAATAGCAAATTGAGCTATTCAAATTTGAAGCATTTAAAGAAGATTCTCTACCATAACGCACTTGCTGCGTTGTGGTAGAGCGTTATGTTTGTTAGTTTTCGGTGATTGTGTCCGAATGTGCACAAGCGCCATCTGTGTGTTGCCGTCAAAGTTGCAACTAGGTGATTTGAACTGACTGTCTTTGTATTTTTATTAATCCTTGGTTCGTGAACATTCACAAAATTACAGGAAACTATATATGCGTGTTAATGTCTGTTAGTTTTCAGTGATTGTTTCTGATTGTGTACTAGCGTCCTGTGTGTTGCCGTCAAAGTTGGAAACAGGTAAACATCTGACTGTCTTTATAGTTTTATTAATAGTTGGTTTGTGAACATTGACAATATTACAGGAAACTATGTGCATTATGTGATTATTGGCAAAATATTTTGGAGAGTGTATTTATTTTTGTTCCGTCATCTATTTATGCAGGTGTTTTGTTTAACATGATCACCTCTTTTATTGTTCTCTTGTGGGTGTCTTTTTCATTGTCTAACATTCTTGTTTTGTCGTAATCGAATGTATGTCCGGGGTTTATTTTGTGTTTGTTTAGTGTAGTACTTGCATTAGTTGTGTACTTCTGTGCTTCTATTTTTTTTGTGATACTGTTGTGTCTGATCTATGTATATACCACCACATGTTTTGCAGGGGATTTGATATACAGTGTGTGTGGTTTTCAGTTTGTTTGTTTTGCTTTTTAATTTTGTGAAAAAACATTTTGTGTGGTTTATGCTCTTGTATGCTGTTTGTATGTCGTGTTTCCTGAGTGTGCATTTTATTGTCTCAGATAACCCAGGTATACATGAGATGGCAACATGTTTGGTGTCATGTGTGTATTCATTATTGTCTCTTACTTTGTATGCTGTATTATAGAGGGCGTGTGTTCGTCTTTTTAGTGTCTTGTTTATGCTTTTTGTTGGGTAGTTCTTGTCTGTTAATAATTTTCTTGCTTTTTTAATGGTGTCATCTCTGCATTGACGAGTGGTGAGTATCAGGGCTCTGTCAAAGATGGCTGCAGCAACATTTATGTGTGTGTTGGGGCGAGCTCATTCAAAGTTTAATAATCTACCAGATGCTGTGGGTTTTGTGTACCATATCGTATGGATGTTTTGTCTGTATGTATTCTAATCAGTGTCAGGTTTAAAAAATTAAGCTTATTTTCACTTTCCGGTTCTATTTTGAATTGTAGTTTTTCGCGGACTTAATTAAAGTGGCCGAAAAAGGTCGCCGGCCCTGTCTTTGTGTACTGTTACAATGCAGTCAGCTACATATCTCTGGAAAAATGGCAATTCGAAGTCAAGGTTCTCAATAACAGTTTCCTCGAGGTTTTACATCACCATCTGTGCTATCCCAATGGGGATCCCATTGCCACTCCGTCTATTTTCATATAAAATTCGTCTTGATATTGGAAGTAATTGGTGTTTGATGTTAGATCCAGCGCTTCTATGAACTCCTTTTTGGGAATGTTAGAAAATTCCTTGATTTTCCCCGATATTTTAGCTATTATCTCCCTTACAAGTTACTAGTTTTATTGGTATGTTCGTGTATAAAGATTTGCCATCTAGTGAGATCATGATTTATTGCCTTTAGTAAATTTGCTTTAATGTATGTATCACACCGATAACTCAAAAAATAATAGGTCAATTTTGACCAAATTTGATTAATACCTTCCTTTTGCAAGTGGCTTGGAAAAGTTCGTCATCCAGGAAAATCTGCCCCGGTTTTCGTGGAAAATGTCGTGTTTCCTTTGTGAAAAAATTATATCTCCGGAAATAACAAAATAAGCGCAACCAAATTCGGCACACATATTTGTATTATAAAGAGTGAACCATGTTCCAAAATTTAACTCTCTAAGTTTGAAGACAAAATGTTATGGGCAGTTAAAAAAAAATCCTCAACGTCAAAATCGCGATTTGAACCGTCAAAATTGGCAATGTTTAGGCTAAAAACGTGAAGCCAATACGGATTATGAAAAAAAAAAAGTTGCAGAAAGAGTGTTCTGCGAGCCCTTAACTTTCATCTTCAACCATCATTGGCCTTCACTTTACTAAAATGTTTACAGAAAATTCATTTCAAATAGACGCTTTCTCTGATGCTTTGGTTGTAGGTTTAGTTAGCTTTATGGTTTAGCGGTCTATAATTTTTAGCTAATTTTCGTAGAACAAATTCGTTAATGCATTTTTGCATTTTTTATCGAAATATGATGCATGTTTGTAAGAAAAAAACCGAGACGCAGTAAGTGCGTTTTGGTAGCGAATTTTAATTAAATCCTTCAAATTTCAATAACTTAATTTGCTATTAACCCAAGGTTTGTTGGCTAGAAGACCAACATTTTAAGTCTATTTTCGGAAAATGTTTGTACATTCTCAAACAGTAAGTAATTTTGATATAATATGGTACACTGTTTCTACTACATAGGCTATACCGGTAATCAGATTGATTGCATTTGGTATTAAAAACAATTTTATATAAATTCACTACTATAACGCACTTGCTGCGTCCAGACTTTTATTCTCTAGTGTACAAACTTGCACGCTTCCTGCCCGATATACTAAAAAACGTTGTGCACGGAAATAAGGATTACATGAAAAATTCTTATGATTTCAAAAAACAATCGACAAAATAAAAATCAAAGAGGAAGAAATAATGATCCTATTAGATTTCAAGTCTTTATACATAAACATGCTAATAAAACTAGTAAGAGAGATAATAATTAAAAGATGGGGGGAAATCAAGGGGTTTGCTTTCCCACAAAAGAGTTCATAGAAGCGTTAGATCTAACAATAAACAACAAATACTTTCAATACCAGGACGAATTTTATATGAAACTAGAGGGAGTAGCAATGGGTTCCCCCATATCAAGTGTGATAGCACAGACGGTAATGTAAAACCTCGAGGAAACTGTTATTGGGAACCTTGACCTCGAACTGCCATTTTTCCAGAGATCTGCATATTACTACATTGCGATAGTACACCAAGACAGGACCGACGACCTTTTGGGACACTTTAATAAATTCCACGAGAAACTGCAATTTACAATAGAACCGGAAAGTGAAAATAAGCTCAATTTTTTAAGACCTGCCACTGATTAGAAGCGCAGACAGACAAAACATTAATCAAACCCACAGCATCTGGTAGATATTTAAATTTTGAATCAGCTCAGCCCAACACACACATAAAATGTTGCTAGAGCCATCTTCGACAGAGCCCCGATACTCACCACTCGTCAATGCAGAGATGACACCATTAAAAACAGACAAGAACTACCCGACGAGAAGCATAAACAAGACACTAAAAAGACGAACACACGCCCTCTATAATACAGCATACAAAGTAAGAGACAATAATCAACACACACATGACAGCAAACATGTTGCTATCTCATATATACCTGGGTTATCTGAGACAATAAAATGCACACTCAGGAAACACGACACACAAACAGCATACAAGAGCATAAACCACACAAAATGTTTTTTCACAAAACTAAAAAGCAAAACTGAGAAACTGAAAACCACATACACTGTATGTGAAATCCCCTGCCAAACATGTAATGGTGTATACATAGGTCAGACACAAAAGTATCTCAATAAAAGAATAGAAGCATACAAGTACACAACTAATGCAAGTATTGCACTGAACAAACACAAACCAAACACCTGACATACATTCTATTACAACAAAACCAGAATCTTAGAACTTAAAAAAAACAGCCACTAGAGAACGATAAAGGGGATGATCATGATAAAGAATACACCTGCACCAATAAATGACAGAACAGAAATAAACACACTCTCCAAAATGTATTTTACAATAATCAAACAATGCACATAGTTTCTAGAGAATAACACACTTAAAGGCTAAAATTTCCAACAAATTATAGATAATTAAGAGGTATATTTTGTAATTTGTTTTAAATTGCATTACAGTTGAGTGATGGTGTCACACACAGGTATGATATAAATCTAAATAATTTGTCAAAACGTATCTTCCAATGATTTGAAAGCCCAATGTCTAAAAATTGCTTTTTCAATGTTTACAACCCTCAATCGTAAATGTGGAATACACTGTTTTTACACTTCGTTAATAGGTTAATATAAAATAAAACTAAATAAAAACCTGAGGATGCCGCGCATGGGGCGGCGAAACGTGGTTGAATCAAATACACAAATGCTGATTGAATGTTTGTTTAAAAATGAAGAAGTTTCCACGAAATTAAACCCAGTAACATATAGCACAATTCTTCGCGAGATAAATGGACTACGAGTATATATATATATATATATATATATATATATATATATATATATATATATATATATATATATATATATATATATATATATATATATATAGGGTGATTGATAAGTGGTGACCAAAAATGAAACCCCATGTTCTTTGAACAATTTTAGAGAGGATATGTCCTATAAAAATTTTTCCTGTAATGCTTCATTAAAAAGATACAGGGTGTTGAAGTTAAATTTTGAAAAATAAAATTTCCCAATTTTTTAAAAAGTAGCCTATATATTTTGCTGAAACTTCGCATGTGTGAGCTGCTATGTAAGGCGCGTATTATACCATAACAATTGAATCGGCTAATCCAGCAGTGGCGCGCGTACCCACATTTCATTGGTTATCCCTCAAGAAAAAAACGGGTAAGCCAATGATATTTTTATTTTTTGAATCTTGCCTTCATTTGTGAACAAAATAACTCTCTTGATAATTTTCTGTACGACGCTTATTTTACGACTAAGCAATGAATCAGGTAAGTGTTTTAGAGCACAGTTCATGATTTTTAACCAGTCGTTGTTTGGTAGAAAATCGCAATGATACACTTTTATCAGGCTTATAGTAATTAATTTATTACAATAAATGTTCAAAAATGCCTCCATTGGCCTGAATACACGCACAATATGGAAAATTTAATGTCTTGAGGATTCATTGTTGCTTGAATATGACGAAAAGCATTATTTATCAGTTGTTGTAGCTGCTCCGGTGTATTTATTTGTTCACTGTAGACCAGTCGCTTAAAATCACTCCAAAGATAGAAGTCAAGTGGGTTTAAGTCCGGTGATCTTGCAGGCCAATGTATTGGTCCAGTTCTGCCAATCCATCTTTCATTATAATGTTCATGTAGCCATGTAACAACGTTTAGACTATGATGCGCTGGTGCACCGTCATACTGGTACCACATTATACATCTTGTTGCTAGTGAAATGTCATCTAGAATGTTTTCTACACGGTTTTCTAGGAGCGCTAAGTACGAAGATCCATTTAAACGTTGTGGCAGGACTTCAATGGACAGTGAGCCGTTAAAAATACCACACCATAAATTAGTAGAAAAGCTATGTTGAAATGTGCGAGTCCTTGTTGCATGTGGATTTTCCAATGACCAGACATGCTCATTATGAGAATTATAAATACCATTTCTTGTAATTGTTGATTCGTCGGACAAGAAGATTAGATTAGGGATTAAGATATTTTGATTGTTCATTTCCAACATCCATTCACAAAGGACTCGTCGATGCACATTATCTCCAGGTAAAAGGCAATGAACATTCTGTCGATGATATGGATGTAAGGCTTCTCGATGTAAAGTTCTCCAAACAAAGCTTTGAGAATATTGTAACTGCGTGGCAATCCTCCGAGTACTTGTAGAAGGTTGATCCATCACTGCATCCACCACTCTCTCTTCGTCTTCAAGTTGATGTTGTCTTCTACCATTAGCTCTAGCGTCAGGACGTTGTCCAATACCGCACTGCCGAAGTCTTGAAAACGATCGAGAAAAAACCCTTGGTGTAGATTGACGGCGAGTGGGAAACCTACATTGATATTCCCGACAAGCAGCTAGAGCATTTCCATCAGCATATTCGTAGATAAAAATTATATCTGCATACTCTTCTGAGGTGTACTCCATTATAAGAAGTAAAAGAGTAGAAAATTTTGCAATTTTATAAAGTTTACCACTTACATCTATTCAAAATAATAACTTGTTAACCTAAACGTCAAGTGACACTTAATGACAACTTTGGCAAACCAGACTACTACTTACTAAAACACAACAAAGATAATCGTCGTACAAAAATTATTAAGACATTAAATTTTCCATATTAAAAAGACGTCGTGCGTGTATTCAGGCCAATGGAGGCATAAAAGCGTATCATCGCGATTTTCTACCAAACAACAACTGGTTAAAAATCATGAACTGTGCTCTAAAATACTTACGTGATTCATTGCTAACCCGTAAAATAAGCGTCGTACAGAAAATTATCAAGAGAGTCATTTTGTTCATGAATGGAAGTAAGATTCAAAAAATAAAAAATAAAAAAAATATCATTGGCTTGCCCGTTTTTTTCTTGCGGGATAACCAATGACATGTGGGTACGCGCGCCACTGCTGGATTAGCCGATTCAATTGTTATGGTAGAATACGCGACTTAGAGTTGTACTTCAATTGAACTTCATAAAGTTAAATTTATTTACTTGAAGTTACAGTACAACGATATATATATTAAAATTTAAATAATATAAAAATTACAATAAAATACATATGAGTAATCTAATACCATTAAGGCTGGATGGCAAAGACTAACTGTTGAATATTAATGTTCGACATATATTTATAGACTATTAATTGCTGATCAATTTCCCCTCGGTAATGTCGCTGCACTTCAACCGGACGCTGAGTCGACGGAAAAGCCGGTGTAGCGCAACGTACCCATATGTGCTGACAGTAGCCTTGGTATGTGTAGTATACCGGGTGGTGCAACCATAACTCCTCCGGGGCCAGATAGAAAATTTAGGGAAGCTAAATTTTCAAAGTGATATTCTCCAGGGGGATTTCTTCCATGGGGCATCTTTGTTGTTGTTGGTTGGTGTTGGATCTTGGTTCTTTGGTTGGTTTTCTTAGTCTCCATAAAGCATAGACTGCTATCAGGGCAACAATCACGTACAACAGGATGGTCCAGATGCTAGTAGACAGGCTTACTTTCGGATGTTGAACTGCATTCAATAATGACCGTTGGTGTTGTAGTTGATGCTTTGTTTTTTGTAATTCATCCAGATCTATTGATTCTAATTTGATTGGGGCTGTATTTACTACCTCTTGTAGCTGAAAGTTGGTAAGCTTCAACTTGGGTAGTTGGATGTGGTAGGTAGATACTATCTCATTGTGAGATGGGGAGAACATTTGCTTATTTACTGTCATTTGACATCCTTCGGGGATTTGAACCAAGTAGCTTCCTTCTAGATTTGTGGTTTCTTGTCGGCTACGGCATCGTTGGTGTGCTGTACTTTCACGGGGGAATACCATTATCCATTTGTTTGCACTTATCTTCTGGCTCTTCATCTGCTGTATGTTGACTGGGTGGTGTTCGCAAGTTTCGTATCTGGTTGTGAACTTGACCAATTGGACTTCACAAGGGCTGCTATTGCTGATCTGATTCATCGTTTGACCTCTGCATAAGTAGTCTCCAGGGCTGACTTCTTGGCATAGTGTGTTTTGTAAGTTATAGCTTTCATCGTTAAGGGCTAGGTATTTGGATTGAGGGATGATGACGGTATAATTTTGACTAGGACCTTGTTTCACAGGAAATGCATAAAGGTGGTAATAGTTATAATGTTTAGATTCTACTAATGGAATTTCAATAGCAAACACTAAAGTATAATTTTTGTAGTAACACTTAATTATTGACACCTCCTCGTATAAAGCTACATTATTTGCATCAAGCTTATAGGGGAGATTGGTTACAAAACTCTCAATTCTTTTAAGTTCTATTAGTAAGTCTTCAGGTTCTAATATGGATGGGTGCATTGTTTCTAATCTTGCAAAAGTTATTGCGTTAACTAATGTGCTTAAAATGCTTTTAATATTAATGATTTCTGTAATCAATTGTATATACACCATCTGCAGACGCATTATGTGTTCGTTATTAATTTTTTCCTGTTCGAAACCTAAAGTGATCAACTGCAAACGTTCCTCAATTTTGTTTTGGTTTAAAATGACCGAGGATATGGTTTTATCAAATTTTTCTATGGCCTGTTCTGTTAACATGATTTGATTATCAACTATTGTTTTAATTTTGTCTTGATTTGATGTTAATTGAGAAATTGCCGTATCATAACGTTCTGCATCGTCTGCGTCCATGTTGCCTGTTAAGGTCTTTATGATTGTACCTACAGCATTAACTAGTCCTCTTTTATTACGATTATTATTAGAGGGTATAATTTGGTTAAATATTTTTTGTGTCTCCACAATTTGATGGGAAAGGATATTTTGGTAATTTTGTATCTCGTTTTGATAAAGATTAGAATGTGTGGAATTGTGAATAATGTCATGGATATCTTGGGACTGTTTATCTATGGAACGAAACCCATTGAGAAGTGGTGTTAAAGGGATTACTCGAATAATGGTCCATTTGTCAATGGAATTTTGCATTTTGCCCATGTTAATTGATAATAGTCCGGGGTTGTCATTGATCTTGTCTAATGTTATTCTTTGTCCTTGGGTTTGGATAAGGAAGATGGACCTGAAACATTAGGTCGTTTTAGATTTCGTAAATGACGTTTAGACAATTTTTTGTTTTTTCTTAAAGTCATTATATTTTTGTCAGATATGCTTACAACCTCGTAGGGGCCGTCAAATTTAGGGTTATTCTTGTTTCGTTTGTCTACTTTTGTATATACCTGTGTTTGATCTCTAAATAAGTCGGTATCATTGGTTCTATTATTAGCGTTAGAAATGGAGCGAAGCTTATTTTTCTCTATTAACTCTTTCACCTTTTCATATAATATTTTTAATTTATTTTTGTGCGATATTAGATAATCTTGTAATAGCTTTTCATGATCATTTATATCGAAAATATCCCTATTAGAGGTGTGTCCAAAGGTTATTTCTAAGGGGGTGTGATTTGTAGATGTATGTATAGTTGAGTTGTATGCCAGAAGGGCGTAGTTCATTAAATATTTTATGGGGTCTTTAGTGTACGTTTGTCGTAATATTCGAACGTGTTCAATTAGTGTTGAGTGTAGTCTTTCAATGGGACCGTTAGAATATGGATTTTTAGGTGTAGTAAAATGAATTTTAATTTTGTGAAGCTCTAAAAGATTTTGGATGATTTCCGTTCGAAATTCGGTTCCACTGTCCATAATGATGTGTTCGGGTGTGCCATAGTACGTAAAATACTGTATGAATGCATTAGCAGTTTCTACCGGATTCTTACTACTTATAGGTATTGCTGTCCCTAATTTTGAGAAAGTATCAATGATTGTTAAGAATACTTGATTTTCTATTATAAAGGTGTCAGCATGTATAACCTGAAAGGGTTTACTAGGGGTGTCTGTTAGCATTAAGGGTATATTGGGTGGATTTCTATCGTACTTGGCTCGCTTGCAAATTTCACATTCATTAATATAAGCCGTTATTTTTTCACGCATTTTTTGAAAGTAATACTTGTTGGATATTTGTTTTATAGTTTCTATTATACCTCTATGGTTAGTTTTTCCCTCGTGATAATTTCTAATTACCTCGTTAATCTCTTCATCGTCGGCTAAGGGCAGACGATGCTTGGGGCAACTGATAATAATGGGTGCATTGTTGTTAAATATTTCCACATACACTGAGCAGAAATCTTGGTATAATTTTTCTGTTTCGAAATTAAAGTAATACCTTTTGCCTATTGTAGTATATTCCTTTAGAAAATTTATGATTGCTTGTCGATTATCATTTCTCGGGATTTGCACCAAATATTTATTTTGATTGTTAACCTTTAGTTGTTTTACTGGTCTTGGATTATTATGTACGGGAGATATATAATATTGGTTTAGTTGTTTTTCTATAGGAACATCTGATATCTGAATACCTATTTTTGGTTCTACATTTACTTGTGAATGATCACTGTCTCGTAAGTCGTTATTTTGTTCAAGTGTTGTTTTGTCTGTTCGGCTTATAGGTGGAATAGTGTTGCTTGAGGTGCTAGGAATTTCTACTGGAATAAAAGAGAGTTCTGGAGGGCTCATTGGCGGAATATATTCGGGTTCAGTTGGTTGCACAACGTCATCAAAATTTGGGGTGTTGAGCTGCCTTTGTAAATCTTGGAGAGGTCTTTCGTCCTCATCAAAATTATTAGCGATTGATGCAATTTCTGCATCCTCTAAAGCATGAACTTGGATGCGGGACAAGGAATCTGCGTTGCAGTTTAGAGACCCTTTTTTATAAATTATTTCATAGTCATATTCCTCGAGTTTTAAACGCCAACGTGTTAATTTTGAATTGGGTTCCTTTAGTTGCATAAGCCATACTAAAGGCCTGTGGTCAGTATATATATAGAACTTACGACCATAAAGATAGGGGCGGAAGTATTTGGTGGCCCAAACAATAGAAAGAAGTTCCCGTTCAATGGTGGAGTATCTCTGCTCTGTTTCATTGAGGGTACGAGAAGCATAACTAATAGGTTTATCATTACCTACTGACCCTTGAGAAAGAACAGCTCCAAGTGCTACATTGGAAGCATCCGTAGTGAGTATAAAGGGTTTTGTGAAATCAGGGTATTGTAATACGGGGTCATTCATTAATATATTTTTGCATGTTTCGAAAGCTTCTATAAAACTACTATCATGAACTATAGTTGCATTTTTTTTTAAGCATCGAGTCAATGGTTTTGTTAATTTACCGAAGTCTTTAATAAATTTTCGGTAGTACCCTACAAGACCTAGAAATCCTTTGATCTCTTTTCTTGTTTTAGGTATGGGGAATTCTCTTACAGCCTTTACTTTATCAGGATTTGGTTTCACGCCTTCGGACGTGATAATGTGCCCGAGGTAGGCTACTTCCTTTTTTAAAAATTCACTCTTGTCAAGCTGTATTTTTAAATTAGCCTTTCTTAACCTTTCGAATACATTTGTCAACCTTTCTATGTGTTCTTGCAAAGAAGTACTGAAAATTATGATGTCATCAAGGTAGGTAAAACATTTTTCATTTTGAATACCCCTAAGGATATTATCCATAGCCCTTTGAAAGGTACTAGGCGCTCCCTTCAACCCGAATGGCATACGCCTGTACATATAGTGCCCCCCTTCAGAGCTGAAGGCAGTTTTTTCCATATCTTCAGGATTCATTTCAATTTGATGATATCCTGAGGCTAAGTCTAAAGTGGTATAATACTGGCTACGACCTAATTTATCCAATATTTCCGAAATATTGGGTAAGGGATACTTATCACCAATAGTTTGTTCATTAAGACGTCTATAGTCTATGACCATGCGAAATTTTTGTTTGCCACTGGCATCTGATTTTTTGTTAACAATCAGGACAGGGCTATTCCACGGGCTGGAAGATGGCTGAATAATTTTTTGTCTTAACAAGTCGTCAATTTGTCTTTTGACTTCTTGCTTTTGAGCTTCAGGTAATCGATATGGCTTAACAAATACTGGGTTAGGATTAGATAACCTAATACTATGTTTAACTTGATTAGAAAATGATAATGGGACACCTTCGCAATAAAATATGTCTCTGTACTCGTAACATAAGTTTTCTATCATGTCTCGTTCTTCGTCATTAGTGTGATCAAGTCTTAATCTGTTTAAATTTTGAATTTGTAATTTGTCAATTTCATTAGCAGTACCATCTATGTTTTCTAAGTCGATATCTTTGTTATGATGAATGGAATTTAATTCGTTAGTTGAAACAGGTTCTGCATAAATAGCTTTATGTATAATCAGCTGTACGGGATTTTCATTACTATTCACTATAGAGGTTATAGCCTGGCCATTTGAAACTGTCACGATAGATGCAGGAATAATTACGCCTGACTCGAGTTTTATATTATTTATTATGCCTATGTTGGAACTACAGTCTATAGGAAGTTTGACTATTGTTTCACATCTCGCAGGCAGTATTATGTTATTTAATTCTTGTGGTTTCGAGTTACATTCGCGATGTATGTCGTCGTCACATGGTAAATACAAGGGAATGCATGTATGCTTCGTTACCAATTTCCTATTATAAAAATCTATTTTAGCTCCCAGTTGTTTGAGAAGGTCAGTACCAATTAACCCATGATATTGATTATTGATGTTAAATACATAGAATTTAAATTTGGCTCTGCCTGTTTTAAATATACTTGGTAGAGGAATTTTTAGAATTTCATTATGAAAACTGGTTTGGTGAACAGATTTAATTTGAAATTTTTCATGCTCTATAAATTTGGAATAAAAATTATGGGCAATATTTTCACATAACAGCGATTTCATCGAACCGGTGTCAAGCATAAGTCGCATTTGAAATGAGGGGTTGATTTCGACCAGTATATAAGGCAATTTAGGGTGGTTTACAGAATTTATCTGTACTATATTTTTTTGTTTAGTTCGATAACCTGAATAAAATTTTGTTCGATGTTATCTGTTTGTTCAAAAGCTGCTTCAGGTCTAGTTTCTTCTTCGTACGTTTCATGATTCGTTTCGTCAAAGTAACGAGCGTCATCTTCAGGAATTGTATAAGAGTGTGTTTCTGAAGGATAATTTTCATAAGATTCGTCATAAACAGGGTTGTCTGATTTAAATTCATGTTGAACCTCTTGATGGTATAATTGGGTAGGTGATGACTGTGCGTTAGGCCCTCTCGGATGAGTATTGAAATTTCTAGATGACGTTTCCATAGGTTCGGGCTGGAAATGTTGTCTAAAATTTGGATTGGGACGTGTATGTATCGAGGAATTTTTTGCAGATACCTCCATAGGTGTTGGCCTATAGTTTGGTCTGAAATTTGGATTTGGTCTGAATACGTTTTGTGTCAGCTGTTGTGGGGGCTGATTACGTAAATTTAAGGGCTTTCTGTATGTGGGTTGGTTATGGAATTGTCGGGGGTGCGTAAAATGCGGAACGTTATTTCTATTATTTTGCTGATTCTGTATGTATTGAGGTTGTTTATTTGGTACATTTGAGTTTTTAAAATTTGTGGATTGATTGTGGAGATATTTCATTTGTTTTTCTCCATATTGAAAATTCTCTTCTTCCAGAACAAGCGACATAGCGTGTTCTAGATTAGTCGGGTTTTGTAGCCTAACTGCTAACCCTAGTTGACCACTCAAACCATGTAAATAGGTTTTCAGTGCCACTTTATCGTAAAATTCATTTTTAATTAAACGAAATGCTTCGTTGGCAGTTGTTAGTCTTACTTTTGAAGCTAAAAGACTACGTGAGTCTTGTATTCTCATACCGAATTGGTATGGGGTTTCTCTAGGGTCTGGCTTTAAGAGCAAGAGGTCCCTAGCTAAACAGTCTTCGTCTCTCTGGTCGCCGAAGTATTGTTGCAATAATTGTTTAATACGAGGCCAATTTGTGGCATCTTCCCTACTACCTATCAATGTTCTAGCTCTACCTTCTAATTTACTTATTACTATTCTAAGCATCCATTGGTTATTTGGATTGTCATCATTTGTTCTATCAACAAATGAAGTGAGAAAATTTTCACACGCTGAAATAAATAAAGCTAAAGTATGCTGGTCCCCATCGTATGCGGGAATAGCATTAATGTGATAATTTTGTAATTGATTTGCCATAATTTGATTGTTATTTGAGCTTATTGTATTTTTCTCTGTTACTATAAGTTTGGGAGGTGCTAAATTTATTTTTACTTTATTATTAAAATTGTCAACTGTCTCTGTTTCAGAGTCTGACATTAATTTATTAATCAATAATTTAAATTTGGGTAAAAATTTTAATTAATATTTCCCGTAATATTTGCTTCTAACTTTAATCGATTTTAGATTAAGGTAGGACAAGGAAATTCAAAGGAACAATGAAAGCACTTACGCCAATGTGAAGATGAAGACGATTTCTGTTCTTCTTTGCTTCAGCATCATAAGATACAGCGAATAAGGCAGACAACTTCGTAGGCAGAAGTTCCGTATCAAACCTTATTTTCTCTTATGATCGCTCGCGCACTCACTGTATTTTTAATTGAAAGTTACTTAAATTATTTTTATCAACTTGGACGATGCTGTTCTTTGTTGACTTTGAAGCTGGTTCTGAGTTTTTAACGATAAAAATCGAAGTGCGGACTTTTGCGATTTTTGCCAAAAGGGCACTAAACTCATACTAACGACTGCGCCACTTAGAGTTGTACTTCAATTGAACTTCATAAAGTTAAATTTATTTACTTGAAGTTACAGTACAACGATATATATATTAAAATTTAAATAATATAAAAATTACAATAAAATACATATGAGTAATCTAATACCATTAAGGCTGGATGGCAAAGACTAACTGTTGAATATTAATGTTCGACATATATTTATAGACTATTAATTGCTGATCAATTTCCCCTCGGTAATGTCGCTGCACTTCAACCGGACGCTGAGTCGACGGAAAAGCCGGTGTAGCGCAACGTACCCATATGTGCTGACAGTAGCCTTGGTATGTGTAGTATACCGGGTGGTGCAACCATAACTCGCGCCTTACATAGCAGCCTACATATGCAAAGTTTCAGCAAAAGATATGTGCTACTTTTTAAAAAATTGGGAAATTTTATTTTTTGAAATTCAACTTCAACACCCTGTATCTTTTTAATGAAGCATTATAGAAATTTTTTTTAATTTTCTCTCTAAAATTGTTCAAAGAACATGGGGTTTCATTTTTGGTCACCACTTATGAATCACCCTTTATATATATATATATATATATATATATATATATATATATATATATATATATATATATATATATATATATATATATATATATATATATATATATATATATATATATATATATATATATATATATATATATATATATATATATATATATATATAACAAACATACGTAGGACTGCCCACGCCTCGTGGGGTACTTATACGTACGCCGCAAAAATTCTTTAATACCAAAATTTTATTGTAACTATGTTAAAATGTCGACAAGCAAATGCGCTAGCAGTGTAAAATATTTATTATGTCAGTATCAACACACGACATCTTTTAACAACTTCTTCGCCGAACAGAATTATTGCCCGCATCTTTAATTCCATAAAAATTGGATGTGTAATCCTAATGAAATAAAAGAAAATCACCAAAGTGATTGCATATGCCCGAAGCAGTAGAAGCAAACCGGAACTGATTGAAACGTAGCACCGGAGGAACACTGCTTAAGTAAATACACCGACATCAGTCTAGCATCAAGCATTGCATCTAATGCCTCCCTCGGGATCCTATAAAATTCCTGTAGATTACAATGTCTGACGTCACTCCATTGATTTTGAACATGACCTTTCAAATATTCCTGTTATAGGAGTTAAATTAGACAAATCTGTTAGTCTGAACAAAAATAGCTATACTACGATAATACTAGGCTGCAAAAATTTAGGAGACAATGTCATATGTTGTTTGAATTAATTATTGACATTAATTATTACACTTATTACAAAGTAATATTAAAGTTGGAGGTGAATCTTACTAAACGGCCCACTGTCTATTGGTTTTAAAGGCTATTCATCAAAGTAGATTCCAGTCAGTGGTGGGGTATTTCAGGCAACATTCCTCTTCTTAGTTTATTTAAATGAGATTTAAATAGACTGCAAGTATGCTGACTGAGTAATGTTGTTCAAAGATTTTTACATTACGTTTGTGCCTGGTAATTCGGAATCTGAAGTTGCCAGCAGGGCTAATGAGATTTTGGCACCGG
Organism: Tillus elongatus; assembly: GCA_964006375.1. Lineage (NCBI taxonomy): Eukaryota > Metazoa > Arthropoda > Insecta > Coleoptera > Cleridae > Tillus > Tillus elongatus. The sequence continues at coordinate 124,497,043 of OZ023266.1, forward strand.
TTCTGCTTTGAATAAGACAAACGGACTAACTTTAAATACAATCAAGATTAGTTTAGCTCATTTCATCGCAAATAATATGCTAGGAGCTGCAGCCAGTTACCTGTTGGTAAAAGTAGTCGACAAATCTGCCCAACAGTATGGTAATGTCAAGTTTTTAGGTTTCCCCATTGACAGTGTGTTCATTTTGGACGTAAATATCCTCATTCAAAACAAATATATCTTCGACCTAATTTCTCCTGCGATCATTAGGAGATACAATTTGCGAGTCAATAATGGATTCAATATAATATACTGGCTTGCTTCAGTCATATTTGTTGCATGTGAGTTGCGCAAATAGAACGCAGGTTTTTAAATGGCTAGTATTTTTCAGCGAGGGCCATGCCGCTCCGCCCACTAACAGGTCCGGTAATGCAATGCTAGTAGGCATGGCACCGTGAACCGTGGAACATCGTATGTTTGGCATCGAGAAGTTTTTACAACCAGTGATAGTAGTTACCATATTAACTAGTATCACTGCATACAGTTCAACGTTAAGCACCGAGTGGCAGTTTCTAATGGTGATCCGATACTCCGATGTGTCGAAGCATTTTGAACTACCGGATCTGCCATAAAGAGAAAACCACCTGGCCTTTCCCTTTTCCTTAAGACAATGTTGAAATAGTGAGAAGAGTGGTTTTTGCTAGTTCTAAGCGTTCCACTAGACGCCAAGCTTCAGTTCTGGGTATGTCCCGTCAATGAATGCTGCAACAACTTCAAATTTCATCCCTACAAAATAAAAATACATTATTCTGCAGCATGTTACCTCACATACAAGCTTGGAGACATTAAACAGAAACAAGGCACACACAATACGAACAAAAACTTTAAAAAATGTTATTATATCGCCATATTGTTAAAAGTATTGTTAGATTTAAAAAAGAAAATAGTGTAATCCTAATTTACATGTTATTTTATTGCAATGAACTATTTTTTACCATTTATGATAGTTCGCAGATAGCCCAAAGTAAAACCACAGAACAAGATGGCGGATGGACACAGAATGCCAACCACACAGTCTGACCATGAGCATAGAATATATGTACTATCCAAGGAAGGAAGATGTAAGCTCCTATTAACTTACACAAAAGCTAACTGAAAAGTCAACATCTGAAGAACACTGAAAAAAAAATCAGAAACCCAGACATTGATATTTTTATCTTACTTTTTGCATAGAGATTGTTCTTCTTCGCAGAGCAATTGTTATATCTATCCAACTGTCAGGGGACAGATGCCTTATAAACATTGAAATGTAACTTTGAACTGAAGGGGACCCGACATTGCTTTCAATATCGATTTTCTGAGACACAAGTGAGTTGTTTAATAAAAGGAGAGGATATCTCTGTCGCACACATACACAGGTAAGGCCCGTTTGTAATATCTGTATAATATTAAAAATTTTTGGTTTATCCGTGGATTAAAACGTTTGATAACGCTAATAATAGTTTTAAAATAATTTAAAAAAAAACACTGAAATAAAGACATAAGGTTAATGAGTAAGAAAAAGACAGCATCATCTTTTGTGCCCCGTTTCCCTATTGAAAATTTGCCTCCATTGTAATTCATGCAGGGGTCCCTTGCACTTCACTGTTACATTTCAATGCTGATAAGTGACACATGAGTTTCACTTCATGCTACGAATGTGCGACTTGGTGAATCTGCATTCGATTATTTGTGGAAGTCTAGATCGACGCAGTCGAAGATGTGATATATCCACAAACAAAAGCAAGACAGAGCTCAAAATGAAAAATGTAGATGAGCCAGTCGTCACAATATACTAGGCAGCTGGATCTCTTTTGTTCATATCAATTCAATTACTATAAATAGTACTTACAATGTTAATGTACGATCTAGAATTAGTTATTTTCTTGAATGTAACACAACTCGAAAAAATTCTCACTTTCAACCTCTCCTTTCTGTGTAATGTTTTGACATTGTCAAAGTTCATTGTATGACCTGGGTTATTTGCATGTGGTGCCAACGAAGACCTATCACTGTGACACCTGCAGTCACTCTCGTGCAAAACTATCGTTTTTGTGGTGAACGTGTGTGATGTTTGCCCCGAAATATCTCAGATAGCTGTCTCTACACACAATACTATACACCACGTCTCGAAATAGGGTCTTTCTTATTTCTACAGATTTTCTTGTTTGTAAGCACGTTGTACTTGGACACCTTAATGTTAGCAATCAGCCTAAAAACACTAAAGAGTTGCTCAGTCATCCCACCAAGATATGGTAGGAAGGACGACTCCACAAGAGTAGGAGCGACAGGTGGAACAGGCTCTTGCTAGGCCTAGATATACTGAATAGAAGTTCTTTAGTTATTGTCCCGGATATCCATTTCTTCTGATCACAACGCTATAGCTCCTCAAAGCAGCTTTTTTGAAGGATGGGTGCGTCATCTGAGTTTTGTATTTTTCATGTCAAGAATCACATTCTTTTTCATTCTATGATTGTGGTACGAAGAAATGCATATACTTGCCTGAGCTAGAAGGATTCTCGTACTAATCCAACTTAACTGTGTTGTCCTGGTCTCTACAGACCCTGTTGTCGGGTAGGGTCAGATCTGCTTCTCCCATTTTGTATTGTAAATGTGATGCGATCGTCAAACTTGTCGACCACTCTGAGGTTAATGTAATCTGAATCCTCTGGTATGAACATAATGATGTCGACCATATACTGGTATATAAAAGGTAGTCGCAACAGTAGCAATGGAACACATAACTTTAGGAACAAAGACATCACTATATGGGCTAGGACTGGACTAAGGTTTTTGCCCATTGAACGTCCAAAAGAATGTTTGAAAATTTCCCAATTGAACAAGAAGTAGTTGGAGTAAAACAGAAATCCGAGTAGGGTAATAAATGCAGATTTTGGAATGTCAGTGTTTTCGTCTCTCAGCTCCCAATTACGATCAATGATATCCATCGCTAATTATAATTAGATATTAGTGAAGAGCGATACCACGTCTAAAGACACAATCACATAATTTTCAGGCAGCTGAAGGTGGTTCACCCTCTGTGCAAGCTAGCTGGAGTTTAGGCACTTAGGTACTCGTACGTATTATTCACTGGTACGCAAAAGTAAATTAAAAATAAATAAATCTACCCTTAAAATGTTTTACCAGACATTTTTTTACCGATTGAAAAACGTTTTGTTAGAGCTGGGACATGATTTATACACTTATACAGACAAAACAATGTATAAAATACAAATCTCTACTAAAATATTTTCCTCTCAGAACGTAACCGAATCCTGCTTAAAATGCAAATCAATACGATTTCTTAGTAGAAAGGAAACCAGTAAAAACGAATTCCGAGGGGAATTTAATTTTGTTTTGCTTTCGTTATCACCAAAAACAAACATATCTGTATTTACTATTCGGTTTTTGCAAATCGATTGTTTTTCAATTATACATACCCACAGCTTGGCATCTACAGTGCTTTTCAAAAGTAATGAATATATCAATTTTCTATGTTATTCGTCATTTTTAAGAAAAATGCTGGAAAAGATCAACTTAGATCTTATAAATGCCACTGTTATATGTTAAAATCTCACTCTCGCCAAAACATCATTTGAGCGGTAACCACCCTTACAAAGCTTGTAAATGTAAAGTCACATCCTTTAAAGAAAATAATAATAGGATAATAATAATAATCATAATAATATTTATTTGTTCTCATAAACAAATTAGCAGATGTTTTAGTACACCGAAAATACATATAATTAGATAGAGTAGAAGCTAAAGATAGATTGCTTCAAAATTAAGATATTAAATGGTGTGCACTGTAAGTCAGTGGACTTGTGTGTGCACAAATGAGTTGTATTTAATAGTACATGGAAGCAAACAACTTAGCCTATTGGAAAAAAGTACAACACAAATCTCTAACATACAAACTTAAGGTACCAACTAAACTTGTATGTCAGTCTTTATTCATGTTTTACTTTTACTCAATTATAAGTATGTTGAAGCCTTAGTGGAGGTTTAGTAACTATAGTATTTCGATTATCAGACAGCCACTGTCAGGATTTTAGATTGTTTTAGACTATTGTATTAAATAATATTTTACGGAAATAAATTGTGGAAACTGTACCAATGTAAGATATACAGGCTGGCACACTGAAAACGAAACAGACCGATTTGCGTCCAGAGAATATTTTTTTAAGCAACGCTGGAACACTTCAATTTTAATATTGAGGGGAACATGTTTTGACGTAAAACTCAACTTTGTCACATCAACCCCTTAAGGGTGGTGATAACAACCCTTATATTTTAAATAGGGAACATGGGCCGAGTGTTACATCATTTGAAAGCTCTTTCTTTTCTGAATTAAGCACACTAATCTTTTTGAAAGTTTTATCAACTCGCTTAAAAATTATTCACAGTTGGAGTTGCAAGAACGTATTTCATTCATTGTGATAAGAAATGCACTAATTAGTCAATTTTTCGTTAAAAAAAACTAAAAAACAAAACCAAACGTTCAAAAATCTTAATTCAGTTGGGTAAGTGTTTAAGTTGTTGATCACAAGCTTCCATATAAAAGTACATATTTTGTTCAAAACGAGCACTGACATTCTGGAGCATTTGTGGAGTTATTAGACGGCATTCTTCAACAATGCGTCGTCGTAATTCTACCAGAGACTCCGGTTCTATTTCGTAAATTCTGCTCTTTAAATGGCCCATAGAAAGAGGTCTAAAGAAGTTAAATCCGGTGATCTAGGGGGGCACTCAATAGCACCTCTACGCCCAAAATGCGGAGGAGCTCCATCTTGTTGAAACACCAATTGATTTTCTTGATAGCGATCATCATTTTCAACAATGCCAATTAGTAGAGGGTAAACGATATCTTCTAGTAACTCCAAATGCGTTTCGCCACTCAAATTGCCATCAAGAAAAATTGGTCCGATTAAACGGTCTCCAAAAATGCCAGTCCAGACATTGAATTTCTGTGGAGTTTGAGTGTGGACTTCGTGAAAATTTCTTGGATTATTATCTGCCCAATAACGACAATTATGATGATTGACTGCACAGTTTAATAAAAACATACACTCGCTTGAAAACAGATATTGAACAGAAAGTTCCCGTTATCAACTATTCGTGCAATCATAACTTCACAAAACTCCAGCCGCCGATCAAAATTATCTTCATTCACTTGTTGTACAAGATAATTTTTTTACGGATGAAATTTATGATGCTTCAATATTTGCTGAATAATTCTTCTTTTGATGTTTGAAACAGTGGCCATATTTCTCGTGCTCAAAGTTGGGTCTGCAGCAATTTGTCCTAAAACTTCCATCTCAGTAGTTTCATTTCTAACCGAAAATTCACGTTCAGGATCCCGTTTTTTGTTGGATACTGAACCACTTTGTCGAAACTTTGCAACTAACTCCAAAATGTATTTTCTGTTAGCATGTCTGATGTCGTTCATTAAACAAATTTGCGGTACGGTTGGCACAGTCATCGTTTTTAAAAAAAGGGTAATTATTTCAACTCCTTCTTCTACAGAATACACCATTGTGAAATTAATTTTCGGTAGTACTATCAAGTATCAAATACACCGATAAACTGATATAATAAACCACATTTCTCTCATTCCGATAAGAAATGTTCTGATAGTCAATTTTTTGTTTACAAACCAAAAAAACATTGACTATAAGCATATTTCTTATCGGAATCAGTGAAATGCGTTTTTGCATTTTCAACTGTAAATAATTTTTAAACGAGTTGATAAAACTTCCAAAAGAATTAGTGTACTGAATTCAGAAAAGAAAGAGCTTTCAAGTGATGTAACACTCGACCCATGTTCCCTATGTAAAATATAAGGGTTGTTATCACCGACCTTAAGGGGTTGATGTGACAAAGTTGAGTTATATGTCAAAATATGCCCCCTCAATATTAAAATTGACGTGTTTCAGCGTTTCTTAAAAAAAACATTCTTTGGACGCAAATCGGTCTGTTTCGTTTTCAATGCGCCACCCTATATGTTGTTGCGCAAGTGTGCAGAATTTACGGAGTACATTTATTATTCCAATAGCATTCCTTCTGGTATTTATACAATGAATAATTTTTTATTTATATATTGTCCTTTTGTACATAAATTTTATGACTGCTAGTAAAAATAAATTATATATTGTAAGGACATCAGACTAACTGAAAAGCGCTTCTGTGGAATATAGCCTAGGTTTGTTCATCATAATTTTTAATACTGTTTTCTGTGTTAAACACAAACGTCTTATATGTGTTACATATGTACCACCCCAAACAGCAATCCATAGCATAAAATTGATTCAACCAATAAAAAATACACTATTATAAATTGTTTAGGTGTTGAAACATTTCTCAGCAGACGACATTTATTAATCGTTTTTTTTTTCATTTCTTATTAATGTACTCAATATGCGTGGTCCACTTAAGTTGTTGGTCATTAAATACGCTAAGATATTTTCCATGCGTCCGGTGTAGTCATTACATTGACAATTAATAGTGGGCAATACTGTGTGTGTATGTGAACGCTTCTCTAAAAGCATTGTTATTTTATCGATTTGGGGAAGGCCACTTAACCGCGGTGAGAACAGTACCAATTTAGTGTTGTCATAGTTTAGGGTCAAAAGGTTAGGATTATGCCAACAACTAACTTTAGACAACCCATGAGACGCTGAAGACAAGGCATCATTCCACGTATCTGCCGAGAAAAGTAAAACCGTGTCGTCAGCATAACACACAATTTTACCTTTTACATCTACACCAAGCACATCATTAACATAAATGATAAACAGCGCTGGAACTGTTCCTTGCGGCACGCCACAGTTTATACTCTTCTCCACACTGTTGTAATTATCGACACGTGCCCTTTGTTTCCGGCTTGAAAGGTAAGATTGGAACAAATTTAATGGCTTACCTCTGACTTCAATTCTTTCTAGTTTATTTAGTAAGGACGTCATGAGACACCGCGTCAAAAGCCTTGGTTAGGTCTAAGAAAATTCCAATACATTTGCTTTCATTAGTTATTGAGTGGACAATTTCTCACAAAAGCCATATTGGTCTGCACGAATAATCTTAGATTTCTGCAAGAAATCCATCAATCTTTTCTTTACAATTTTTCAGTAAGTTTTCTAATCACGTTTATTAGGGCAATAGGTCGATTCACATCCATATTATCACCAAGTTCGAATAAGTGGATAAGAGTAGAAGATTTAAAAACATCAGATTCCAAGATTAAATTTACAATATGTGTAATTGGCTTCACTATGTAGGGAGAAAACATTTTTATTAAATTATTACTTATAGAATAGTGGGATTTGCTGTCGGATGATTTTAGTGAATTAATATATTTATTTATTTCTTGTTCAGATACTGGTTTAAAAAATAATGATGAGGATTTAGTGGTATAGCATTATGCGGATTTCTATTAGTGAATTTTCTTAAAAAAAATTCACTAATGACGAGATCCCGACTTTTGAATTTTGAAAAAATTTCTTAAAATGAGCGCTAATTAGGTCCCCCAGAACACATATCCGGGGTCGGTTTAAATTTTTATATGTTATATATATATATATATATATATATATATATATATATATATATATATATATATATATATATATATATATATATATATATATATATATATATATATATATATATATATGTATCACACCGATAACTCAAAAAATAATTGGCCGATTTTGATTAAATTCAGTGAATAAATTTCTTTTGCAAATAGCTTGGATAAGTTCGTTAGCCAGGAAAATCTGTCCAGGTTTTCCCGGAAAATATTGTGTTTTCTTTAAAAAAAAAATTATATCTCCGGAATAAACAAAGTAAGGGCAACCAAATTTCATATGCGGATTTATATCGTTATAGGCAAGTTACCTACCGAAATTTAGCTATGTAGGTTAAAGGATAAAAAAGTTACAGGCATTCAAAGAAAAATAAATTTGGATTTTCCTCAAAACGTCAAAATTGCGATTTTAAACGTCAAAATTGGTGAGTACATTCCTTTTGCAAGTCTCTTGGATAATTTTGTTAGCCAGGAAAATCCGCCGAGGTTTTCCCGGAAAAATTTGTGTTTTCTTTAGAAAAAAATTTATATCTCCAAAATTAACAAAGTAAGGGCAACCAAATTTGGTAAGCTGGTTTATATCGTTATAGGTGTGCCACCTACCAAAATTTAGCTCTGTAGGTCAAAAGACAAAAAAGTTATGGGCATTTAAAGAAAAAAAAATTGGGGGTTTCCTCAAAACGTCAAAGTGACAATTGAAAACGTCAAAATTCGCAACATTTAGGCAAATAACTTGAATCTAATACGATCTATGGAAAGAAAATGTCTCAAGAAGAATGTTTTACATACACCGAACTCTTAGTTTCAACCGTCATTGTCCTTCATTCTACTAAAATATTTCCAGAAAATTCATTTCTAATAGACCCTTTCTCTGATGCTTGGCAGTAAGTAGCCTTAGCTATAGAGTTTATTGTTTAATGGTATATATTTTTTGTCGAATTTTCGTAAAAAATCAATAAAGCTCAATATATTCGTTATTATACAAGATATGAAAAAATATTGTATACATTAATTATACGGTGTTTTGAGCTACATCTTAAAAAATTATTGCGACAATCACAGGGTGGCCCATAAGTCGTTGGTGATACAAATAATTATTTTTTTTGTCGAAAACGCCTTATGTTTTTGCATTTTCCATCGAAATATAATGCATGTTTGTAAGTTAAGAAATTCTGGAGGCAGCAAGTGCGTTGTGGTTGCGAATTTTGATTAAATGCTTCATATTTGAAAAGCTCAATTTGCTGTTAACCTATAAGGTTGACCAAGAAACGGATTTTTTCGGTAACACTTTTGGTTTACTTTTGGAAATTTCTGTACGTTTTCAAACAATCAAGTTATTTTGATGAAACATGGCACATTGTTTTTACTATATATGTTATACTGGTAATCAAATTTGATGCCTGCTTTTTCTATATAGGTTATACTGGTAACCAAAATTGATGTCTGCTTTCTTAAAAAGAAAACACACATATTTGCAATAAAAACATTTTTATGAAAATTCACTACCATAACGCACTTGCTGCGTCCCGAGATTTTATTATTATGTTTTTGTCGCTTAATACTGATTAATTTATTGCCAATGTCAGAAAAATAATTTGTGAAAGTTGTAGCTATTTCTTCTTTACCAGTTAATAGTACATTTTCATTATGTATTGTTCCTAAACGTCAAAATGTTTGGGGTTGACATCTTTGGGTGAGCTGAATAAAAAGGCTTTTTCTTTCCAAACAAATATTTTATTTCTTGTCCCGACGCGTTTCGACCCTTTTTAACTGGGAAGTCTAGAATATACAAAGGGCTTGTCAGAAAAAACTGAGTTTTCCGGTAGGCTACTTCTGCGAAGGTACAACACAGGAATACAACATAAAATGAGGCAGCAACAGCTAACCCCAACACTAAGTCAAAAGTTAAAGGTTAAAAATATCAAGCTACAAAGTTATAAAAGATTACAGGTATACAGTCATAAACAACTACATGCAATAAAATGTAACAAATACAAGTCAAATTGAACTATAAGAAAGGCTAATTGGTCCTGAGATTTTAAATTATAAGTCTAACTCTGAAAACTCATACAAGCTTAAAGTTCTTCAAAAAAAGAATTTTTGTTTTAACATGTAAAAGTTGAGATTAAAACGGACGTCTCACGTGACGACGTACACGAGCAGACCAAAACATCCAGGCGCAAGATCGGTTTTTAAACCGAAAACGAAAATGACAAGTAACAAGCGACAACTGACAGAAGTGACGTATCGACTAGGAAATGTCAAGACGCTAAAATCGAATAACAGGTCCGGAGTAGAGCAAAATAGCCAGACGTAAGATCGGTCTCGAAACCGAGAACGGAAAAACGACAACTGACAACTGACAGAAGTGACTAATAGACACGAATCCACTCCGTGTATTTTCGAGTCGATTTGTCACTTCTGTCAGTTGTCGTTTTTCCGTTCTCGGTTTCGAGACCGATCTTACGTCTGGTTATTTTGGTCTACTCCGGCCCTGTCACTCGATTTTAGCGTCTTGACATTTCCTAGTCGATACGTCATTTCTGTCACTTGTCATTTCCGTTTTCGGTAAAAAACCGATCTTGCGCCTGGATGTTTTGGTCTGCTCGTGTTCGTCGTCATGTGAGACGTCCGTTTTAATCTCAACTTTTACATGTTAAAACAAAAATTCATTCCTAATTGCAATGAAAGTTGTTATTTTCCGAGTTAGTAACACTTCTGATGCCAATGGATTAATCCTACAACAACAGATGAAGCGTGTTCCTTGGAAATTCAACTGTATAGTTTTTCAGTCATGTTTAACAAGGCAAGTAGGTAAGTTCGCCATTTTGGCATTTTCGTGTTCCATAAAAAAGTAAAAAATTTGCTTCTGTTTCAATTCTCATTCGGTTAATGGGTTTAATGTTCTCTGAAAGTGTCTTCTCCGCTGCATGGCTTGCTGGTGTCTGTGCTGTTTGCTCCTATTGTTGCCTTCAGCTTGAACTTAAAAGAATTTTTTAAAGAATTTTAATCTTTTATGAGTTTTTAGAGTTAGACTTATTATAATTTAAAATCTCAGGACAAATTAGCTTTTCTGATAGTTCCATTTGACTTGTATTTGTTACATTTATTGCATGTAGTAGTTTATGACTGTATACCTATAATCTTTTATAGCTTTGTAGCTTGATATTTTTAACCTTTAACTTTTGACTTAGTGTTGGGGTTAGCTATTGTTGCTTAATTTTATCTTGTATTCCTGTGTTGTACCCTCGCAGAAGTAGCCTACCGAAAAACTCAGTTTTTTCTGACAAGCCTTTTGTAAATTCTAGATTCCCCTGAGGATGACCAGTTAAAAAGGGTCGAAATGCGTCGGGACAAGGAATACAATATTTGTTTAGAAAGAAAAAGCCTTTTTATTCAGCTCACCCAAAGATTCATTATGTATATCATTAATACTAGAATTACAAGGGCCTTTATTTAACGGTATGCCATATTTGTTTGGCGTTGTTTTGGGAGTTATCGATTATTTGCTTGTAGTAATTATATATATATATATATATATATATATATATATATATATATATATATATATATATATATATATATATATATATATATATATATTTATTATCTGATCTAGCTGATTTTTATATCTGTGATATGCAGAGTGTGCGTTGTCATCATCGGGATCAAGTGTGGAAATAATTATTAATCTGTTCCTGTTTTTTATAGACTCTATTATACTCTGAGGTATCGTCGATATCAACTTTTCCCTGTTACTGGGACATTTAAAATAAGATTTTGTACTACCCTGCCGTTTTGGCATGTAGTCCAAAATAATTTTCAAAGTGGCTCACGTAGTAACCACCTGTATAAATAAAAATTAAATGTTGTTCGTTGGTAAGCGCATCATTTGAAAACGGCTGAACCGATTTGATTAATTTTATTTTTTAAATGTTCGTAACAGTCCGAGGAAGACTTTTAGGTAAAGTAAAATTGGAAAAGGTGCCCAGAAAATTGAAAAATTCAGGGAAACTGAAAGTGTTTTTTCCCTTATTTATTTCGCTGCGCAAATGTCGTTTGACATATTTGAACCGCACAACGTCTGTCGCGTCAGCTAGTATCCCAACTAGCAATTTGATGTTTTATTGTAGTCATAAGAACGTTTATAAAACAGTTTTTATAAAACATGACTGTTCCTATAAACGTTTTGGTAACGTTTATACAACGCTTATAAACGCAAAATGGGCGCAGGTTTATACCACACTTAGTTCTTTAGTTTATTTTATAAGGGATGTGTAAGGTGTTATAGAATAGTTTTATAAATGTTTACCAAGCTGTAAAAGAATAGGATATACGATATTTATAAAACAGTTTTATAAGGAACTATAATAAAACTAAAAATCATTTACCATGGTGCCAGTTATAGAGCCTTAATAGAGTTACTATAAAACATGTATTATTAGAATTTCTTTATAGTTAACTTTGCAACTTTTTGTTGAATACTGCAATACCTATAAGAGTGATATGTCTTTTAAATGTTTTTATTAGAACTATTTTATCCTAAAATTGTTCTCTAATATTATGAAAGTAATATAAGTACTAAAATATGATGGCGTAAGAAATAATGTTAGTACGGTGTGAAAATTAAACTCAAAAAGTCTCCTTTTGGCTACCAGCAAGGTGGATTTCACCTGCGAAGAAAAAAAAAGAGTGATATGTCTTTTAAATGTTTTTATTAGAACTATTTTATCCTAAAATTGTTCTCTAATATTATGGAAGTAATATAAGTACTAAAATATGATGGCGTAAGAAATAATGTTAGTACGGTGTGAAAATTAAACTCAAAAAGTCTCCTTTTGGCTACCAGCAAGGTGGATTTCACCTGCGAAGAAAAATTTTCTGTGTAAAATATGCTACATATACGATAAATTTTGAAGGGCCCTCGAAATAATGAATATTTCTTTGACTTGTAAAAATCAACTCGAAATTAAATTTTTCGTTTTTTTTTATTTTGAAGACCTAAACCCATTCTGTTACACATTTCGCATGTTTTATATTCATAATATATTGTGAAAATTGTCAGGTCACAAATATTTCTATATTTATTAATAGATTTTTTTTTCTGTTCAAGATGGCTACCTAACAAATACAGGAATTGCATAAAAACATGGCGTCTGCTTTATAAATCACTTTTCTCACGACTGCAACCATTAAAGAACTATTTTATCTCTTAAGACACTGCTACAAAAAAGACGATATATTAAAACCTGTAATATGAACAGAGACGTATTTAAACAAAAATAAAGTAGGCTTGGCATTGACTTTTATTGTCAATTTTAAAGTTTGGCTTTTACAGTAAAAGTAGAGTAGCGCCACTGATATTTGCCAAGTCTTTATGTATGCTTTACATTATTACTAAATTTTTTCTCTCCATTCCTACAAGGGATCAAAAAGTTTTAGGATTTTGATATATATATGACAATAATAACAAAGCCAATTTCTTCACTTTAATTATGCGTGTGTGAGGATGTGTATGTGTATGTAATATGTAATGTGATGTGTATGTAATATCTCCGCTTGTTGTATGATCATGGGTAACTAACCATTAACAACTACTTATGGCTAAGTACGGTCCTGTGCCCTAATATTTGGGCCAATTGATGATCATATTGACAGTGTGGCTTCTGATGGCGCAGTAAGCAGATTGTTACAAAAACAGCGCTTATAGAGCTTTATAATAATATGTTTCCCATTGCTGCACTGAGAAAGACTAGCGCGTAGCTCTATAACACATATGGTGTATTTAGTTGTTCTATAAAAGCATTTTCGGCAACACTTACACATCAGTATAGTGCTAAACTCGCGTTAGCTGCGATGTTTATGCAACATAAATGTAGTAGCAATGTGACTTAACCTCAAACCCAAATTGTTATTTGTTGTGCTGCTTACTATGTAAAACACTACTAACATGTGTATTAACAAATTTGCTACTTTCTAAAATATTTTTATATTTATTGACTCTCCCTTGAAAAGCACCGCTTCTTTTTACCTATTTCCATTTATTTATTGATTGCAAATTGGACATATTTAGAAATTACAGGCTACAGAATACACAACTTATATATATATATATATATATATATATATATATATATATATATATATATATATATATATATATATATATATGTAATAATAATAATAAAAAGTATATAACGGTGCTTCTTACAAAAGCTATAATATGTTTTGTAAAGATACCAGCGAACGCACTTTTATGCAAAGGAATAATTTTGTACTATAATTGTTTTGTAAGTGTTCTATTACAGTCGCGTTCCATACAACAATACAATAGTTTTTTAACACCTGCGTTAAAGTAGACTATGCTATTTGCAGCTATATTGTATCATAGAAAATGTTAATAAAACTGTTTTATAATTGCTCACATAATCACTTAAAGAAAAGCTTATAAATGTTTGCAAGTTGACAGATATGTTTGGAAGATCGTTGTTGTAAAGCCATCACAGAACAATTTTGTTCTGTAAGCTAATATATTCTATAACGATTGTTGTATAGATGTTTACAAAACAACGAAAAATCAAATCTCTAAAATGTTTTATAATTCTGCTCTAAGAACATTCTATCAATAAATTTAATGAAGCATTTTGCTGCGAGAAGCTAAATACTCACCTTGGCAGTCTTAATAGAACAAAACGGCTTTCTAAGAGCACTAATATAACAGTAACACAACAAATTTGCATTATTATTTAAATATTATAGAACATTTTTGTTAGTTGGGATGTGTGTGTTTTGTTTCTTTAACGTCGGCCTTTTTCCGCGACCATGGCCCATCACCGACTCCAGGAAGCAGTTTCACCTTATTATCCTGGAAATTTTGCAGAACCCCTGCCTTGCTGTAAGGAGTGTTGGGATCTTTCACGTGCCCAACATCGCACTGACACGGGTCAGATGGCCTTAGGCCTCCGCCGATGAGAGGAACGTTCAGACATTCACGTTGCTCAAATACAATGCCACAACCTCGGTTGTTGTTAATTGTGCAGAATGTACTAAAAAGCTAAAAGGAGAACTCTGAGATTGAACCCAGCACCCATCGGTTCAGAGGCACATGTTCTTACCACTAAACCACCGAGGCTCTAACGAGCTAATATAAGATAATATAACACATTTTATTTGAAAGTTTACCCAAACTTACTTTATTCAATTACTGACTCGCCCTGTACTTAGATAAGATGCTAAAGCTCATAATTTTTAATTCTACCTCAGCGAATATTACATGAAACGGCTTTAAAGAGGGAGTGGGGATGGCTGTTTATACGCATCTAAATTACCATTCGTCTTTACGTTTCTAGCAATATTTAATAAGATGAACTTATATTAAATTTTCGTTTCTCTCTGTTTGAGCAAAATTTCTATTATATATACGAAAAATAATTTCATGAATGAATGCATAATATAAATGCGCTCAAAGCCAAACGCCGGGCAAAAATGACACCAGCCTGTTGTTTTAATCCTGATTCACATTCCAGTTGTTTCATTATTCATGAATTTGAGATCCAAGCTGAAATGTTACAGGATTTGGAGGCAGCTTCAGGTTTTGCGTTATGCGATATCTGTACTTAGGGAAAAGTTGTCTCCCATCTACAACAGATTATAAAGCGCTCAACAAAGGTATGCCCCTTATAAAATATTTATATCTACAAAATATATTATTTTATTCAATTTCCCCGAGAATAATAATAATAATAATAATAATAATAATAATAATAATAATAATAATAATAATAATAATAATAATAATAATAATAATAATAATAATAATAATAATAATAATAATAATAATAATAATAATAATAATAATAATAATAATAACAATAATCCTAACACTAATACCAGGAATAAGATAGATAGTTAGATAAGTTAATTAATTCCTTTAGAATAAAGACATTGTACCACAAGACCATAGAATCTGTCAAAGAAATAATTGATTTAAGAACAACGCATGTAAATAAGCATAATGTACAACTATATACAGTGTGCTGCAATATTATGGAATAATTTCATTAAAATTAGAGCCATTTGTGTTTTGAGGAAATGCTCAGATGTCAACTCTAGTTTTGAAAAATACACATTTTTGCATAAAATTAACTTTTCTCCCACTCCTGCTTTTCAAATATCACGTCATCGCCTTTTAGCGAATTTTTCGTGTAACGAGGGGATCTGTGTATATATATATATAATATATATATATATATATATATATATATATATATATATATATATATATATATATATATATATATATATATATATATATATATATATATATATATATATATATATATATATATATATATATATATATATATATATATATATATATATATATATATATATATATATATATATATATATATATATATATATATATATATATATATATATTAATTTCAACAACACACCACGAGGGCTTACAGCCTAAATACTATCGTAACGTGGGTGTTGACAAGGAGGAAAGAGGCAACTTGTTAATTCTGGACTTGAAGGTTTGGAGGTTCGGAGGAGAAGGAAAAACATGTGCAGGCAAGGAATTCCACAACTTGGAAGTACTCTGGAAAAAAGAGCGGGCATAACAAGATGTTTTATGTCTGGTGAACTGGACAGTAAAAGGGTGCATTCGCTCTGTTCCCCTGGTAGATCTGTTGGGTGCAGCAGGTGGGGGAACTATGGAGGAAAGCACCTCTGAGCAGTGCCCGTGCAGATATCTATAAAAGAGAGAGAGGTCACCAACGGCACGTCGGTGGGCAAGGGATGGCAGCCTTTGGGTGAGGGTAGAATCACCGATGAGACGCGTAGCTCTCTTTTTAATGGAGTCCAGGACAGCGAGTGTAGAAGCGGCAGCTGCACCCCAGATGTGGGAGCAGTATTCGAGGTTCGAGGTTTGGCCTTATTTGTAAAGTATATAAGGTATAGAGATTAGCTGGTGAAAAGTATTTGCGAGCCTGGAAGAGGAAACCTTATTTCTTAGCAGCCGCTTCTGCAATTGATGTGACATGTTGGTGCCAATTAAGATTTCGATCCACAGAAATGCCAACAAGAGAAAAGGACTCATTACCTACTTTTCTTTTATAAGTGGCTTGGGTAAGTTCGTTAGCCAGGAAAATCAGACCCGTTTTTCCGGGAAAATGTTGGGTTTACTTCCGTAAAATTTTTGTATATCCAAAAAAGCAGAGCTATGACAACCAAATTTGACATATACGGTTCTATTATCCAGCTTACCCCACACACCAAAATTCAGAGCTCTAAGTTAAAAGAAAAAAAAAGTTATAGGCATTTAAAGAAATAAATTTTGGGTGCCACTGGTGGTGAGAGGAAAGCATAAGAACAAAATATTTTGTGTGATTAACAAAACCAATTAAATATTACATACAACGGATAGGTTTTGTTGGCGCACAAAGGCCAAAAAGTAGCAGAAAAAATATTTTGAAAATTTAATATTTTTTTTTTGAAACGTCAAAGTCGACATTTGAAACGTCAAAATTTGCAATTTTCAGATAAAGAATTCGAAGCAAATACGGATTTTGCGAAAAAATGTCGTAATAAGTGTGTTTTACAAAGCCTTAGTTTTTAGCTTCAACCATCATTGTCCTTCATTTTACTAAAATATTTTCGGAAAATCCATTTCAATAGACCCTCCTTCTGATGCCTAGGCAGTACTTTCCGCTACAGAGTTTATGGTTTAATAGTCTTTTTTTAGCAAATTTTCGTAGAAAAAATTCGTTATTAAGAAGACCGCGACTTATGAATTTTAAAAATATTTCTTCAAATGAGCGTAAACTAGAACCCCTAAAACCCACTTTCAGTTTTTGCCTGTTACACATATACACGCATTTCTACGGTAAAGCTCAATATATCCGTTATTATACAAGATACGAGAAAAAAGTATATACGTTAATTATAGGGTGTCTCGAGCTGTATCTTATAAACCTATTTTGAAAATCACAGGCTGGCCCATAAGTCGTTGGTGATACACGCTTTATTTTTTTTAAATAGAACACCCCTTATGTTATTGCATTTTTGTGTTTTCCATCAAATTACAATGCATGTTCGTAAGGAAAAAAATTGATATCCTTCATCGTTTTTGAGTTATTGCAATTGTTTTGCAACTTTTTACTTTTTTGGCATATTGCTCAAACACATGTCACAAATTGTGAAACGACGTTTTTACCAATAGATAGCGGAGCCCTAAGGAAATGACGCATTCAGAGGGCTTTTTGTTTGTACTACTCGTCAAACAAATCGTGTTGCCGTATACAGGCACTTTCAAATAGTGGCTGAATCTGAAATGCTTTCGCAGAAATATTTTTAGTGTTTCCGTAGAAATATTTTATCGTAAGATTTTTGGTAATGTTGTTGGTAATGAATAATAAATGTTTAGTAAGTTATTGTAAAAAAAAGTTGTCCAATTTTTGAGAAAAATATACTTTAGTGCAACATTACTGAAGGCAATTTATGTAAAAAACATGGTGAATTTTTGCAAAACAAATTTTCATATATTTTTTTCAATTTTGGTCCTAAAGCTGGTTGCGAATAATTATATCCTGGCAGGTGTGTAAATAGCTTAAAGAGGTTCGTTGGACAGGAAAATCGGACCAGTTTTTCTGAAACTTTTATAGTTTATTTTCGGCAAATGTTTGTACTTTTTGAAACAGCAAAGCTATTTTAATGAAATATGGTACATTGTTAGTACTATAGAGGTTATAGTGGCAACCAAAAGTCCTTCTTGTAGAAACAAGACATATTTGCCATTAAAAACATTTTTACGAAAATTCGCTACCATAACGCATTTGCTGCGTACAGACTTTTTCTAAATGACAACCCAGTGTTTTTTATTTTGATAGATCATTGGATTGTCTACACGGTACCATCAACATTACGATAGGTACCTTACCTAAATTTTTGAATAAAAGTCATTTAAAGAGTGGAAAACATAGACTCTACCTAAAACAACAATCGAAAGAGAAGGAATAATATAAGAGTATTTCCTGTAAATAGAATGTTCAAAATTATATCCACAAGTAAGTAATAATCAATAATACAGAAAAATCGGGTGCACGTCAAATGAACGTTATTCTTAATAACATAAATCCATTTTGAAAGTTAATTACAATAGACATTTAAGTGAAAGCCAGCGTATAAAATTTTTAATTCTTGTTGAATGCGGTGATAAAACAAGAACACAGCAATAAGTGTGCAATTTGTTTATTGAGAAATATGCAGACATCAGCCAATCGACTGTGAGTAAAATCGAAAAGAATTTCAGGGAAACTGGACATGTTAAACATATGCAAAGTGTTGAAACCCCTAAGAAAATTGATGAAGACGTAAAAATTGATATTTTGTTAAGTGTGGGTAAGAATCCTCATGTTGTATCTCAGCGATCAGTATTACGTGCCTTGTGTGTGTGTGTGTTTTGTTTCTTTAACGTCGGCCTATTTCCGCGACTATGGCCAATCTTTGACGCCAGGGAGCAGTTTCACCTCATTATCCTGGAAATCTTGCCGAACCCCTGCCTTTCTGTAAGGAGGGTGGGGATCTTTAACGTGCCCAACATCGCATGGACACGGGATCGACGGATTTACGCCCCCTCCAAAGGGCGGAACGTGCAGACATTCAACTTGCTTAAATAAAATTCCAGAACCTCGGTTGATGTTAATGTTACAGTTTGTACTGAAAAAGTGAAAGGAGTACCCTGGGATCGAACCCAGTACCCTTCGGTTCAGAGGCACACGTTCTTACCCCTAAACCACCGAGGTTCTTTATTACGTGCCTTAAATGGGAACATTACCATCCTTACAAAATAAAGCTGCTGCGCGAACTTAATGCAGATGACCCTAAGCGACGAATTCATTTTGTGAAAAAATGCAAGATTTATGCAGCCGTAATCCAAACTTTATGCCTAACTTCTTTTTTTGGATAAATCATCATTTTTGGTAAATGGAACAAGTTGTGAATAAAGACACATACAGGTTTTGGAGTAGAGAAAATCCTCACTGGGTGACTGAAACACATACACCACACCCTCGAAAAGTTAACGTGTTTGCAGAAATAGTCCACGATATAATCATAGGTCTCCCAGTGGGCAACGATATCATAATTTTCTAAGTGATTAGCTCATTCCTGCTCTTACTGCAAGTTCTCCAAATGAAGATGACCCTGATTTACCAAGTGGTGGTATTTTGTTCGAGCAAAATGCTGCACCTCCGCACTTTGCACGCCCTGATCACGAGTTTCTGAATGACTGCGTTCCTGGCAAGTGGATACGTGGACGAGGACCAATAGAGTGGCCCTTATAATTTTTTATAAGGGTATTTAAAATCAAAAATCTATGTTAACAAACTAAATAAGCTAGAAAATTAAAAAAATCGAATTGGGTATGAAATGAGTTGAATTAGCCCTGACGTCATACGCAATGTCCAACAGGGATGTGTCAACAAATTTGCTTATTTTCAAGAAGTTGGTGGATTGCATTTCGAACATTATATTTAAAGGAAACACTGCCTTAATTTGTTGAATAAGAGCCTTTATTTTTTGATTGTTATAAATAGAGATTATGCTTTCCACTTTTTAAATGTCTTTCATTCGAAAATTTAAAAATGTAAGGTATTAAAATTTGGATGGTACCATGTAGACAATTCAATAATCTATCAAAATACAAAAGGGGTTGTCACTTAAAAAAAGTGGCTATGACGTCATATTTGAAAAGCATGTGTGAGAGAAATGTAAGTTTTTATGCAAAAATGTGTATTTTTTAAAACCTGAGTTGACGTTTATTTCGTAAAAACACAAAGTATATATAAAAACAATAATAATAACATTAAGGTCAGGCTGTTGTGTGACTTTGGGGTGGTCACTGACAGAGCAGTTGAAAGCCGCAGGCCTGAAATCTTGCTTATTGGCCATAAAAATCAGAGGGCTTTTATTGTGGACATTTCGGGCCCGCTCGACGACCATCTCCTCTCGAAGATAGGGAAGAAACGACGAAAGTACCACCCACTCGCAGTCGAGTTAGCAGATATGCGGATATGGGTTCAGACCATTCCAGTGGTCATGTCAATAAATGGTCTTGTAACACAATATTGACAAAAGCTTACAACCGTTTTTATACTAAATATCACTTATTTAAGAAAAACACAGAAGGCAGCGTTTCTTGGGACATCCTACACCTTGGGAAAGTCCTATCCTTGTAACGATACAATAAGAAATTATATTATGTTTATCGCTATTGTTTCCAGGTAGATAAAAATGTTCGGCGAGGGTCCGAGTGCACCACGAAAGAATAAGAGAAGAATAAAATTAAAATAGTATAAATAATATTAATGATATAAATAGTAATTAAAATAATAATAATATTCATACTATTAATAATAATAACGACTCTAAATAAGGTGATCACATCTTGCCATGAGAAGGTGTGTCAAAGAATCTGTGGGATGCAAAGAACAGATAGTCATTGGTTCAGTTGTGTGCAATCAAGCTTATAATGACAAATAAAATCTCTTTGCTGTCTACTTGAATTACAAAAAGCATTTGATTACGTTCCACACAAATGGCTTATAAGTGTGCTGAAGATTTATAGGATCGATACTTATATCCTGACGTTTCTAGAGCACACAATGTCCACCTGGAGAACAAAAATTTAGTTTCTGGTACAGATGGGTGATAACATCGTAATCAGCACAATACTAGTTAGAAGAGGTATATTACAAGGCGACTGGCTGAGTCAAATGTGGTTCTGGCTTCCATTGAATCCACTATCAAACCGCCTGAACGCTACCAGATATGACTTCGGTATAAAAAGCAATGGCAGATAGTAAATTAGGCTAAATTATTTGCTGTATATGGATGATTTTAAGCTGAGGGCTTCGACAAAGATCCACCTGGAACAACTCCTTTATGTGTAGTCAGACGAAAGATACAACCAGGTCTATACGAAAAGCAGAATGGCCAGCAAATTGCCCCAATGGATGTAGAAGAGTGTTGTAAATACCTGGGAATACAGCAAGCAAGGAAAATAAACCACTCAGTAATTAACAACAATCTGACGGATGAGTTTACGAAACTAGTAAAGCACGTGATGCGAGCACATCTAAACAGCAATAACCTGACTAAAGCTCCTAACACATATGCATTTTCTCCACTTAGCTATTTATTTGCATCGTGAGTAAAACGGACAACAATAAGTGCGAACATTCCCAACAAAGTTCAAAAAGCATCACCCCGTAGTGCCATAGAACGAGTAACCCTACTTAGACACCAATATGGAAGAGCAGGGTGGGATATCGGTGACGAGTTGGACCAGCAAACCCTGCACCTGAGTAGGTAATGCTGCACCCTGTCGAGACAGACTGTGAGGGTAGGAGTAGGGGTACCCCCACTCCTCCCCCAGTGGGGCAGAGCCCTACCCCCTTGGGGGAGCGTGGCCACGCCTCAAGATGGCCGAACAAAAATGGCGGAACAAAAATGGCGGAATAAAAGATGGCGGAATAAAAAATAGCGGCTTTCATTTTTAAAGATGGCGGCCTAACCTGTAAAGGTGACAGCTTTGACGTTTGTCGGTCTAACCTGTACACCTTTCCATCGAAACATATGTGACCGAGCTATTTCGTTGATGAAGCCTTTCGTATTAAAAGATGGTAAAGGTGTCGTTTTTAAAGATGTCGGTCTAACCTGTGACACCTTAATTTGACATATGTAAAGCTGACACCTATAGTCGAAAGTTGACCAACGAAACATATGTGACCGAGCTAACCTGGACACTCTTAGTCTTACCATATGTGACCAAGATAACCTGAGAGATAATGGTTTAAGATGTGAGGGGGCTGCGGCCAATTGCGAAGCGTATCGGTGGCTGTCAATTACAGATTCAAGGGGAACCAATACTGGGTCTAATAGGAGTGTCTGAGATGACGAAAATTTGAAAATGTAAAGCTTAGAGATAGATGATGGGGGCCGTTGGGTGTAAAGGTATTATGGTCATAATGCGCAAAGTAACTGCTTGATGTTACCAATATATAATGAGATATACGCTGGCGCGAAAATTCAAAAATGGTATGGCCATAATGCATACAGCCCAGCTAGGAGTCATACACATTAGGATTTGAACCTGTCCGTAGCAATCCCCGATTCTACAGATTTGATTTTTAATTTTGCTTTTAAACTAAGTCTTTGGATCTAATTTTATGTGAAAACCAGCGTAGCTACATAAATATATATTACTTGGAACTTTAATGTTAGCAAAAGGAGGGTTCAAGCTAATAAGCTCAGGGTCTTAAAGTATACATTTTAGTCATATTGCAAATGAAAAGTTTATTCTGAACGAACAAGACCGGTTTTGGTTTTATAGATTGATGTGACTGTATATAGCTGTATAAGTGAATATATATATATATATATATATATATATATATATATATATATATATATATATATATATATATATATATATATATATTATTTAGGTGGGATAATGAGGACCAGGTGTTTAATAAGCTCAGTAATTGCTAGAAAAGTATATAAATTTAGCCTTAAACAAAAATATTGAACTTAAAGTTTACATGTTTGATTTTATCGTATGTAGTTGTATAAAGGTAGCTGTGAATAGATATTTTTTAGTTGAGACTTTAAGTACAGTATATAAATTTTAGTCATATACTATTACAAATGAAAAGTTTTATTCAGAATGAACCGATTTAAACAAAGATTGATGTAACTGTATATAGCTGCATAAGTGAATACATTATTTAGTTGGGACTGTCAATGAGGAACAACATTACTTACCTTTGAAAAGACCTTACTACGTACTTACAACGTTTATTCAACCTTACTACGTACTTACAACGTTTATTCAAATTTAATGAAAATTCACTACCGGGCAACGTCCACAAACTATAATGAATTCAATCTAGCATAAGTGAATATATATATATATATATATATACATATATATATATATATATATATATATATATATATATATATATATATATATATATATATATATATATATATATATTATTTAGTTGGGATAATCAGGAAGAAATGTTTAATAAGCTCAGGTCAGGTCAGGTCAGGTCACTGAAAAGTTTATTCTGAATGATCATTAAGAAAGCCCTGATTAGTTTTAAACAAAGACTGAACTCAAAGTTTACATGATTGATTTTATATTTTTTTTGTGTATGGTATAACAAAAGTCGGCAACAAGGCATGTCGAACATCTGGTGCTAGAAGTTGGCAACAAGGAATGTACATATTTCCACGGGCAGGCGCTTACTTCTGAACTAGATCGTGGCATATGCGAGGTAGATGATTCAACACCGTTACAACAAAGAGAAAGTGAAAACGAAGTCACCGTCGCACTGATCAGGACAAGCTGTAGAAGCTTCTTTATGGACGACATCTGAATGAGATTTTCCAAGCACATGTTGATAATTTAGCGTCAAACTGCTGGTTGGTGTCAGGACAGACATTTCCAGAAACGGAAGGGGGGGGGGGGGTCTTGCTGGCCATACAAGATCAGCTCATTTCTAACAAGAAACTACTTGAAGTTAATTGGAGATAATTTGATCCAAGATGACAAATGCAGAAGATTTGGGTGTCAGTCATCAGCTACCATCCACCACATCACCGGTGAATGTAATGCGTTTGCTTCAACAGAGTACAAAGAGAGACACAACGCTGCTGTGGGATTACTTTGTCAAGAACTGGCTCTGAAAATGGGATTTTAAATCTCATTAAGGTACGTTGTTATAAATATACTCCTGAGCCTGTTCTAGAGAACTCATGATACAGATTGTACTGGGATCGGACCGTGCTCACAGATCAACGAGTTGCGCACAACAGGCTAGATCGTCTGAGGCGGCTGGAAATGGGCGTCTGAGGCGCGCTGGCAAACCTCTAAACTACAATACCCTATATGGAGCAACAATGGCTAATACAGGAAATAAAATGTATTCAGGTGGACCAGGTCAGCATGACTTAGGCCAAAATTGTCATGGGGATAGACTTGCAAGCGACGACAGCACCACGCAAGCATTAAGACCAAACAAGGCTACACGTCGCATACACCACTGGCCACCCAAAATATACGTGTTACTTGGGAAAAACCACAGACCCCTGCGATAGAGAAGTTATATTTTTCAGTTGTTAACGTAATGTTGCAGGTTTTGCATTAAAAATATTCACTGTCTCTTTATCACTAATTAATGGTTATTCACATATTCTACTCATTTCATGTTATATGCAAAAAAACTAATATTTGCCTTAAAGATAACACCATATGTATTCTAGGGAAACTAGTTTGAGGTTATTTAAAAAAAACTCAAAGACGCAGCATGTGCGTTATGGTAGTGAATATTCATAGAAATGATCTGGCACCAAATATTTTATTATAACTTTTTTTCTTGTAACATAGAAATTTAAATTTTTGTGTGTAGTTTACTTTTTATAGCGTAAACCTACCTACCAAATTTGGTTATCATAGCTTTTTATTTTTTGAGATAAAATTTTTTTTGAATGAAAACTCAACATTTTCCCGGAAAACCTCTCCAGATTTTCCTGACTAACGAACTTATCTAAGCTACTTACAAAAAGAAGGTATTTGCCAAATTTTACCAAAATCAGCCCATTATTTTTTGAGTTATCGGTGTGACACCTATATATATATATATATATATATATATATATATATATATATATATATATATATATATATATATATATATATATATATATATATATATATATATATATATATATATATATATATATATATATATATATATATAAACATATAAAAAATGAAACTGACACCGGATATGGGTTCTAGGGGTTCTAGTTTACGCTCATTTGGAAATTTTTTCTACGAAAATTCACTAAAATTAAGTCGTACAATTGCAACCTCCTAAAAACAATATTTTCAACAAAAATTTACCAAAATGTTAAACATTTTACGACTAGTTCGTTAAAAGTTTTCAAATGTTAACTTAAGTAATATTTTTAAAGCACATATAAATTTTGCAACAGTGGTATAATTAAATAACTGTATCCTTACCGTAAATGGATTTTAGTGTTAACGAAACTCTAAGGTAACGAACTTGGCAGAGATAATCCTAAAATGGAACATAAAGATAAGTGGAAATTTTTATCTAAATGCAGTTTTCTTGTTATTTAAAAGGATGCCTGGAAGGTTCTATATTACTCAAAGGATAAGAGTTTATGTTGAAAGCCTGGAGGATCTCGTGAAATGTTAGTTCAATATAAACGTATCGTAAAAATTTTATGATGGATACATTGACACTTCAAGCTGAAATAACTGTTACGATGTTTGCGTAAAATATAGCCATTAAATCTATCGAAAATAATATTTATGTCATGGAGATAATTCTAGGATTTGTTTCACTTAAAAGTTAAATACTTGAATAAAGGGCCTAAGTTTCCGTCATTGTTTATTTCTTCCACATCGTCAACACCTGTGGAAGTATGGTATTCCTGACAAAAATGTCAAAAAATTGTTTCGCTTAAACGTTTTAAAAAGTGTAAAATATACAGAAAACATGAGTTGGAAACGATTTTTTTGTCTGTCAGTCTGTTGAAACCCACGATACCTTTAGAATGAATTGATATATTGTCTTCAAATTTAGTATACAGTTAGCACCTGACAAACGAACGGTTTGGATAGTTGTTGTATAACATCGCTCCAGGGGGTAAGTGATGAATGGTGAGTGGTGGTGTGGGGGATGGGGGTTGGTGTGATTTGGTGAAAATTTACATTTTTTGTTGTTAAAACTCGAGTAATACAACGTTTTAGGGTTTGTTTATTAAAAAAATTTCAATATATAACATTATGGGTGAATTTTAATAAACAACGAAAAATCCTAATTTTCATAATTGGCAATTACAATTTTGCAGTATGCTATGAAAAAAATACTGCTGTTTATCGTTTACTTGGAAGCAAGTGAAAGTTCCCAAAATATGTTCTATGCCGTGTCACTGCGTGTCTTAATTACATAAATTTTGTTCTTCTTTTTAAAATTGGGTGTTTTTTGTATTCATTTATTTTTGTCAGTCCATAATATTTTCATGGAGAAATTGTGATTTTCTCGCATATTTTGATTGCACCATTCACAAAATCTTACTCTTCAAGAAAAATCATTTGCTGCTAAACTGTATACTATTCTAGACTTGCATGGATTGTATTTATTAACGTCCAGTATTCGATGGGCAGATTACTTAGTGGTACCCGTTTCATTACCAATTTTACTTCCACATCGTCACAACGTGTGGAAGATTGTATTGTATCAAAACCTATAGAAAACATGGAAACGAAATTTTTTTGTCTGTCGGTCTGTATGTTTGTCTGTTTGTAGCCACGATAACTGTATTGTTAAAGGAAATTAAAGGCTACCATACAAACTGATTTATTCTCAAAACCCTACGCGTTTCAACACATTATCGTGCCATCTTCAGGGGTTTTGCCTAGAATGTAAAAATGTGGTTGTCAGAAACTATGCTTCTGGTAGGTCTACAATGCGAGTGATTAACACTGCAACTACAGAAAAAATACAAAGTCCAGCAAAGCTAAATGTCAAATACAGATTAGCCCTAACGGACATGCAATATTTAAACTGACATTAGTGTCAGGAGTTATAAAACATCTCTACAAAAATGTACAATTTAAGTTTTAAAAACTTAAAACGGGACTGGGGTCCCACAAATATGACAACACTTTTATGGAGTCACAAGCAATAAGTTAAATTCAAACTAGTCAATTACATAAAAAGCTACAGACAAGCACAAACATAAAAGCAAAGCAGGCTGCACAGCCGAGCAGAACTCCCCCGAGAACATCTGAACATGCGAAATTCAAAAAGAAAAGGACATAAATGCCACATTTGGGTTAATACTTACAAATTTCCTGTCTCAATTACAGAAAGATGCTGTATGAAATGTTGTCAAAGTTTGGCTTTTCATCTATTGTCCTCAGGACACCAAACAGAAGCTGTGTAAAACTGGAAGGCAGGAACATCACAAGAATCGAAGAAATCAGAGGATGAATGCAAAAGACGCTTATTTTTTTTGTTTAATTTTATCAAACGAACAAAATGGAGTCCCATGGATCTCTAGATATTTAACTCATGAATGCAAACTGAAGATGACAAGTGACAAGTGACATGTAAACTACGGCTGGCGGAGAAAATGTCAACGGCGCGGAGAGAGAACCAAAGAAAAAACCGATCTTTGCTCTATAGCTGGAATCGATCACACGTCATTCGGAGCACTACCATTGAAATTTCCAGTCAGATTTCTGCAAATGAAAGTCTATTCACTCAGGATTTTCTGTATGTGAAAAGAAGGTTATCCTTGAACTTGGTACCAAAAGAAGCACTATAATTATATGGAGCTAGAGCACTACGGTTGAAAGTTTATTCAATAAGGTTTCTGTAAATGGAAGGAAAGTTCATGCTGCTGGTGTTTGAAACATTAAGAACATTATTATTGGAGCCATTTATGTACTTGTAGATCTCCATTTCCTCCAGGACAAACCGATCGGTTGGTTGAACGATCTACATGTCAATATTAACTTCACAATGGAACTTGAAGAGAACCTGTCCATCAGTTTTCTGGATCTGAAGTTAACAAGAAAAGACAACTCAATTAAATTCGACGTATATAGAAAACCAACACAAACAGACCACCTAATTCCATATAGATCTTGCCACTGCATGTCCTACAAATTCGCGTGCAATTGATCTAATTGATAGACTGTTTCGAGTCCCACTGTGGGGGACGAACTTTATTAACGAGCTCAATGTTATTAAACAGTCAGCAGTAAATAATGAATACCCTGATTGAGTTCAAGAATAACATTCTTTTCACATACAGAAAATCCTGAGTGAATAGACTTTCATTTGCAGAAACCTGACTGGAACTTTCAATGGTAGTGCTCCGAATGACGTGACGTTCTTTCTGAATTTCACATGTTCAGATATTCTCGGGGAGTTCTGCTCGGCTGTGCAGCCTGCTTTGCTTTTATGTTTGTGCTTGTCTGTAGCTTTTAGTGAATTTTCTTTAAAAAAATTCACTAATGAGGAGATCCCGACTTTTGAATTTTGAAAAAATTTCTTCAAATGAGCGCTAATTAGGCCCCCCAGAACACATATCCGGGGTCGGTTTAAATTTTTATATGTTATATATATATATATATATATATATATATATATATATATATATATATATATATATATATATATATATGTATATATATATATATATATATATATATATATATATATATATATATATATATATATATATATATATATATATATATATATATATATATATATATATATATATATATATATATATATGTATCACACCGATAACTCAAAAAATAATGGGCTGATTTTGATTAAATTTGGTGAATCAATTCCTCTTGTAAATGGCTTGGATAAGTTCGTTATCCAGGAAAATCGGTCTAGGTTTTCCCGGAAAATTTTGTGTTTTCTTTGGAAAAAAATTTATATCTCCGGAATTAACAAAGTAAGGGCAACCAAATTTCATATGCGGATTTATTTCATTATAGCCAAGTTACTTACCAAAATTTAGCTCCGTAGGTTAAAGGATAAAAAAGTTACAGGCATTCAAAGAAAATAAATTTGGATTTTCCTCAAAACGTCAAAATTGCGATTTTAAACGTCAAAATTGGTGAGTACATTCCTTTCGCAAGTCGCTTGGATAATTTTGTTAGCCAGGAAAATCCGCCGAGGTTTTCCCGGAAAATTTGTGTTTTCTTTCGCAAAATATTTATATCTCCAAAATTAACAAAGTAAGGGCAACCAAATTTGGTAAGCTGGTTTATATCGTTATAGGTGTGCCACCTACCAAAATTTAGCTCTGTAGGTCAAAAGACAAAAAAGTTATGGGCATTTAAAGAAAAATAAATTGGGGGTTTCCTCAAAACGTCAAAGTGACAATTGAAAACGTCAAAATTCGCAACATTTAGGCAAATAACTTGAATCTAATACGATCTATGGAAAGAAAATGTCTCAAGAAGAATGTTTTACATACACCGAACTCTTAGTTTCAACCGTCATTGTCCTTCATTTTACTAAAATATTTCCAGAAAATTCATTTCTTATAGACCCTTTCTCTGATGCTTGGCAGTAGCCTTAGCTATAGAGTTTATTGTTTAATGGTATATAATTTTTCTCGAATTTTCGTAAAAAATCAATAAAGCTCAATATATTCGTTATTATACAAGATATGAAAAAATATTGTATACATTAATTATACGGTGTTTTGAGCTACATCTTAAAAAATTATTGCGACAATCACAGGGTGGCCCATAAGTCGTTGGTGATACAAATTTTTTTTTTTTGTCGATAACGCCTTATTTTTTTGCATTTTCCATCGAAATATAATGCATGTTTGTAAGTTAAGAAATTCTGGAGGCAGCAAGTGTGTTGTGGTTGCGAATTTTGATTAAATGCTTCATATTTGAAAAGCTCAATTTGCTATTAACCTATAAGGTTGACCAGGAAACGGATTTTTTCAGTAACACTTTTGGTTTACTTTTGGAAATTTCTGAACGTTTTCAAACAATCAAGTTATTTTGATGAAACATGGCACATTGTTTTTACTATATATTTTATACTGGTAATCAAATTTGATGCCTGCTTTTTCTATATAGGTTATACTGGTAACCAAAATTGATGTCTGCTTTCTTAAAAAGAAAACACACATATTTGCAATAAAAACATTTTTATGAAAATTCACTACCATAACGCACTTGCTGCATCCCGAGATTTTTATGTAATTGACTAGTTTGAATTTAACTTATTGCTTGTGACTCCATAAAAGTGTGGTTCATATTTGTGGGACCCCAGTCCCGTTTTAAGTTTTTAAAACTTAAATTGTACATTTTTGTAGAGATGTTTTATAACTCCTGACACTAATGTCAGTTTAAATATTGCATGGCCGTTAGGGCTAATCTGTATTTGACATTTAGCTTTGCTGGACTTTGTATTATTTCTTAGTTGCAGTGTTAATCACTCGCATTGTAGACATACCAGAAACATAGTGTCTGACAACCACCTCTTTACATTCTAGGTCTAAACCCCTGAAGATGGCACGATAATGTGTTGAAACGCGTAGGGTTTTGAGAATAAGTCAGTTTGTCTTGTAGTAAAAGCCTTTAATTTCCTATGTCAAACCCAGACGTTATGACGTTCAGAAATAAAATAACGATACTTGTAGAACGAATTGATATATCGTCTTCAAATTTGATATACAGTTAGCATTTTGACATTGTTTTGTTAAAACTTGAGTAATATAACGTTGTAGGGTTTATTTGTTACAAAACTTTCAATTTCATCAAACATCTAGTATTTTGTGCTGAAATTAAATTAGGGGTTGAATGTGTGGGGGTGAAATATTGTTGACAAAAATATCAAAATATTTTTTAGTAAAACGGCGTTAAAGTCTCAAAACATATTGAAAACTGGATTCTGGAACGAATTTTTTTTTGCCTGTCGGTCGGTCGCTCTGTCAGTATGTGGGCATGTACGTCTGTCTGTCATATGCGCAACAACTTTCGAACAAATTGAGATATCATCTTCAAATTGGGAATCCAGTTAACGCCCGACTAAGGAACGCTTCGAATTGTTTTTGGGTACGATCGCTTTAGGGAGTAGGGGATAAATAAGTGGTGGTTTGGTGAAAAATGACATTTTTGAATGAAACTCAAGTAACATACCGTTTCAAAAGTTTATGGGTACAGGAATAAAAATATTTTCTTTGTGGTCAAGTCATGGGCCCTTAATTCATTCCATGAGAATGTCTTTCTGAAGAGAATAAATTATCACCGCTATGTAGAAGTTATGATTCAATTTGCACCACTATGTATAACCGATGATGTGGGGTTATTACCAGTGTATTGTAACACAGCATCAATTCGCTTCTGATTTTCCAGAGCACAATCACGATATCTGGGTTTTGCAAAACTCCCGTAATTTGGAAAATTAACCACCAGATCGATAAAATGTCTTGTGTTTGCTTGATACCGTTCAGGAAATTTATTTTCGTAAATTTCGGCAGCCGCTATAGAGTTTCTCTGGAGTACGAAGTAGGTTGCTAACATGTTAAATTTTTCTAAATTAGTATAACTAACACCCATGTCTAATGAACAGGTATTTAAAAATAATATTAACGTTATGGAAATTAAATTAAACCAAATAGAAGCAGATAACGAATTCAAATTGAATTAATAGAATGCTATGAAAACAATACACAAGACCGTAATTTCCCGGGGTATGAGCTCCTTACTGCCTTTAGATTGCATGGAGGCGTGTGCGCATACGTCCGTAGCAATCTACCCTGCACCAGACTTCCCAATTTAGAAGCTGGAAGAAAAGACATACTATGGATAAAACTCTCTCTTAGGGCTGCAATTAAATTCATCTGTTGCATTTACCGGTCACCTTCTGACAACAACTTTGTCCAGCTCTTTGACTACCTTTCTGAAAAAACCGACTATCTGTTTTCTGAATATCCTTCCTCCGAGGTCACTATTCTTGGCGACTTCAATGTCCATAATAAGGAATGGCTAGGATCTTCAAAAACCGATCCACAAGGGAGAGCAGCGGAGGCCTTTGCAGTCAGCAATTCTTTGGCCAATATGGTTCAGCAACCTACTTACTTTCCTCGTATCCCAACACACAGCTCAAATCCCTTGGATCTCGTTCTTACTACAAATCCTGAATGCTATAAGATATCAGTCACCGCCCCCCTTGGTCGCTCAGACCACGGCATGGTCACTGCTTCCTGTGCAATGCAACCCGAGGTCACACAGTCATCACACCCACGTATCGTTTGGCACTACAACTCCGCAAACTGGGACGAAATGCGGGATTACTTTTCCTCATTTCCATGGGCGTCTGTCTGCTTCTCTCATCCTGACCCCTCTGATATCTCACAAAACGTCACCGAAAATATCCAAGCTGGCATGGAATTATTTATTCCACGTACACAGAAAACATCTTCAGCCACTCAAAAGCCCTGGTTCTCTAAATCCTGTGACAAGGCCAGACTTGAAAAGGTCAAAGCTCACAAAACGCTTCTACACAATCCCAGTCAAGAAAATCGTCAAGCATTCAACGACGCAAGAAACCGCTATGTCCGCATTCTTTCTGAGGCAAAAAAACTCGTTTAATAACCACATCAAAAACAAAGTCCTCTCAAGCTCCAACGGCGGCAAACCCTTCTGGACTCTTGCTAAGTCTATTGGGAATAATTTCTACAAGAGCACGTTCCCACCTCTTGTCTCAGGTGATGAAATTGTTTCTACCGCCCTGGGCAAGGCTGAACTTTTTGCTTCGTTGTTCGCCGGAAATTCTACTCTCAACTCACCTCCAAATGTTCAACCACCAACAGTCCCCAATGTCGCGCATAAAATGACTGATATCATTTTCAAAACTAAAAAGGTACGAAAGATGCTCTCTTCTCTTAATACCAGGAAAGCCTCTGGCCTTGACGAGATCCCAGCAATTGTTCTCAAAAAATGCGCACCAGAACTTGCTCCTGTCCTGACTCGTCTGTTTCAGATATCTTACAATAAAGGCATATTCCCTAGTAACTGGAAAACTGCTCGAGTACAACCCATCCCCAAGAAAGGATCCAAAGCGCTTCCTCGCAACTACAGGCCTATTTCTCTCCTTTCAGTCATCTCTAAAGTGATGGAAAAGTATATAAACACCGAACTACTAAAATTCCTTGAAAAACACAGTCTAATCCACGACAGGCAGTATGGATTCCGTCAGCGCAGATCGACTGCCGACCTCCTTTCCTTTGTCACCCATTCTTGGAACAAGTCTATGGAACAACATGGTGAATCCCAGATTGTTGCTCTAGACATATCCAAAGCATTCGACCAGGTCAGGCACGCAGCGCTGCTTAATAAACTTCCGGCCTATGGCCTACCACCAAAACTTTGTACCTGGACAGCAAATTTCCTCTCCAACAGGAGCATATCTGTTGTTGTGGATGGCCATTCCTCTAAACTGTATCCAATTAATGCAGGAGTTCCTCAAGGTACAGCTTTAGCCCCTACTTTGTTTCTTCTCCACATCAATGACCTCCTCTCTAGCACATCCAACCCAGTTCACAGTTACGCGGACGACAGCACCCTCCACTCAAACATACAATATTCTAAGCCTGTCTCTTTAGCCCAATTAGATGAGGATCGCAGACTCATGGAGGGTTCTGTCTCCGTAGACCTCCAAAAAATATTAGACTGGGGAAGTAGAAATCTTGTACAATTCAACCCCACCAAAACTAAGTCTTGCTTTCTTTCTCACAAGAGATACAGCAGCCCTAGACCCATCACAATGAACAACCAAGTTATTCAAAGTAATGAGTCCTTTTCTCTTGTTGGCATTTCTGTGGATCGAAATCTTAATTGGCACCAACATGTTACATCAATTGCAGAAGCGGCTGCTAAGAAATTGGGTTTCCTCTTCCGGGCTCGCAAATACTTTTCATTAACTAATCTCTATACCTTATACACTTCACAAATAAGGCCAAACCTCGAATACTGCTCCCACATCTGGGGTGCAGCTGCCGCTTCTACACTCGCTATCCTGGACTCCATTCAAAAGAGAGCTATACGTCTCATCGGTGACCCTACCCACACCCAAAGGCTTCCATCCCTTGCCCACCGACGTGCCGTTGGTGCCCTCTCTCTCTTTTATAGATATCTGCACCTGCACTGCTCAGAGGAGCTTTCCTCCATAATTCCCCCACCTGCTGCCCCCAGCAGATCTACCAGGGGAAGAGAGCGAATGCACCCTTTTAATGTTCAGGTCACCAGACATAGAACATCTTGTTATGCCCGCTCTTTTGTCCCGAGGACTTCCAAGTTGTGGAATTCCTTGCCGGCACATGTTTTTCCTTCTCCTCCGAACCTCCAAACCTTCAAGTCCAGAATTAACAAGCTGCCCCTTTCCTCCTTGTCAACACCCACGGTACGATAGTATTTAGGCTGTAAGCCCTCGTGGTGTGTTGTTGACATAAAAAAAAATAAAAAAAATAATTAAACCTCAGTTGACAGCTACAAGATAAACAAATTGTTGGCTCGCCTACTACACCGAATCGAACACATCAGCAAAATTCATTAGACTTTTTTTAGATTTGTTTATTTCAGTATTTGTTCGAAAGAAAATACCATGTTGTGATACATTTTTGAAAGCGGCTATAAAACTCGATTTAATGTAGTACAATTTCAGTATGGTGTCTATACGAAAAAACTCTAGACGCAGCAAGTACGTTATGGTAGTGAATTTTCATAAGAATTGTACACTATTAGTAAGATATATTATTAAAACTAATTCTTTAAATTTAAATGGACCTTGGAGATCGGTTTTAGAGTCCCAGTTAGCGATTACTTGAAAAAATTTATATTCTATATAGAGCTACTAAATTAAAATTTGGTCTTAGATATAATATGTAAGTACTGCAAGTGCCTTTAAAAAAATTGTGTTACAAATTTAATTAAAGTTAGAAACGTTTTGCAGAAAAAATAAATGATTTACAAAGAGAATGTACCTGTCGAATTATAAAAATATGTAAGTACTGCAAGTGTCTTAAAAAAATTGTGTTACAAATTTCACTAAAGTTACAAGGGTTTTTTAGAAAAAAATTATTATTTACAAAGGGAATGTTCCTGTCGAATTATGAATATGACAGGTATTTTTCCATATTAATTGCTTGGATGGTTTTGTTTTAGTCAACCCATCCAGTTTTTGCAAACAATAAGCAACAAAAAAGGTTTTGTATGTTATGGTAGAAAATTTTCGTAAAAATATTTCAAATCCGATAGTTCAATAGATTTCCCATAAAGCCAGAATCTTCAATCTTGAACTTTAGTAACACCTATGTAAACGCACGTGGGTAATAAATTAAAGAAAAATAACATATTGAGCTTCGTTTTGTTTTAAAAAAACCTTTTTTGTTGTTTATTGTTTGCAAAATTGGATGGGTTGACTAAAACAAAACCATCCAAACATTTAATAAGGAAAAATACCTGTCATATTTATACTTTCACAGGTACATTCTTTTTGTAAATAATTATTTGTTTTCTGAAAAACTTTTGTAACTTTAATGAAATTTGTAACACCATTTTTTAAAGACACTTGCAGTATTTACATATTATATCTAAGACCAAATTTGAATTTAGTAGCTCCATATAAAACATAATTTTTTTCAAATAATCGCTAATTTGGACTCATCTCAAAGGTCAATTTAAATTTAAAGTATTAGTTTTAATAGTATATCTTACTAACAGAGCTACTACGTCCTGAAATTTTTGTAATACTGGAACCAATAAGTATAAGTTAGTATTTGTCTCACTTGCCAGGTTATTAAAAATATTGAAGAAGACAAATAACGATAACTTACTTTTGATCAACAATTGTGTCAGAAACTTCAGGACCAAATCAAAAGCACACTTTCTAATAAAAACTTAACATAATATGTAGGAATATAATAATAAAGAGCTTTATAACAACAAACGTGGCTAGTGGCTAACACTCTGTGTAAGGATGCTTTGCAAAATAAAACCATTAACAATAATAACGAATCTACGAATGTTTTGAGGTCAGCTTGATATTTAAAAGTAAATAGATTTCTGGATTATAATGCTACTGGCGCTGAAGCGTCGGAAATTTCGTACTGAACTTATAGATTTAAACCATTTCATTGAAGTGAAACTTCTATTTGGTATATTCTGTAATATAACAAAATATTTCAGTTTTAATAAATGTAAATAACACGTTGAGCATCTCATGTTTCGGCGTCGGCAGTCGGCGCTCGGCCTGGCGACTCCCGTTTCGCGATGACAGTTGGCCTACCATGCAGCGGTGTCAGATTTAGTTAGAATTTATGATAAATCGAACGAGAAATTATTGGTAACTCAACATTTATTAATATTAAGTCACATTTATTGGATGGATTAATTTTTTGACGAACTTTTATTTGTCATAATAAGTACCAATACGTGTTATTACCCTATGTTTTATATTTTAGGATTCAAATGAAATTTTATTAAATCTGACAACCCGGCTTCTTTATATTTAATTGTCAGGTGACTGTTTCTATTTGAATAATCTACTTAAAATGACGCATTCAGAGTCTAATCATCCTTATCAGCATTGAAGCTGGGAAATGCTGTATGAAATTTGAACTGATATCTTAAACTGTTTATAATTTATAATTTTGATTTTTTAATAACTCCTGTCCTCGTATGCCATTTAATTTGAAATTTGGTTAACAGCTATATTGTAACGTCTTCTATATAAGTGCAAATTTTCATTCGAAAGACTTCAATATTTACCAAAAAATATTGCGTTTTCAAAATGTTCTTTACATTTTTTCCTAAGAAAAATTAGACGCACGGCGCCCATCTACGAACTTATGCAAGCCATTAACAAAATCAAGGTAATTCTCAAATTTGGTCGAAATGGTGTAGTATTTTTTGAGTTAGCGGTTGGACACACACACACACACACACATATATAATATATATATATATATATATATATATATATATATATATATATATATATATATATATATATATATATATATATATATATATATGGTCTGGCTTTTTAATTAATGATTTGTTAATTACTATTAGATGCTGATATTACATTAATTACTTCTAATCATAAATCTAATTTCTAATATATCTTTATATTAATAACTTATACCGTTGGACGCCAGGCAACTCACTGTTTGCCAATATCATTATCTAATATACTTTTAATAAGCCAAAACCTGCAAATATTACCCCGTCAATTAGAAGATAATTTATTTTACTCACTTACCGTCTTAATTACTTCTAATTTCCATTTGCTCAGCCGTCTCAGGATTTTAAGGATTCAACTTGTTTTTATTTTTATTTTTGGTAATTCTTTTGTATAATTGGTCTTTACTAATTACTTGGTCTTTTTCTATTTTAATTATGAGTACTTCTATTATGAAGGCCAGGAGATTTAAATGAAAATCTAATTATACAAAGTTAGGCATCTTTAATGGTGATTATCCATTGAAATTAAAATTTACAAATATTAAATAACAAATTAAGGGACAAATTAGTTGCATAATATACCATAATAGGTTACTAATAACATAAACATATTATTCAGTATCAAATCACTTACATTGTTTTATACAAAGATA
The DNA here is from genome assembly GCA_964006375.1 of Tillus elongatus. Lineage (NCBI taxonomy): Eukaryota > Metazoa > Arthropoda > Insecta > Coleoptera > Cleridae > Tillus > Tillus elongatus. Next base: position 124,534,940 of record OZ023266.1, read on the forward strand.
GGCATCTTTAATGGTGATTACCCATTGAAATTAAAATTCACAAATATTAAATAACAAATTAAGGGACAAATTAGTTGCATAATATACCATAATAGGTTATTAATAACAGAAACATATTATTCAGTATCAAATCACTTACATTGTTAGAACCAGAGATTTGGCTTGTTAATTATCGGTCACCTTACACATTCCTGTACACCATGTCCACAAAGATGGTATTTGGATTCTTTGATTGCATTGTTAGAACCAGAGATTTGGCTTGTTAATTATGGGCCACCTTACACATTCCTCTACACCATGTCCACAAAGATGGTATTTGGCTTTCTTTTATGAAATTCTGTTGTTTTGGTTGATTAGCTTTAACTGTTTTATTTATTTTCAGTCATTATCTTCTTGCTTAACTACCCCTGGCAACTATATTATTACCAGGCACCTCTCCTGTGGACCAGGACCTTCTACCTGTTCACTCCTTAACGTTCTCCAGCTCAATACCATTTTACTGTCTCTCGGCTGTTTTGCCTTCGACCTCTCAACCGGTTCTTCTCGACTGTCAATCTCACCACAAGTCTCTTATCACTAGATAGCAAACCATACAAAAAATTGTTTGTTTCACTTTATCTTGCTTTTTATTTCACGATATCTACTGCATTATCAATATATTTTACTTTAACTTAATACTAATTCTTATAAAATAACAACATAAAACCTCTTTAGATTTCCATTTAAATTATATTCCTCTAGTTCTATTGCACTATTAAAATAATTTGACCATTATTTCTTAATATTATTATTCTAATTTCTATCCTATGTCTATACATAGCAATATATATATATATATATATATATATATATATATATATATATATATATATATATATATATATATATATAAACATATAAAAATTGAAACTGACCCCGGATATGGGTTCTAGAGGCGCTAGTTCGCGCTCATTTGAAACATTTTTCCAAAAGTCTTACCATCGATACCTCTCTACTAGTGAATTTTCTTGATGAAAATTCACTAAAATAAAGCTATAATCATTATCTCGGAAACGATAAAAAATATTCTTTTGTTTTATTTTTTATTGCAAAGACTTTAAAAAAGTGCCCATTAAATGTCTAAACCAAAATACCGCATGTTCTCAAATAACCGGATACGCGAGTTTGTCAAAAACGCACCATTTCGGTTTTTCGCGATTATTTCAAAAATCAAAAACAACTGATAAAGTGTAATGGCAGTTATAAAATGTTAATAGTATCCTGAGAAATATTACCGATTTAACCGACTCGAACTATTATAATAACCGATATAGCAATACATACAGCACCAATCTGGGACATATTGAATATCCCTTAATAATAGCTTTATGATTTACTCATTTATTTTGCGACGCGTAAAAGAGCAAAGTGTCGATCGATATATTAAAAGATTAACCCCATCGCGCATTAACTGGCTACCACGAAGTTTAGCATCAGCTCTTATATTTGATCAGTCGGACTAAACCATTTAATGCGGGCGATTAATATTCATAAGTTCAGATCGACGATATTTATAACTGAGGTGCCTAAGGGTCCGCTATTGCCATCGACATCGATAAAATAACATCCTGGCAAACCAGCAGCCAGTTCAGATGAGTTCCGTTTCCGGTTTCAGACTTCCGACTCGAAGATAATGACACTACAGAATTATTCCATTAGGATTTGGTTACTAAAACTTTTGCAAATAAAATGTGCAAGTGCTACCAGTGGGTATCTTACAAGCTGGCTCTGCTTGCACTTATTTATGAGAGAATCTGCACATGTTAAAGTTATTAACGGGAGAAAACGTTAAAACTATTTCGTAATGATATACAATCTGGAACAACCAAATGGAATAAATTCGTATCTCTGCATATTTATAAAATATCCAGAAACACATCAATTTTAGATTAACAATGACATCCTGCAACGTGAAAAGTTCACCCCTACATTCAACCCCCCTCAAGTGACAGTTGCAAGCTCCAAATTTTCAACTAGGAAGTAGGGGCTTGTGATACCTAATTATCTATTAAAAAATGTGAAAGTTTTAAAACTCATTACAAAAATGAACGGTAAAAAATTACTCTCATTGACGAACTTTAACACAATAAAAAAAATCTGGACGCAGCCAATGCGTTTTGGTGGTTAATTTTTATCGAAATAATCTGGCACCAAACCTTTTTTTTTAAATGCCTATAACTTTTTTCTTGTAACAAAGAGATCTGGATTTTTGTATATAGTTTACTTTTTATAACATAAACCCACAGATTAAATTTAGTTTCCAAAGCTTCGTTATTTTCTTAGATAAGAAAACTCAAAATTTTCTTATGAAAACCTAGTCCGATTTTCCTGGCTAATGAACTTATCCAAGCCAATCAGAAAAAAAGGGGGGGGTAGCTGCCAAAATCGGCGCATTACTATATATATATATATATATATATATATATATATATATATATATATATATATATATATATATATATATATATATATATATATATATATATATATACAGGGTGGCGCATTGAAAACGAAACAGGCCGCTTTGCGCCCAGAGATTTTTTTCAGAAGCGCTGAAACAAATCAGTTTTAATATTGAGGGGGACATGTTTTGACATAAAACTCAACTTTGTCACATCAACCCCTTAAGGGTGGTGATAACAACCATTCTATTTTAAATAGGGAACATGGGTCGAGTGTTACATCATTTGAAAGCGCTTTCTTTTCTGAATTCAGCACAATAATTTTTTTGGAAGTTTTATCAACTCGTTTAAAAGTTATAAAATTATTCACAGTTGGAGTTGCAAGAACGTATTTCATTCATTGCGATAAGAAATGTACTAATTAGTCAATTTTTCGTTAAAAAAACTAAAAAACAAAACCAAACGTTAAAAAATGTTTATTCAGTTAAGTAAGTATTTAAATTGTTGACCACCAGCTTCAATACAAAAGTACAAACTTTGTTCAAAACGAGCTCTGACATTCTGGATCATTTGTGGAGTTACTAGACGGCATTTCTCAACAATGCGTCGTCGTAATTCTTCCAGAGACTCCGGTTCTGTTGCGTAAATTCTACTCTTTAAATGGCCCCATAGAAATAAGTCTAAAGGAGTTAAATCCGGTGATCTAGGGGACCACTCAATAGCACCTCTACGCCCAATCCATTGCTCTTGAAACTCTCTGTTCAAAAACTCCCTAACACGTTGTGAAAAATGCGGAGGAGCTCCATCTTGTTGAAACACTAACTGATTTTCTTCATAGCGATCATAATTTTCAACAATGTCAATTAGTAGAGGGTAAACGATATCTTCTAGTAACTCCAAATACGTTTCGCCACTCAAATTGCCATCAAGAAAAATTGGTCGGCTTAAACGGTCTCCAAAAATGCCAGTCCAGACATTTAATTTCTGTGGAGTTTGAGTGTGGGCTTCGTGAAAATTTCTTGGATTATTATCTGCCCAATAACGATTATGACTATTGACTGTAGGGTTGAATAAAAACGAACACAGATATTGAACAGAAAGTTCCCGTTATCAGCTATTTGTGCAGTCATAACTTCACAAAACTCCAGCCGCCGATCAAAATTATCTTCATTCAGTTGTTGTACAAGATGAATTTTATACGGGTGAAATTTATGATGCTTCAATATTCGCTGAATAGTTTTTCTGTTGATGTTTGAAATAGTGGCCAATTTTCTCGTGCTCAAAGTTGGGTCTGCAGCAATTTGTCCTAAAACTTCAATCTCAGTAGCCTCAGTTCTAACCGAAAATTCACGTTCAGGATCCCGTTTTTTGTTGGCTACTGAACCGCTTTGTCGGAACTTTGCAACTAATTCCAAAATGTATTTTCTGTTAACATGTCTGTTCGGATGTCGTTCATTAAACAAATTTACGGTACGGTTGGCACAGTCATCGTTTTTTAAAAAAAGAGTAATTATTTCAACTCTTTCTTCTACAGAATACACCATTGTGAAATTAATTTTCGGTAGTACTATCAAGTATCAAACCTACCGATAAACTGAAATAATGAACCGCATTTATCTCATTCCGATAAGAAATGTTCTGATAGTCAATTTTTTGTTTGCAAACCAACAAAACATTGACTATCAGCACATTTCTTATCGGAATGAGTGAAATGCGTTTTTACATCTTCAACTGTGAATAAAAAAGTTGACAAAACTTCCAAAAAATTAGTGTGCTGAATTCAGAAAAGAAATAGCTTTCAAATGGTGTAACACTTTAACACTCACCACCCTTAAGGAGTTGATGTGACAAAGTTGTGTTTATGTCGAAACATGCCCCCCTCAATATTAAAATTGACGTATTTCGACGTTTCTTAAAAAAATTTTCTCTGGACGCAAATCGGTCTGTTTCGTTTTCAATGCGCCACCCTATATATATATATATATATATATATATATATATATATATATATATAATGTAAAAGCCCACAACAACTAAATAGGTATTGCTACCTGAAAATTTACAAGCCAAAGATTCCTGTGAGACCAGTAGGTAGCTATGTTAATACACCTAATCATAAGATAGCGCGCAAACTGGTTTCACTTATATATATATATATATATATATATATATATATATATATATATATATATATATATATATATATACATATGAAGTGTCCCATTTCCTATCGTTGTAAAGACAGAGATTTTTTTTGTAAACTGTTGGTGATAATAAATGTATCTTGTTGAATAAAAATATATTCCCCATTTTCGTGAAACATAATTGCTTTGGAAATCTTCGTAAAAACATTTCGTGTAACATTACTTTAATCAATTTTAGTAAAGAAAAGGGCAATTTCCGTTAATGGCATTGTGAATTTTCATGCAAACTTTTTTTCTGAATTTTTTTCAAAAAGCTTTTTGTGCATAATTACATTTTAGCAGGTGTGTAAATAGCTTGAGGCGGTTCGTTGCCCAGGAAAATCGGACCAGTTTTTTCGAGAACATTTTAAGGTTATTTTCGCATATTCGCCATTAAAAACATTTTTTTGAAAATTTACTACCATAACAAACTTGCTGCATCCTGATTTTTTTTAATAAATAAAAAATTTGAAATATAGTATTCGTTTTACAATCGAAACATGCGTACTAAATTTGTTTTTTATGGTTTTGTTATTTTCGAAGATACATAAATTTTTCTAAAGAAAACCCAAAATGTTCCAGCGATAACTGTTACTATTTTCCTAGCTAGCAAACTTTTCACAGGAATATTTGGCTATAAATAAGGACGCCTATAACATAAAAAATAAGGATTTTATTACTGCAGAAAATTTATCAGAAATTAGGAGAGACCCAACAAATTCATTTCAGACAAAACTAAAAACTGAACTTAAAAATACATCTCTGTTTAGTCAAGAAGAAAACAAATATATTTTATGTAAAAGCCCACAACAACTAAAGAGGTATTGCTACCTGAAAATTTACAAGCCAAAGATTCCTGTGAGACCAGTAGTTAGCTATGTTAATACACCTAATCATAAGATAGCGAGCAAACTGGTTTCACTTATTAGAGAATACAATTACATTCCAAAATAATCAGTTAACAATTCTTATGAACTAACACAAATATTAAATAACTTAATTATTCTTACAAATAGTAAATTAGTCTCGTTTGATGTTTGTAGTACGTCTTCTAAAATATCTCCTAGAGAATTTTTACCTATATCAGAAAACGTTTTAATAGAATTGAACGAAATGTCATAAAAAGATAAAAAACCTTTAATCTTCTTAACGAATGTATAAAACAAAACTGTTTAAAATTTAATCATCAAATGTATGCAAAACGAAAAACTACCTATGGGTAATAAAAAGATATATTTCCCAAAGACAACATACATTGTATAGGACTAGTCAAAATAAACAAATTACAAAAACTAACTAATTAAACACGAAAAATCACAGCATAAGAAGCAAAAATATCACTACATATGTTGCCTAGGCATAAATTCTTCTAAACTATAAAAACATACAGCCAATAATTTTTTTTTAGTTCTTCCCTAAAAACTGACAGGCTACTACATGAGTTACTCTCTGTTAGTTGTTTGAAAACCCTAGGTGCTAGGTAATCGGGAGAATTATATGTCACTTTTAGTTCGGCAAATGGTACGTGAACTTTGTTTTTTGTGTCGTATCTACATCATGTATGGCTTTATTTAATACAAAAGTTCCATTCTTTATTTTGAAAACAAGCAAAGAAAGTTCCATTATAATCATCGAAAATAATGTAAGCACTCTGTTTTGCTGAAAAATATATCTGCATGATTGACGTGATGGAACTCCTTCCAGGCAGCTGAGTACCTGTTTCAGAGCTATAAATACAGCTCTCGTATGTACTGACAACCCCCAGAATATTATACCGTAACGCAACCGAGAGGCGACCTGCCCGTGGTAAAGCATCAACAACTGATCCTTCTCCATATAACTCCTTGCGTTTCTTAACTGATATGAAACCGAATTTAGCTTCCCAACCAGATACGCACAGTGATCATGCCAGTTCAAATAATGATCTAGAAAAATACCCAAAAATTTATAATTTACGTCTGTGGCTGTTGCGGACACTAAGCTGTTATTGTCTAAAAAGTTTATTGGGATACAGTGCTTTTGGTAGCTGTGAAACCTAATCGCAGCCGTTTTACTACAATTCAAAAACAGTCTGTTAGCAGAAAACCATGCATTTAACTCCGTAAAAACAAAGCTGCACCTAGTTGCGAGACCCACATCCGAAATATCAGAAACAATAACGGAGGTATCATCCGCATACATGGTGCTCGACGCTGGCAACTTCAAGCTACCCAAGTTATTAATATATAATAAAAACAGCACTGGTCCCAGGACCTATCCCTGCGGAACGCCCAGGTCACTGCTGATAATTTGAGAACCGCTCTGTCCAACAACAACATACTGTCTTCTCTGGGAAAAGTAACTAGATAGCCAAGACAGAGGCAATCCCCGTATGTCATACATTTGTAGCTTCTCGATCAAGATAGAGTGGTCGACGCAGTGGGTAGTTCGTTGTCTCCTTAATAGCCCAAATACTTATGGAAAACTTAGAAAACCAAATTTTAACATCAGAACATTCACACAATATGATCATTTGGTACAGATACGTAGATGATATTTTAACATATTTTCAAGGTAGCCATACAGAATTAAATTAATTCACAAATTTTATTAATAATTCATATTAAGTTTACTTTAGAAGAAGCTAATGATTGTATAAATTTTTAAGACCTAACGATTAAAAAGTTAGAAAATAATACATTTAACTTTTCAATATATAGGAAACCAACTTACACTGACACAACCATACCAAACGATTAATGTCACCTTTTTTTCACAAAATCTGTCTATCATTCTATGATACATCGTGCATTTTCAACACATATGTCCCAAAACAAATTTGAAAAAGATATTTCAATAATTAAGCAAATAACATTTATTACTGGCTAATTTGGTAAAATTATAGATAAAATGATAGAGATATAAGAATACAAATTAGCGGTTAAATCAATTTATTCAAATATTAGAGAGAAAACCGACAACATGTATGTTTCGATAACTTATTCTGGAACCATTTCAGCACACAATTCAAAAATTTTTAATGGCTGTACAAATACAAAGGTAGCTTTTGAATCTTACAACACGACGCGTGATTTGTTATTTAACGCAAAAGAAAAATCTTGTTTCTTAACAAAAGCTGGGGTATATAAATTAGCTTGTACACATTGTAACGAAATCTACATAGGTCAAACTTCCACCCGATACAAAGAATATATTTCTGCATTTAAAAGTAACCACGCTGACAAATATACATTTCCATAACATATTATTGATACCCAGCATATACCTACAGTAAGTAACATAACGCATAAAACCACAACATTTTTGCAATGACAAGCGCAATAGACTTTTTGAAGCTTTAGAAGTAATAAAGCACATACATGAAAATAGCTACCTTGTTTCAAAGGAGTAAACCGATTTAATGGATTCCCCTTTCTTAGATATCCTTCTTCCTAATTAAATAAATCAAACATAAAAAATATTTTTTTCAAAAAGTTGTAATAAGATAATGAATTGATGTATGTCGATATTTTCATTGTATAGAGTCTGCTTTATTACTGTTACTGTTAATTTGTTGTAATTGTTATTATAGTTATTAGTGTTATAGGTTAGTTCTATCTTTATGTTGAATATTGACATACATCACGTATATACATATATATATATATATATATATATATATATATATATATATATATATATATATATATATATATATATATATATATATATATATATATATATATATATATATGACCTGACCTGACATGACCCTGGGTATGCGTTCTAGGGGGTCTAGTTCGCGCTCATTTGAAGACAGTTTTTCATAATTCAAAAGTCGAGATCTCCTCATTAGTGATTTTTTTAAAGAAAATTCACTAAAAGTATATATAAAGAATATATGTATGTATCACACCGATAACTCAAGAAATAATGGGCCGATTTTGATCAACTTTGGTAAATACTTTCCCTTTGCAAGTGGCTTGTACAAGTTCGTTAGTCAGGAAAATCGGCCCAGGTTTTCCCGGAAAATTTTGTGTTTTCTATTGAAAAAATATCTCTGGAAATAAAAAAGTAAAGGCAACCAAATTTTGGTCGCGCGTTTATATCATTATAGGTAAATTACCTAAAAAAATGCTCTGTAGGTTAAAAGACAAAAAAGTTATAGGCATTTAAAGAAAAATAAATTGAAACTAATACGAGCTGTGGAAAGAAAATGTCTTAAGAAGAATATTTTACAAAGCCTGAAGTCTTAGGCCTTAACCGTCATTGTGTTTATATATCCGGAAATAACTAAGTAGGGGCAACCAAATTTGGTACGCTGGTTTTTGTCATATCCTGTGTACCAAAATTCAGATATCTATGTTAAAAGACAAGAAACTTAGAGGCAAATTAATGTTTAATTAATTTAATCTGATCCAAGAAAGTGAAAACGTTAAAATTGATAATTATGATGGTAGGAGTACGAATGTGAGTGAAAAATACGACAAGAAATGACTAACGAGCTCCCAGATCTGTGTCTAAGTCGTTATTTTCCTTTATTTCGTTAAAATATGAGCAAAAAGTCTATTGAAAATCAAAATTGGCTTGTGTAAGTGGTAGATGTTAGACGATTAGCATGTAATACGGGATATACCTACTAGTACATACATGTCAAGGGTGGCCAAGTTGGCTAAGACGTGTACATCGGATAACGGACTCCTACATGACGAGTTCTGATCCCAGTTAGTGACTTCACCTTTTATCAATTTTATAAAAATCTCATTTCACTTTACCATTATATAATAAGATTGTTGCTATTCCGATAAGTTTTTGTATAAAAATAACCTGACAAAGAGGAGATGAAAGATTTAAGACTTAATTCAATTTGAACAGTCTGGTTGTTTGTTCTTGCCCTAACTTAGTGAAACCGTTCCATATTTAATACAGTCGTAGCCTTTTCCCGTGGCATCACAAGTGCTTGTTTTAGTGATCTTCCTAAAAAAAATCAGTAATGGGGAGATTCCAACATTTAAATTTAGAAAAACTTTCATAGAATGATCGGGAACTAGGCCCCCTAGAACCCATATCCACGGTCAGTTTCAATTATATATATATATATATATATATATATATATATATATATATATATATATATATATATATATATATATATATATATATATAAAGGGTGAACCATTTACCAAAATTTATTTCTGTAGTTAACAGACCTAAATTTCTGTAAAAATTTAGGTCTGTAAGTTAAGACAAAAAAGTTATGGCCATTTAAAGAAAAAATAATTGGGGTTTTTCTCAAAACGTAAAAAGTCGCGATTTGAAACGTCAAAATTGGCAACTCTTGGGCAAAAAACCTGAAAGAAATACGGATTATGTAAAGAGTGTCCTACAAACCCTTAAGTTTCAGCTTCAACCATCATTGCCCTTCATTCTAATAAAATATTGCCAGAAAATCCATTTCAAATAAACACTTTTTCTGAAGCTTTGGCAGTAGTTTTAGTTAAGTTTATGGTTTAACGGTCTATAATTTTTAGCTAATTTTTGTAGAAAAATTCGTTAATGAGGAGACCGCGGCTTTTGAATTCTAAGATCGCTTCTTCAAATTAGTGCAAACTAGGCCCCCTAGAGGCTTTATCCGTGTTTACTTTCTGTTTGCATATATACAAGGTGACGCATTTCTACGGTGAAGCTCAATATAATTGTTATTATGCAAGATACGATAAAAAATTGTATACGTTACTTATAGGATGTCTTGAACTGCATCTTATAAAATTATTTTGATAATCACAGGGTGGCTCATAATATTTCTTATTACATTTTTTGCATTTTTCATCAAAATATGATGCATGTTTGTAAAAAAAATCAAGACGCACCTACAGAAACGAAAGCCAACAGTGAAGCCATAGAAGCAGTCTTAAAGTCTATGTAGTATGGAACAGTTTCACCAAGTACGGGCAACAACAATCAATGTATTTAAAGTTTATCTTCGTAAAATTTTTGTACATTTTCAAATAAGTTATTTTTATAAAATGTGGTACATTGTGTCTACTATATAGGTTATACCGGTGAGTAAATTGATGCCTGCTTGCATTACAGAGACATATTTGCTATTAAAAACATTTTTATGAAAATTCGCTTCCATAACGCACTTGCTGCGTCCAGACTTTTTTGTGTTTTCTTGCTCTTTTCCTTTGACGCATAATATGTAGTGGTGGCAACGGTTCTTTAAACATCCACAAAACTTATTTACGAAATGGATCTGGAGCATAATCATGAGATCAAACGAACTTACCTTAAATGATGTTCGATCTTATGTGCAAGCTTTGTTGAAGTAAATAGAGTCCCAATACCTAACTTTCATCCGTTACTGTGATGCAAGAATATCTTTAACCCAAACGGAATATTATTTGGCTGATCTAAACAATAGGATAAGTTTGTTTATCTTTAAAAGGTCTGGACGAGCAAGTGCGTTATGGTAGTGAATTTTTATAAAAATCTTTTTAATAGCAAATATGTGTGTTTTTTAAGAAAGCAGGGATCAAATTTGGTTACCAGTATAACCCATATAGTAGAAACAATGTGCCATGTTTCATCAAAATAAGTTTTTTGTTTGTACAAAAATTTCCGAAAATAAACTTAAAGTGTTCCCGAAAAACTGGTTTCTTGGTCAACCTTATAGGTTAATAGCAAATTGAGCTATTCAAATTTGAAGCATTTAATAAAAATTCGCTACGATAACGCACTTGCTGCGTCCCGAATTTCTTTTCCTAAAAACATGCAATATATTTCGATGAAATTGCAAAAATGCAATAGCATAAGTTCGATTAAAAAAAAAGAAAATTTGTATCGCCAACGTTTTATGCGCCAACCTGTGACTGTTAAAATATTTTTTTAAGATGTAGCTCAAGACGCTCTATAATTAATGTATAAATTTTTCTTCGTATGGTATAAATTTTTCTTCGTATCTTGAATAATAAAAGATATTTGCTTTATTGATTTTTTACGAAAATTCGACTATATAGCTAAGACTACTGCCAAAGCATCAGAAAGGGTCTATTTGAAATGAATTTTCTGGAAATATTTTAGAAAAATGAAGCACAATGACGGTTGAGGCTAAGACTTCAGACTTTGTAAAACATTCTTCTTAAGAGGTTTTATTTCCACAGCTCGTATAAGTTTCAATTTATTTTTCTTTAAATGCCTATAACTTTTTTGTCTTTTAACCTACAGAGCAAAAATTTAGGTAATTTACCTTTAATGATATAAACGCGCGACCCAAATTTGGTTGCCTTTACTTTTTTATTTCCGGAGATATTTTTTCAAAAGAAAAAACAACAAAATTTTCCGGGAAAACCTAGGCCGATTTTTCTGGCTAACGAACTTGTCCAAGCCACTTGCAAAAGGAAGGTATTAACCAAATTTAATCAAAGTCGGCCCATTATTTTTTTGAGTAATCGGTGTGATACATACATACTTACATATATATATATATATATATATATATATATATATATATATATATATATATATATATATATATATATATATATATATATATATATATATATATATATATATATCTTTAGGAATATTGCACTACACTGTAATCACTTTTAAATATACACTTTATTTGTTTGCTGTACGTTTGTGATTTCTTATTGGTTTGCGTGTATATATATATATATATATATATATATATATATATATATATATATATATATATATATATATATATATATATATATATATATAAACATATAAAAATTGAAATTGACCCCGGATATGTGTCCTAGGGGGCCTAATTAGCGCTCATCTGGAGAAATTTTTTCAAAATTCATAAGCCGGGATCTCCTCCTTAGTAATTTTTTTAAAAGACAATTCGCTAAAATGTGTGGATTCGTAAACGGAATGAGAAGACTTAATAACCTATTTGCTTCAACTAAGCTTTCACATAATCAAGATCGAACATTACTTAAGGTAAGTTTCTTTACTCCTGTGATAATTATTATTAATATACCTCAAAGCATAATGGCCCGGTTTAAATAAAATTTGGTAAGTAGCTTCCTTTTGCAAGGTTTGTGCAAAAGTTTGTTAGCGAAGAAAATCGGACCAGTTTTTCCGGGAAAATTTTCGGTTTTCTTTCCAAAAATTTATGTATCCTAGAAAATAACAAACCTATGACAACCAAATTTAGTACGCATGTTTCTATTGTAAAACGAGTATTTTATTGAAAATTTTAGATTTACTTAAATGAAAAAGCAAGTTATAGGCATTTAATTAAAAAAAAATCGTGATTTGATTTTTTTAATGAAATTTCCATAGCGCACTTGCTGCTTTAGACTTTTTTTATTAACCTCAACACCCATGTTAGACAGGCTCATGCGGATGGTAATCTTATTACTGCAGTGCAGGCTCAGTGTTCCAGCTACCCCGAATTTGTAACTTCCCTTCCAATATGCCTTCGACATTTATCGATCTCATTCAATGAAGGTTTGCTTTTAATTTATTCGGCTTGTGCGAGCGAATACATAATAAGTATTTCACAATATAGTGGAAAGCTTCCAGGTGTGATTTTCCCCATGGTATTAATCTTCCTTTAACACATTTTATTGGCTGCTACAACAATTACAGGATCATTTGTGTTTTCTGAATAGGCCCTATATTTAAATACAGGCTTTCGTTGTCAGGGAATCTTTTATATTATTGACTTTGCTAGTTAAAAAAATATTACTAGATTACACAATCAAATACATATTGATAAAAAATGAACGATCGCGTATATTTCATATACGTATAATTTGACAGATATTGCCAAGTATACAGGCTGGTACAAAAATAATAGTACACAAAGCAGCAGTGTATTTCTTGATATCAAAAAAAGTCGTTACGCAGAAAGTACGTTATGGTCGCAAATTTTCATAAAAATGTTTTCATAGTGTCTTATTATTGATTTTTTATTGGAAGCAGCATCCAATTTTGTTACCAGAATAACCTATGTAGTAGAAAATATGTCCCACATTTTATCAAAATAACAATATTGTTTGAAAAAGTAAACATATTTGCCAAAAATAAACTTAAAATGTTCCCCAAAAAACTCATCGGCTTTCCCGACCAACCAACCTCTTCAAGCTATTTATCTACCAGCCAAAATATAATTATTCACAAAAAGCTTTTCGAGGGAACCTAAAAAAATTGCATGAAAATTTGAAAAAAAATCACGAAAATCCGAAAATATTTGTTTGCAATAACATACTAAACAGTGAAGATCAATTACCAAAATTTCAGAAAAATCTTACAATCTACAGAAACAAAAAACTTTCTACGAAAACTGACTAATGGATGTAGAGAAAAATATAAGCGGAAAAGCTCATATTTTCATGCCACAAGCTTCCAGAAATAAGACCAATACTTAAGTTACTTTAAAATTTTCATTTGACATTTGCAAAAACAATTTCTCAACTACTTATATCTTATCAAAATGTAAACATAGATAATCCATAGAGTCTGTTCGTGTAGGAAGTGTTATATGTTAGTTACTTAATCTATAAGCAACATCTAAGTATATTTACTGTGCGTAACATATACAATTTTTTTAGTATCTTGTATAATAACGGCAATATTGAGCTTTACCGGAGAAATGCCTGACCCTATATATATATATATATATATATATATATATATATATATATATATATATATATATATATATATATATATATATATATATATATATATATATCTATATATAAAAAGATTTCCGCGGTCTTTAATGTGAGACACACTTGGTGCTCGGGTTGAACCGCGTCCAGAATTTTTATAGATCTCTCTGAGACCTAGGGTTGAACACACTGAAAACTTAGAGACGACCTCCTGTGAGATTTGGGAAGTAGGCGGATTGAGGCCTGAGAGTGTCCTTACATATTTCCTTTACCTCTTGAAAAATGGCTCCAAAACAGGAGCCGAAACGTCGACTTTTAATAACTTCAGGACGCAGTACAACCTGAGAACCAAGTATGTCACACACACACACACACACACACACACACACACACACACACACACACACACACACACATATATATATATATATATATATATATATATATATATATATATATATATATATATATATATATATATATATATATATATATAGGGTGAGGCACTAACGGTAAAGCTCAATATTGCCGTTATTATACAAGATACTAAAAAAATGTATACGTTACGCATAGTACTTAAATGTTGTTAATAGATTAAATAAATAACCTATGATACATATGACACTTCCTATACGAACAGACTCTAGTCTTGGAAGTATTTATGTTTATAATCGTATGCTATTCTAATAACCTAATATATATATATATATATATATATATATATATATATATATATATATATATATATATATATATATATATATTAGGTTATTAGAATAGCATACGATTATAAACATAAATACTTCTAAGACTAGAGTTATATATATATATATATATATATATATATATATATATATATATATATATATATATATATATATATATATATATATATATATATATATATATATATATATATATATATATATATACAGTGTCACAGATTGACGCATGAATAAGTTCAAGGAACCGAAACGAGCATACTAATTCAAGCAGTTTATTTTAAGTCACAAAAGTTTTACAAAAAAAGACAGAATAAATGCAAAAGGTAATTAAATATCAAAGATTACAATAAAATTGATAAAATTACTTACATCTGCACTCTGGAATATATATGAAAATTGAAAGGTACATAAAACAGTTGAAGCATGGATTATTTTCCGGTCGTGACACTTATCTTGTGAGTGAAGGCAGGATCAGGCGAGAAGTCAGCGTGGCATTATTGGGGCCCCATTAAGTCTTGAACCGGATGATTTGTCCAGATGAGGGTAAATGCTTACCATGTTGCATCTGAGATGTTGAGCCAGTGTCTGCTATTCCTTCTTCCATGTGTTACTGCATTCTTCTAGGATAATTAATTGCGTTTTTGAAGCGTGTTTATTGTATTGTTCTTAAATTATTCATTGCATTCGTGTAGCGTGATTATGCATTGTTCTTAAGTTATTTGTTCTTCTTAAGTTGTTGTTTGCATTCTTCTAAAAGGCCTACCATAGAGAGTACAATAATTAGTGCGCTTGTCACAAAGAGTAATAATGTCCCCCTGGTGATACGGTAGTGTCATTCAGAAATATAATAATAAAATTAAATCAAACTAAAGTGTTTTACTTTAATATAAAATTAGTGACACAATTATATGGCACCAGAGAGCTTCTGCACATGAACCTTTAAACTATACTAGCATGGAAACCAAGTCAAGCAGATTAAATTAACACATAAACTATATTTACCCATGAGCTAAATGTTGCAGCATGTACTTTTGTCAGAGTTAAGGTCATCTTTCTACTGACCACTCTCTTAGTTAGTGGATCCTCAGCTGGTGTAGCTTTCGGATTCGATTCCCCTGATATAGCCTACGTTTCACTCTTCTTATTAGTCAAACCTCAGCTGGAGTAGTTTTCCGACTTGATCCCCCTTGTGACGGTCTCCCCCTTGGGACGGTGACCCATATCGCCATCACTTCATTGTCAAATGGCCCGATTTATGGATCGCTTAGCCGTTCCTAAACGTTGAGAAATCTCGTCAATTGACGATTCGTGTTCTCTCATGTGAGGGATAAGCACGAACTGATCTTGAGATAGATGCAGCATATCGTTAATTTGCTGGCAATATCGCAAATATTGCCTAATGAATTTTAATTAGATTAACAGATAAGTCAATGATTGTTGTCATGCTTTCCGTTACCTTAGCTTTGAGCATTTTCACCTTGTAATTTGAATGAGTCTCCTTTGGAAATAAGCGTTTGTAATTGAGTTCTTTTAACGACAATTTTTTACCCATGCAGGCGAGAAACAATTTGAGTGCCCACAAAGGTTCATAGATAAGATATATTGTCTGGTAACTATAAGGTGGAGATACACGAGAGGAGGGTAATACGTCATCTGTGTTCCAAATGCGGATAATACCTATAGTTTCACATGGCGTTTTGGTGTTTTAAATAACATTTATTAAACATGTGTGTTACATTGGTCAAAAATGTTCGAATATAATCAGTTACGGTTTTACTTTAATGTTTATTTTGTACAAAAAAGCAGTTAAGTCGAAACTATTGTCTTAAAGACAATATCTTGTCGTATGAGGTGTTGTGCTGTAAACATAACTGCAGAGTGATTCACCAGTATTACGAATTGAAGGTTATTTATTCAAGATTATTTTTATATTTTGTTCCCAAGAAAATTTTCCTATGATTTATGCAGTGAGGGTGGTTGTAGGCATGCAGAAAGGGAACGGCTTGGCCAGCATTGGGCGGGGGTGGGGGCGTGTGCCACGTCCTAGGGGTTTTTCTTCCTCTACTGTTTACATACAACCATCCTCAATACATAAATAACAAAAAATTTCTTGGGAACCACCCCCAAGAAAGTTACTGGGCGTGAGGCGAATAGCGGTTCTGTGCAGGGTAAACATGATTTTAAGGAGATGTAGCTGCAAAATGGAATAAAGGCAGCTTACATAGATCCGGCTAAGCTGTTTTTTCGCATTTTCATTTTTTTTGCTCCCCTCCCATCGCTTCTATTTACTCCTGGTCACCTATTTTTTGGGGTTGTTTGCAAAAATTTTTTCTTATGGTGTATGTATCTAAGGTGGGTTCTCAGCACATATCTAAAAACAATTTTCTAAAAGCCCTCCGTGAGCTCATCTCAAAATTTACCAAGTTTTATTATATATTATTAATTTACCCACTGGGCTAGAACAATTTACTATTTTTTTTAAATTAAAAATAATATGTCTGAGTTTTTTTTTAGAAATTGATTGTGAATATTATGAACCTATTATTTTGTATGTGTACAAATACATACCTAATATTATAAACTCAAATAATTTACTTATTGTGATTAATTGCATGTTAATAAATGAGCAATATCCAGTAAGATAAGTAAACTATAAAAAAAACAACTAAAAGCCTAGGTTGTGGTTTAGAAGAAAAACATTATTTTCAATTTGCGGCATGAATTTATAATTTCCTACGTAATAATTGATTTTTTAATCCTTTTCAAGGTAAACCAATTAATTGAATCCATTAATTTGAAATCGATTAATATCCTAAAACTTCAATACTTTCTGTTGCTATGTGAAAAAAATCTTCATTTTAATTTAATATTAAATATTTGGCCTACCACGAAAACTCTGTACCTGGACGGCAAATTTACTTTCTAACCGGAGCATTTCTGTTGACGTGGATGGCTATTCCTCTAAACTGTATCCAATTAATGCAGGAGTTCCTCAAGGTTCAGCTTTAGCCCCTACTTTGTTTCTTCTCCACATGAATGACCTCTCTAGGACATCCAACCCAGTTCACAGTTACGCGGACGGCAGCACCCTCCACTCAAATATACAATAGCCTAATTAGATGAGGATCGCAGACTCATAGAGGATTCTTTCTCCGCGGAACTACAAAAAATATCAGACTGGGGAAGTAGATATCTTGTAAAATTCAACCCCACCAAATCTCAGTCTTGCTTTCTATCTCATAAGAGATACACCAGCCCTAGACCCATCACAATGAACAACCAAGTTATTCAAAGTAATGAGTCCTTTTCACTTGTTGGCATTTATGTGGATCGAAATTCAATTGGCACCAACAAATCACATCAATTGCAGAAGCAGCTGCTAAGAAATTAGTTTTCCTCTTCCGGGCTCGCAAATACTTTTCACCAGCTAATCTCTATACTTTATATACTTCACAAATAAGGCCAACCCTCGAATACTGCTCCCACATTTGGGGTGCCGCTGCCCCTTCTACACTCGCTATCCTGGACTCCATTCAGGAGAGAGCTTGATGTCTCATCTGTGACCCTACCCTCACCCAAAGGCTGCCACCCCTTGCCGACCGACGTGCCGTTAGTGACCTCTCTTTCTTTTATATATATTTGCACGGGCACTGCTCAGAGGAACTTTCATCCATAGTTCTTCCATAGAACCCTTTTACTGTCCAGGTCACCAGATACAGAACATCTTGTTATGCCCGCTCTTTTGTCCCGAGGACTTCCAAGCTTTGGAATTCCTTGCCGGCACATGTTTTTCCTTCTCCTCCGAACTTCCAAACCTTCAAGTCCGAAATTAACAAGTTGCCTCTTTCATCCTTGTCGACACCCACGGTACGATATTATTTAGGCTGTAAGCCCTCATGGTGTGTTGTGGAAATATTTTAAAAAAATAGACCAACGTTAAAGAAACAAAAAAAAACATAACTTTGTAAAGACGAACATAAAAATGCCGGCTAATTTCAATATTCGATGCACTATTATTCCATTAGATATAAATTGGGAGTACATGTGACGTATCTCCGCTCCACTCTCTGATGGGTCGAGAGTTACCAGACAACCTATCTAATCTATAAACTTTGAGTGCCCACAATGTATGGTTTTTTCATACGTAATTGATCTACAGTCAATTCTGTTGTCTAACGAAAATTTTAAAAGTATTAGTACTTGAATCACTTTTGATACCGCGCGGTATATTGATCCTTCATTCCGCGTCGATGCTGTTGCGTTGGATTCAATATTAGCCCTACATTACAAAAAAGAAAAAAAAAATCTTTTTAAAATCATCCTGTAAATAAAAATGATCAACATTATATCCAAACCTCATCTTGTAGCCTGGGTCCTATTTCAACATGTTTTTAGTTGAAATTTAAGAAAGGAAGCTCTTTTTTGACGGGAGCTCCTTGACGAGAAAATAATGAATGTTTTGCTCAGCACTCCGTATGAAAATTATATGAATAACCTGATGCTTTATAGAACAACGGGCTTATAGTGGCATGATGTTGTTTGCCAACGCTTTTAACATAGTTCAATTTAATCGCGGCAATCGAACGTTACATGAAAATTTAAAAAAAAACAAATTTATGTGAGTAAATCTTTGAGTGTTGAGTAGTGTATATCA
The DNA here is from genome assembly GCA_964006375.1 of Tillus elongatus. NCBI lineage: Eukaryota > Metazoa > Arthropoda > Insecta > Coleoptera > Cleridae > Tillus > Tillus elongatus. The sequence goes on from OZ023266.1 coordinate 124,554,578, forward strand.
AACAAAATAGGTCTATCAGATTCAAATTGCTTTCTAATAAACCATTATTTACTTCTACAGGCTAGTCAGCTACTGTTTCTTCCGTCACTCTGGGCTTCCACTTTCCCCCAAAATATTAAAAAATCCAAGTCAAGTAGTGGCGCTCGAGTTGACCCCTTTTTCCGATTGAACGAAACACTGAACCACACCACCGTTCGGAAGTACACCGTCACACTGACTTTGCTAGCTAGTGTGTTAGAATAATCGATAAAGATGAATATGGTTTAAACAAAGTATTGAAGATAAGTAAGTATGGGAATGGATAGCCCGTTCGTAAGAATAAGGTCCCCACATTTGGTGGCTCAGTCCAATGGGGTATTTATCTACGCCAGTTCGAAGCCTCTGCTACAGCAAATGGTTGGGGCGAGAGAGAAAAAGCGACCTCGTTAATAGTAGCTCTCAGAGGAGATGCCCTCGACGTGCTTCAAGAAATTCCCAGGGAGGAACAGAACAGTTTCAACAGCATTCGGTATTACCTAGGAATGATATTTGGAGACCAGCATCTACAACATCTATATCAAACTCAGCTAAAAAGTCGCTGTAAGAAATCAAGCGAAAGTCTGCAGCAATTCGAAGTCGACGTTGCCAGACTAACGCGATCAGCTTACCCCACAGCTCCGGAGAAATTTTTGAACCAGCTGTCGCTGCAAACATTCATTGACGGCATCAAGAATACCGACACTCAACAGGCGCTGAGAATGATGAGACATAAAAACTTGAACGATGCTTTGGCACATTCGCTAGAATTTAAAGCTGCCAAGCAAGCTTCTAAAGGGAATATGAGAGTTCGCAGTCTCCAAATCCCGGGAGAAGAAAATAAATCTGAGTCATCCACGGTCATGCAGTTACTACAGAAGATAGTAGAACAGACGAAGCCCACGCCTCATAAGGAGGCAATGCAAGCTCGTCGTGCAAGTGAAATACGCTGTTGGAACTGTGGAAAGGTGGGGCACATAAAAAATGAATGCCGAATTTGGACTCCTAGAACGGGGTCCGTTTCAATTTTTATATGTATATATATATATATATATATATATATATATATATATATATATATATATATATATATATATATATATATATATATATATATATATATATAAGTAAGATAAGTAAGTATAGGACTGCGAAATGGATATAAAGCAAACCATCCCAAAACTTGAGGAAGCAGAAATGTCCACTTCCTATGGGAGTTTTGTTACGTTAGATATATTTTTCCCCATTCCTTTTAGATTTAGTTTATTGTTTAACCTACAGCTTTTTAGAGAAAAGCAGTTTTATAAAAATACATTACCGTAACGCGTTTTTTTATTTGAAATTTTCATCATATTACATTTGTAGCTGTTATAACAAACATTTAGAATTATTTTAAGCCAAATGCATCAATATAATGCGCCATATATATATATATATATATATATATATATATATATATATATATATATATATATATATATATATGGGTGTGTGGGTGGGTGTGCATGTGGGTGTGTATCCAACCGATAACTCAAAAAGTAATTAACGGATTTTAATGAAGCTCAGCAAGGACCTTTCTTTTATTAACAGCTTCTAAAAAAATTTGATTTTTCTGAAATAAGAATCGTATTTCCAAAAATATTAAAGTTATTTTGATAGAACTTGGCAGGTATGTTACAATGGTAAAAACCTTAGTACGTACTAAAATTCCACTTTCTACGCTTATAGAAAATTGAGTTATTCAAATTTGAAGCATTTAATGAAAATTCGCTCCCCTAACTCACTGGCTGCGTACTGAATTTTTTTGTTATAACCTGATTGTTCATTAGTTATTTTATTGTTATGGTTGTTGTTACGGTTATTATAGTTATTCTCGCTATAAGTTGATTTTATGTTCATTTTAAATACTGACATACACAGGCATTTAAAAGACGATATTTGTCATTTCTATTTATTATTTAATAAATAATGTTTTGACTGAAACATCATAACGTAGCAACGTATGTTGTTTGTAGTTGTCATGAATGCGTATGAATACATTCAATTTTCTCTAGTCTGATGATGTAAAACAGCGAAACTGGTTACAGAGAAGAAAACGAATACTTGTGAAACCAAAGAGGTAGTCTTGACATTTGTATTTATTATGAAATGGTTTCACCAAATAATGATAACAACAATTAATAAATCAAAATAATTTAGAAATTCTTTCAAAAAACGCAACATTGTTTATTTAGTTTTAGTTGAGGCAGACAGAAAAATTATATGTAGCTCCAATATCCCATTTACTGCAGTTAAAATGCGGTATGCGATTAATTAACAACATTCTGTATTGGATTCTCGAAAGGCAATTAAATATTTCAGTCGCCTATTTCATGTTTACGTACTTCTGTCCCTCGTAGTTTTTTGTTACTATGCATTTAATGTTGCTACGAGAACTAGTTGCTTCTTTATTAAGTAACGGAAAAATTACAAACTGAAATCAAAGTATCTCATACCTGTGATTGCATTTTGTAATTACTGTACTCAAATATACGCAACCGCAGTACCTGCTGAACTATGCTTGTTTGAAAAAAGCATGGCGCATTATATTGATGCATTTGGCTTAAAATAATTCTAAATGTTTGTTATAACAGCTACAAATGTAATATGATGAAAATTTCAAATAAAAAACGCGTTACGGTAATGTATTTTTATAAAACTGCTTTTCTATAAAAAGCTGTAGGTTAAACAATAAACTAAATCTAAAAGGAATGGGCAAAAATATATCTAACGTAATAAAACTCCCATAGGAAGTGGACATTTCTGCTTCCTCAAGTTTTGGAATGGTTTGCTTTATATCCATTTCGCAGTCCTATACTTACTTATCTTACTTATCTATCTATCTATATATATATATATATATATATATATATATATATATATATATATATATATATATATATATATATATATATATACATATAAAAATTGAAACGGACCCCGTTCTAGGAGTCCAAATTCGGCATTCATTTTTTATGTGCCCCACCTTTCCACAGTTCCAACAGCGTATTTCACTTGCACGACGAGCTTGCATTGCCTCCTTATGAGGCGTGGGCTTCGTCTGTTCTACTATCTTCTGTAGTAACTGCATGACCGTGGATGACTCAGATTTATTTTCTTCTCCCGGGATTTGGAGACTGCGAACTCTCATATTCCCTTTAGAAGCTTGCTTGGCAGCTTTAAATTCTAGCGAATGTGCCAAAGCATCGTTCAAGTTTTTATGTCTCACCATTCTCAGCGCCTGTTGAGTGTCGGTATTCTTAATGCCGTCAATGAATGTTTGCAGCGACAGCCGGTTCAAAAATTTCACCGGAGCTGTGGGGTAAGCTGATCGCGTTAGTCTGGCAACGTCGACTTCGAATTGCTGCAGACTTTCGCCTGATTTCTGACAGCGACTTTTTAGCTGAGTTTGATATAGATGTTGTAGATGCTGGTCTCCAAATCTCATTCCTAGGTAATACCGAATGCTGTTGAAACTGTTCTGTTCCTTCCTGTATATTCTCAACATCATACAAAATACGATGAATCCTGAAACCATGCATCATCAGTTTAGTGACCTGTGTAAGAGTGCTGATGCAGACGTTTGCATTTATGTTAATTCTGTAGAACATTATTTCATTCAATCGCTGTAACTCTAGTTGTTCACATGTTGTTTTGAATCACATATTTTATAATAAATTTTAAGACTGTAATAATTGTACCACTTAAATAAATTAATTATTTTTTTCGGACAATCGCTACGAAAAAACCTAATCGGCGCTTCAAGGAACAGTATTGCACATCGAAACCTAATTTTGGCAAGCTTTAAATCTTCGTAAAATTTGTTTCTGGCTTTTTTTCTAAAAGTTTATGTGCAACATCGAACATCCACACCGGTGCAAGTCAGTTCACACTGCCAAAGGGAAATCAGCGAGAAACCAATAGCAGAAGTACCAATGAGCTTCCTGTAAGTTTCCTCCAATATTTTTATCTGTGCATTCATATCGTATCTATTTTACATTTTTACCTTATATAATCTTGTTCAATAATTCCTATTCGCGCTCTATTTTTCAATTCACCCTGTAATACTTAACAACCATTACTTGTTCATCTATGTTGTGTAATGAAAAGAGATAGATCGCCTATTAGGAAAAGAGAACCTATATTAAAATTAGAGGAAGACAATTTTAATCAATTAAGTTTAAATAATTTAGAAATGGCAAATAATCACATTGCCGAATTTTCACAAGCTGCTATCATGATCCCCGAATATTCCGGTGCACAGAAGCATCTTGCTTATTTTATTAAACAATGTAAACTTTTTATTACTAGTTATAGAAGGCCAGAAGCCGAAACACACGCCAATCGAATGTTACTAGAATTTATAAAAGCTAAAATCACTGGTAACGCTCGTGACGTGTTAATTAGTTTAGAAAACCATACATGGGAAAATATAAAATTTGCTTTAAAAAAATCAGTTTTCAGACCCCCGTTCAGAAAATCTTTTATTTAATGATTTAAATACTAGCTTTATGACTAAATCACAAACTATTCAGGAATATTTCAATTTAATTAAAGAAAAGATAAAGATCTTAATTGAACATGTAGATATACAAGATTTAGTAAACGATGTAAAAATTTATAAGAAAGAATTTTATCAACAAAATGCAGTAGCAGCATTTAAAGCGGGTGTAATAGAACCTTACTTCTCACATCTTAGTGTTAATACTCTTGATTCACTTATGTTGGAATGTAATAGGATAAATAACGAGATTATACAGTCGAATTTCATTAATAGCCTGAGAAACAAACATAATAGGAAAACAAATCATAACACACCTGTACAACATAGACAGACGTATACCCAAAAACAAATATTCCCAGCATTTCCCCAAATTTACAACAAACCACAACAAATCACACAAAAAAAGGCAACCGTTTCCTTCTCGGCCAATTTCTAACATAAAACCCGTTCAAAATGTTAATAAAAATATACAACACGCTCCAACTCAATTGAGTAGAGAAACGACACCCATGTCAATAAGCAACCAAACTCCCTTAAGAAATACACGACAAATGCCCCAAAGAAATCACTTTATACCCCAATCTAGGCCCACGTTTCAACATCAAGAACTCTTTAACCAAGAGGACCTACCACTAGATCATTCTGATGAATGCCTTTATGACGACCAACTCTCTGACGAAAATATAGAGCCACTAGAATTTCCTGAACTAACTGAAACTTTTACAAATTACAACACCAATCCAAATCGGGATTTTCACGAAACAGCCTCGGAAAACTAATCTATTTAGATATAAATAATATTGTTAATACCCCTAAATTACCGTTTTTTGTCATACCAAGTCTAAATTTAAAAGTATTGATTGATTCCGGAGCGTCAGATAGTATCATAAATCCAGGACCGGCTTACGAGTTATTTAAAAAATTTATTTATAGGGAACCATTTTCAATGAAATCAGTTAACCAGATAACCCATGGTGAAGACAACGTAAGGTATCCTATTTTACAAGAATTTAATATTAATTACCAATTTCCAATGCGTGTCATGCAATGGCACCATCGATTTGACGCGCTTATAGGGTCAGCTATTCTTACAAAATTAAAAGGAAATATCGATTATAATAAACAAATTTTAACTCTAGGAAATCAAAAAATACCATTTTACCTTGAAATTAATCCACTGAATTTTACACCTTTCAAGCAAATTTGTGAAAATTATGTATCAGTCCCTGTAAATATAGAAAAAGGCACAGTAGTTTTACCACGTATTGAAGAAACAAATGTTTTAATTTACGAGTCAATAGCTGAAGCAAAAGATGGATATTGTAGAGTGCCCATAATAAAGAAAAATCCAAATTCAAAATTTGTAGAAATACATTTTCAGGAACAAATAGATGTCGATCCATTACAAAATTACTCTGACGAACTACCTAAAATTTGAAAACATTTTGATGTAACAAAAGTCTTAAAAACAGATCATTAGAATACAGAAGAATATGAAAAACTTATTAATTTGTGTCGAAAGTATAATGATATTTTTTATCATGAAGACTCAGATCTCTCTTTCACCAATGCAATTAAACATAAAATAAGAACTAAAGACGATGAAGTTGTTCACACCAAATCATACCGGTACCCTTTTCATTTACGTGAAGAAGTCCATAACCAAATTCAAAAACTCTTAGACAACAAAATAATTAGACCCTCAATATCACCCAACTCAAGTCCGATAATGATTGTCCCGAAGCGTCAAGACGCTTCTGGTAAAAAGAAATGGCGCTTAGTGATCGACTATCGTAAACTTAACGAGCAAACGATCGATGACAAGTACCCATTACCTCGCATCGAAGAAATTTTAGATAATTTAGGACGCTGCTCCTATTTCACGACTCTCGATCTAGCACAAGGATTCCATCAAATTGAAATGGATCCTGGCAGTATCGAAAAAACAGCATCCTCCGTAAATAATGGCCATTACGAGTGGATCCGAATCCCGTTCGGGTTGAAGGGGGCTCCTAGTACCTTTTCACGCCTAATGGATAATGTATTAAGGCCATATTTATACAAGTTTTGTTTCGTATATATGGACGATATTGTTATCTTCTCGAAATCCCTTCAGGAACACCTTTGTCACGTGAAAAATATATTTGATAAGTTAAAAGAGTGTAATCTAAAAATTCAATTAGATAAGTCAGAATTTTTGCGTAAAGAGGTCGAATTTTAAGGCCATCTGGCCACTGTCCGTGGGATCGAACCGAACCCATCAAAAATAACTGCCATTCAGAATTCTCCAATACAAAAGACAAGTTAAGAAATAAGAGCATTTTTAGGATTAACAGGCTATTATAGACCCTTTATTCCAAATTACGCTAAAGTAGTATTCCCCATCAATAAATATTTAAAAAAGGATACCAAGATAAATATTCACGACCCGGAATATGTTGACGCATTCCAAAAAATAAAAGAATTAATTACAAATTCTCCTGTCCTGACCTACCCCGACTTTGCTAAACAATTTCATTTAACCACTGACGCCAGCAATATAGCTATAGGTGGAGTATTGTCACAAAATAATAAACCAATTGCGTTTTACTCAAGAACACTAAATTCAGCCGAGAGAAATTATTCGACCATTGTAAAAGAGTTATTATCCATAGTAGAAAATACAAAACATTTTAGACCTTATCTCTTTGGACAAAAATTTGTTATAGAAACTGACCACAAACCGCTTGTTTGGCTATTTTCCATTAAGGAACCAAACTCACGGCTAGTTAAATGGCGACTAAGATTAGAGGAATTTAATTACGAGATAAAATACAAGAAAGGCTGATGCCTTATCGCGAATCGAAATTAAGGCGATCGAAGACGACTTTGACCTATAATCAATAATTAATAACGTAGACCCTGACGAAGACAGAGAAAGAGGAATAATTAACGAACTAGAAAACGACGCAAACAATGCATCTACTAGCACGACTAATAACCTACCTGAAATGACCCACAGGCACAACACTCGTCTGCAGAAAATCAAATTTTCAAAATACCTATATCAGAAAATCCAGTCAATTATTTTTCTAGACGAATAATTTTAGATTACGGACCAAAATATGACACACGCAAATTAAACATATTCAAGTTTGAAACAATACATGTAAAGGTTCAACTCAATTACGAATTAAGACAAATAAATGACTTCTTGAAACAATTTATTGATCCAAAATTCACTTACGGAATTTACTGTAAACATGATAGACTATTCAAATATTTCACTGCTGTTTCTTCAACATTATTTAATAGTTCTGTTAAAATAATAAAATCTAACGAATTTTTACAAGACGTTGAAAAACAAGAAACTCAACAACAAATTATAGACGAATATCACACACGAAACCACAATGGCATTAACGAAACTTATCAACATCTAAAACAAAAATATTTGTGGCCTGATATGAAAAATTATATAAACGCTTTTATTAATAAATGCTCAATTTGCCTTCAGACCAAATACGAAAGAAATCCGTACAAACCACCATTTTCAGGTCCCCTTCTAGCTAGACGCCCTTTTGAAGTTATGCACATTTACACCTTTAGTTTCGATAACTGCAAATTCCTAACCATCATAGATTGATTCTCCAAATATGCGCAGGCATATTATATAACTGATGGATCCGCAATTACCGTGTTAAATAAACTTCGACACTATTTTTCCCATCATAATCATCCCCTAAAAATAGTAGCTGACGCTGGCAAAGAATGTTCAAATACTACCCTTAAAGAATACTGTAATTTATTTAATATTAATCTTCAAATAACAACCCCCCAAAATCCTAACTCAAATTCACCAGTAGAGCGACTGCACTCAACTCTTGTAGAAAAATTGCGAATTCTTAAATTACAAAACCCACAAGAGAGGCCTGCAACCCTAATGATAACAGCAACCCTTATTTACAACCAGTCTATTCATTCGACAACTGGGTATTCACCTTTTACATTACTATACGGCCCCTACGACGACTTACCAACAGTCACACCTGAAACTACCCTTTACGAGAAATACAACAACAATAGGCTCAGAGAAATAATGCCTTTCTTCGACAGTGTATATCAGAAACAAAAAGTAAGTGGAGACAAAAGAATTTCTAAAGCAAATGCGGACAGACAAACGACACCAGATTTACATGAAACGACATAACTAGCTATTAGAGTACCAAAAGTAAGAAAAACAAATCCTCTTTATAAATTACGATCCCATCCTAAACAAAAAGAAAACATTGTTACATTTTCTAAACCAAAAGCAAAAGCTCACGTTTCTAACATAAAAATAGTAAGAAAGACTTTTTCGTTACAAGACAAAACTACTACTACTACAAACAACGATGACCCTCAACCTGGTCCATCCACTTCAAATAACACCGATAAAACTAACGGATATTTTAAATAGTATTTAGGCATAGCAAAAATACTCAAACATTATCATAAATTTTATTTTTATTTTAATATTACCGATATAGAAATTAATTATAACATATTATTAAAAAATTCTAAATTTTTAAACACTGGACAAATGTCTGCAACTAACGAACGATATTTACTAATTTTAGATGACCATTTGTCACGATTAAGTAACGAACCACAAAAACTATCAATGCACAGAACTAAACGCGGATTAATAAACGGCGCAGGCTTTTAATTAAAATGATAACAGGAAATCTCGACCAAGAAGACTTAAAAGAAATCAATAAAAATTTAGATAACCTTTTCCAAAATCAAGAAGATATAATTACCCAGATTGATAATTTAAATTCATTTGCTAATATAATCACACAAAGGTACGAAAAGGACCAAAAAATTATTAATCAAAATCTAGATCATATTTACCAGACCTTTTCCACTTTAGATAGCGAAAGAGAATTGTCAAGTAAAAATTCATTTCCAAATTCACGTAGCTGTTAAATTACTCCATAATATAGAGATAATTTAAAGAACTATTTGCTTAAGTTTTAACGAAATTACTAATATAGAGCTGTTTACCACTAGTGATCTGTTAAATATATTGATCACTTAAAGTTAAGTCATGACAGAAATGAATGAATGATCGACTTTGACAAAAATCATGTTTTTAGTGAATTTTCTGAAAAAAAATTCACTAATGAGGAGATCCCGACTTTTGAATTTTGAAAAAATTTCTTCAAATGAGCGCTAATTAGGCCCCCCAGAAAACATTTCCGGGGTCTGTTAAAATTTTTATATGTTTATATATATATATATATATATATATATATATATATATATATATATATATATATATATATATATATACATACATATATATATATATATATATATATATATATATATATATATATATATATATATATATATATATATATATATGTATATGTATATATATATATATATATATATATATATATATATATATATATATATATATATGTATCACACCGATAACTCAAAAAATAATGGGCCGATTTTGATTAAATTTGGTGAATACCTTCCTTTTGCAAATGGCTTGGATAAGTTCGTTAGCCAAGATAATCGGTCCAGGTTTTCCCGGAAAATTTTGTGTTTTCTTTCAAAAAAAAAATTATATCTCCGAAATTAACAAAGTGAGGGCAACCAAATTTGGTACGCGGGTTTACATCCTTATAGGTAAGTTACACACCAAAATTTAGCTTTGTAGGTCAAAAGACAAAAAAGTTATAGGCATTTAAAAAAAATAAATTGAGGTTTTTCACAAAACGTCAAAGTTGCGATTTAAACGTCAAAATTGGCAACATTTAGGAAAATAACTTGAATCTAATACGGGCTATGGAAATAAAATGTCTCAAGAAGAATGTTTTACAAACCCTGAAGTCTTAGTTTCAACCATCATTGTCCTTCATTTTAATAAAATGTTTCCAGAAAATTCATTTCAAATAGACCCTTTCTCTGACGCTTGGCAGTAGCCTTAGCTATAGAGTTTATCGTTTAATAGTATATAATTGTTGTAGAATTTTCGTAAAAAAATCAATAAAGCTCAATATATCTGTTATTATACAAGATATGAAAAAAAATTGTATATATTAATTATAGGGTGTCTTGAGCTACATCTTAAAAAATTATTTCTACAATCACAGGGTGGCCCATAAGTCGTTGGTGATACAAATTTTCTTTTTTTTTTAATCAAACACGCCTTATGTTATTGCATTTTTGCATTTTCCATCGAAATATAATGCATGTTTGTAAGAAAAAAAATTCTGGACGCAGTAAGTGCGTTATGGTAGCGAATTTTGATCAAATGCTTAATATTTGAATAGCTCAATTTGATATTAACCTATAAGGTTGACCAGGAAACGAATTTTTTCGGGAACACTTTAAGTTTACTTTCAGAAATTTTTGTACATTTTCAAACAATAAAGTTATTTTGATGAAACATGGCACATTGTTTTTACTATATAGATTATACTGGTAACCAAATTTGATGACTGCTTTCTTAAAAAAACACACATTATTGCTATTAAAAAATAGTTTTATGAAAATTCACTACCATAACGCACTTGCTGCGTCCAGAGTTTTTAAGGTTGTAGAATTTACCAAATTTCATATATTATCGGTTAAGGATACGATTGTATGCCTTTTAAAAGTTCCTATCCTACATCCCAATCCTGGTTCTTATTTTCGTGTTTATCCTATACCACAAAATTATATTCTCCTGGTACCACCCAGCTCATACTATTTAGAAACACCCTCTTCAAACTTATGGACCCAAGAGAAGTGCCCCTCTATAGAAGACGTGGTTATATGCAATAATCGCCCACGAGAAGAACATTGTCAGCTTGACACCTTACAAAATTGCACTTCTTCCAAAGTAATGAACCCCTACGAAATATCAACTCAGCTGCAGAATGGTCAGATCTTAATATCCACTAGCTCAGCAACCACTATTGTCGAAAATTGCAAAAAATCTTCCAGGGAAACGGTCTAGTAACATCCCTCAATTCCTGCAAAGTCAAGATCAATGAGGAAATGTATGAAGACGTTGCTACCAATTTGACGCTACAACCCATAGAAGTCGAAGAATTGCAACCGACATCTCAACATCATATCCATTTTAAGCCAATTCATCTAAAAGAAAACAAAAAGATAAAAGAAGCATTGTCTCAAATACAACAGCATCCATTTCATCTCCGACCGTCCATGCAGTATTCCCACTTAGGCATTACCATTGGTATATCCATCGCTGTTACCATTGTACTTCTGTTTCTTTTAAGAAGAAAAATTCAGAGCATCCTATACAAGTCCAACAGGCAAACGCAAACAGAAGAATTGTCCGAACACGAGGACGTGTTAAAGATTTAAGGGTGGAGGAGTTACATCCCTGTATATTCTCAACATCATACAAAATACGACGAATCCTGAAATCATGCATCATCAGTGACCTGTGTAAGAGTGCTGATGCAGACGTTTGCATTTATGTTAATTCTGTAGAACATTATTTCATTCAATCGCTGTAACTCTAGTTGTTCACATGTTGTTTTGAATCATATATTTTATAATAAATTTTAAGACTGTAATAATTGTACCACTTAAATAAATAAATTAATTTTTTCGGACAATCGCTACGAAAAAACCTAATTATATATATATATATATATATATATATATATATATATATATATATATATATATATATAGATATATATATATATATATATATATATATATATATATATATCTATATATATATATATATATATATATATATATATATATATATATATATATATATATATATATATATATATATATATATATATATATATATATATATATATATATATATATATATATATCTATATATATATATATATATATATATATATATATATATATATATATATATATAAATATCCGACTGAGAACAGAAAAGATAATGGACCAATCTTAATCAAATTTGGTGAGTACCTTCCTTTTGCAAGTGGCTTGGATAGGTTCGTTAGCCAGGAAAATCTGACTAGGTTTTCCGGAAAATTTTGTGTTTCCTTTATAAAAAAAATCATATCTTCGGAAATAACAAAGTAAGGGCAACCAATTGGTACGCGTGTTTGTATTATAAAGAGTGAACTCTGTACCAAAATTTAAGTTTCTAACTTTAAAGACAAAGAAGTTATGGGCAGTTATATAAACAAAGTTTGGAGTTTTCCTCAAAACGTCAAACTCTCAATTTTAAACGTCAAAATTGGCAATGTTTAGGCAAAGAACGTGAAACAAATACGGATTCTGAAAACAAAATGTTGCAAGAAGAGTGTTCTGCAAACCCTTAAGTTTCAGATTCAACCGTCATTGCCCTTCATTTTACTAAAACGTTTACAGAAAATTCATTTCAAATAGACCCTTTCTATGATGCTTTGGCTGTCCGTTTAGTTAAGTTGATGCTTTCACTGTAGGTTTAGTGAAGTCTATGATTTAATGGTCTATATTTTTTTTCGCTAATTTTCGTAGAACAAATTCGTTAATGCATTTTTGCATTTTTTATCGAAATATGATGCGCTTGTAACGAACGCTTTTCAAAAAACTGTTTTCAGAAACCTGCCTAGAGCCCCCCTGGATCCACAAACACCAAGAAAAATTTCTTGTTTACACTCCCACGAAAGTTACGGGACCAGGAGTGAGTAGGGGTGTATAATTTTTTTTTTAGCTAATTTTCGTAGAACAAATTCGTTAATGCGTTTTTGCATTTTTTATCGAAATATGATGCGTTTGTAAGAAAAAAATCTGGACCCAGTAAGTGCGTTTTGGTAGCGAATTTTCGGTAAATTTGCAGTTTAGCTCCCGAACGCTTGTCAAAAAACTGTTTCCAGAAACCTGCCTAGGGTCTCCCCTGGATCCACAAACCGCAAGAAAAATTTCTTGTTCACACCCCCCAAGGAAGTTACGGGACCAGGAGTGAGTAGGGGTGTATAATTTTTTTAAGCTAATTTTCGTAGAACAAATTCGTTAATGTGTTTTTGCATTTTTTATCAAAATAGGATGCGTTTGTAAGAAAAAAATCTGTACGCAGTAAGTGCGTTTTGGTAGCGAATTTTCGGTAAATATGCAGTTTAGACCCCGAACGCTTTTCAAAAAACTGTTTTCGGAAACCTGCCTATGGCCTCCCCTGGATCCACAAACCGCAAGAAAAATTTCTTGTTCACACACCCCAAGGAAGTTACGGGACCAGGACTGAGTAGGGGTGTATAATTTTTTTAAAGCTAATGTTCGTAGAACAAATTCGTTAATGCGTTTTTGCATCTTGATTGAAATATGATGCGTTTGTAAGAAAAAAATCTGGACACAGTAAGTGCGTTTTGGTAGCGAGTTTTCGGTAAATATGCAGTTTAGCTCCCGAACGCTTTTCAAAAATTGTTTTTAGAAACCTGCCTAGCCCCCCCTCCCCTGGATCCATAAACCCCAAGAAAAATTTCTTGTTCACACCCCCAAGGAAATTACGGGCCCAGGAGTGAGTAGGGGTGCTGAGCGGGGTAGGTAGTAAAAAGGAAATATGAGCAGAAAATTCAAATAAAACATGCTTAAAATCTGTCTTTTTCACATCTTGAAGCCATATCTCCCTTAAATCTTGCCTACCCCGCACAGCACCCCTATCCCCCCAGGTGCCGTAACTTCCTTGGCGGGTAGGAACAAGACATTTTTCTTGTGATTTATGCAGCGAGGGTGCTTGTATGCACACGACGGGAAGGAAAATCCCCACGACTAACCGGGGTCGTCTGCTTCGTCGTAGGCATTTTCCTTCCCCCCTCGTGTGCATACAACCACCTTCGTTGCATAAACCACAAGAAGAACTTCTTGTTCATACCCCCCAAGGAAGTTACGTGACCTGGGGCAAATGGGGGTGCTGTGTGGGATAGGCAGGGTTTAATGGGGATATGGCTTCAAATACAAAGTCTTCAAGCAGTTTTATTTGCATTTTCTGCTCATATATCCTTTTTACTACCTACCCCGCCCAGCACCCCTATTTACTCCCAGTCCCGTACCTTCCTTGAGGGGTGTGAACAAGAAATTTGTCTTATGGTTTGTGCATCCAGGTGAAGTCATAGTAATGTTTCTGAAAACAATTTTTTGGAAAGCGTTCGTTAGCGAATCTGCAAATTTACCGAATTTTCATTAAATCCTTCAAAATTTAAATAACTCAATTTGCTATTAACGTAAGCTTTGTTGGTTAGGAAACCAGCATTTAACTTTATTTTTGGAATTTTTTTGTATATTTTCAAACCATAAGTAATTTTGATAAAATATAGTACATTTGTTTCTACTACATAGGCTATACCGGTAATCAGATTGATGCCTGTTCGCATTTGCTATTAAAAACATTTTTATGGAAATTCACTTCCATAGCACACTTGCTGCATCCAGACTTTTGAAAAATGTTTATATATTTTCAAATAATAAAGTTATTTTCATGAAATATGTACATTGTTTCTACTATATAGGCAACCAAGTTTGATGCCTCCTTTCATCAAAGAAAGACATTTGCTATTAAAAATATTTAACGCACCTGCTGCGTCCAGACTTTTTAAATTTGATGTAACGTTCGATTGCCGCGTTTAAATTAAACTCTGTTAAAGGCGTTTGCAAACAAGATCATTTCACCATCAGCCCGTTCTTTTGCAAAACATCAGGTAATACACATAATGTTTATACGGGGTGTTGAAGAAAACATTGAGCACTTTCTAAATGGTCAATGAGTAAACTTTTTTTTTTGAATTTCAACTAAAAACATGTTGAAATAGGACCTAGTCTACAAGATGATCTTTGAGTATAGTGTTTATCCTTTTTATTTACAGGATGATTATAAAAATAACTTTTTCTGTTTTCGTAATGCAGGGCCGATATTGAAGCCAACGCTTCGGACAGGAACGCTCAGTTAACAGAAATGACGCAGAATGAACGATCAATATACAGCGTGATATCAAAAGTGATTCAAATTCTAATCGTTTTAAAAATTTCGAATAGAATTGAATGTAGATCAATTACTCATGAAAAAAGCATTTCGCGTCCTCATTCAAACTGTTTCTCACCTGTATAGGTCAAAATTGTGGTTAAAAGAACTCAATAACATATGGCCACACAGCACGCTTCTAGTAGTCTACTCAAATTTAAAGGCTGGGTCACACCGGTAATACAGTGCGTTACTTATTACTACAATATATCTCCGAATTTAGCTAGAGACGAGAGGTAATCTAAGTAGTATAAACTCTCTCGGTTATTCGATGCGTGTATGGACAAATTAAAGAAACAGAAATAATACCGGGTTTGGGACCGGAAACGGGGAAGTTATTATTATTATTATTATTGGCTTTAGCCTAAAGGGCTATTACAGTCCCTCAAAGGGGAACACTCGTCCATCACAGGTAATTCAGATACCTAAGGACTGCCCTCAGATGGAGCCCTTTCCATGTTATCTGGCCCTGAACGACAACGCTACACATCCTCATTTCTCAGGAATTTCCACATGGTGTGGGCAGTTGCAAGTATTACCGGTTTTTGCATAACCTTATAAAGATCCTGTCCACGATGCAGTCTCTTAATGTTCTCTCGAAGATTCTTAGGAACCACACCAGTTGACGACATCACTTGAACATTATCTCTTTACTTGTATCTCGAGGTGTCTGTACTTAATGATCTTCTTGTTATACTGTATCTCTAGATTATTAGTTTTCGGAATGGCCACATCAATAAGCGTCACTTGCTTGCAGTGCTTATCCACTATTACTATATCTGGCCTGTTGTGGGCAACTCGTTGGTCTGTGAGCACGGTCCGATCCCTGTACAACCTGTATCCCGAGTTCTTCAGAACAGGTTCAGAAGTGTATCTATAGTAGGACACCGTACTAAAAGTTAAAGGTTTCACCTTCAGAGCCAGTTCTTGATGAAGTATCTTAGCAACTGCGTTTTGCCTCTCTTTATACATTGTTGCAGCAAACGCTTGAGGTCCTCCGGTGACGCGGTGGATAGTCTCTGATGACTGACACTCAAATCTACATTGGTCATCTTGGACCGAGTTATCCCCAACTATATACTTCAGGTAGTTTCTTGTTGGGATGACATGATCTTGTATGGCCAGCAAAAACCCCTCTGTCTCTGGAAACATCTGTCCGGACACCAACCAGTAGTTCGACGCTAATTTGTCCACATGGGCCTGGGTGGTCTCATTTAGATGTCGCCCATGAAGCGGCTTCTGCATCCAAGATTGCAGCTTGTCCTGATCAGTCCGATTGTGACTTTGTATTTCACTTTCTTTTAATTGTAGCAGTGTTGAGTCATCGGCCTCGCATATAGCACTGTGTAGTTCAGAAGTAAGCGCCTGCTGATGGAAATATGTACGCAGGTTCACTATCTGCTGGTCCAACTGTTTACCAATATCCAACACTCCTCTTCCACCTTGGTGTCTCGGTAGGGTTACTCGCTCGATAGCACTACGGGGGTGATGCTTTTTGGATTTTGTTGGGAGTGTTCGCACCTTCTGTTGTAGATTTTCGATGTCCGTTTTACTCCAGTTCACAATCCCAAATGAGCAGCTAAGTGCAGAACATGCATATGTATTCAGAGCTTTAGTCAAGTTCTTGCTGTTAAGATGTGATCATACCACCTGCTTTACTCGTTTTGTAAACTTATTTGTCAGATCGTTCTTCATTGCCGAGTGGTTTATTTTCCTTGCTTGCTGTATTCCCAGGTATTTGTAACACTCTTTTACATCCATCGAGGCAATTTGCTGGCCGTTCTGCATTTCATATACTCCTGGTTGTAATTTTTCTGACTACACATAAGGTGCGACATTTGTCGAGAACAAACTGCATGTCATTATCTCTGGAAAACTCTTCTACGATTTTAAGGAGTTGTTCCAGGTGGTTCTCTGTAGAGGCCATCAGCTTAAGATCATCCATATACAGCAGATGATTTAGCCCCATTTGCTCACTTTCGCTGCTTTTAATACTGAAGCCATATCTGGTGAAGTTCAGGCGATCTGATAGTGGATTAAATGCGAGGCAGAATCACAATGGGCTTAGCGAGTTGCCTTGAAATATACCTCTTCTAATTGGTCTCGTGGTGCTTACCATGTTGTCACCCGTTTGTACCCGTAACTGAATCTTTGTTCTCCAAGTAGACATTGTGCGTTCAAGGAACCTGAGGATGTAAACATCGATATTATACATCTTCAACACACTTATGAGCCATACGTGTGGAACTGAATCAAACGCCTTTTATACTCCCCGTAGGCAGCAAAAACATTTCCTCATCCAATGTAAGCTTAACTGCACACAACGGAATCAATTATTAGCTGTTTTTTGCACCCCATAGATCCTTTGGCACACACTTTTTGCTACCTCGCAATTATGTTGTTTCGTTTGCAGTGCACATATATGCGTTTCTCAAGGCAGTATGTGATTAACTTATATAGGGTCGGAAGACAAGTTATTATTATTATTATAATTATTATTTTTATTTTTATTTATATTATTATTACTATTATTATTATTATTATCGACTTTAGCCTGAATGGCACTCCCTCAAAGGGAAACATTCACTCATCCCAGTTATCTCAGATACCAAAGGGACTGAGCTCAGATGGGGCCCTTTCCAAGATATCGGGCCCTGACCGACAATGCGACACATCCTCATTTCCCAGGAATCTTTGCACGGCGTGGGCATAATATATATATATATATATATATATATATATATATATATATATATATATATATATATATATATATATATATACAGGCTGGTTCTCCGGGAAGTCCCACGATCGATTGCGGTAAAACTATCAATAGGAAAAACCTGAAAATTGGATATTACACTAAATTCGTTGGGGGCCATAGGCTAAAAATATTTTCAAGATGGTGGAGCTTTCGGTTATACCGGAAGTAGTTGTCGATTCGCTTATTTTAAACGGAATATCCTGTATTTTATTACAGTTTCGGATTCTACAATAAATTCTGAACACTTTTTGTAAATAATGTTCTATACCTATCATCAACCATCCAGAAGACATTTAGACTTCAAGATAAAATTTGACATTTACGGCCAGGCATAAAGAGACCGATATTTTTCTAATAAGAACATATTTCTTTACGATTTTTAGAATTATCTTGAAAGATATTTTGCTTTATATATTTTCACATCGAGACTAGTGATAGAGTATACAGAGTATCCAAAAAAATTCTTGAAGGTTGCAATGAGAAATTGCAAAAATCTCGCAATTTTCAAATTGGAACCTCCTTTTTTTATTACACTATCATGTTAAGCTCAAAAATCACTGATACTTTGTATGTAATTACCTATACCTAAATCAAACGGTTTTCAATTTATTTAAAAAAAAACTTATTTCAAAGCCTGATATTTTGATACATTTCCTACCATAAGCGTTAGCCATGGAAAATAAATTGCCGAGTGTGTTTCTATGGAAACTTTGACAGTTTGTTGATTAACTAGCTAATATTGGCATGGTTAAATTACACACACGAAGATTATTTAAATTTTATTTACTATTTATGGACAATGTAATAAAGTAATTTCGCGAACGTGTGATCGATTTGCTGATAGATATCCAGATAAACAGAAACCGTCACATGAAACCGTCAAACAAATAGTAGACAATTTCAAAAACTGCGGATCTGTAAAGAAAAAGGTGCCCAAAGCTAAACCCGTTGTTGACAACAAATAGAGACAGCAATTTTTAGGTATCTTGCCATATAACCTTATATAAAACCATCAAACAGATAATAGAAAGTTTAAAAAAACAATTCACACACAACATGGACTGAATAAAACGAAACAAAAATTAACGTCCTAAGTGTTCAAATTGACGACCTCTGGCGTCAAGAAAATTTTCACACCTACGTGTCAATTCCTCATGTGTGGCCCTTCTTATTAAATTCTGATCCAATTCACGAAATGATTCTCGAACCCGCTGCATGCAATCTTCTTTAGTAGAAACTGCAGTGTTGTAGATTTTATTTTTTATAGTACCCCATATAAAAAAATCGAGAACAGATAAGTCAGGTGATCGAGGCGGCCAATGGTGTGGCCCATTGTTGGCAATCCATTGGTAAGCAAAAAGAAATTGTAAAATATTGTTAACCAGGTGACCATTAGGATGAGGGGCCCCAGCATGTTGGTAAAATATTTGCCTATATTCATTCAATGAAAGGTTGTCCAAATAAGTTCCTTCCAAATTTTGCAAAATTTCCGAATAACGCTCACCGACAAGTAAATAAATAGAGTTTACACAAAGTATTTTATGAATTTCGGATTAATTCTCACTATTAAAATTATCGGCGTATGGGCAACAACCCCGTCATTCCTTATAGCACAATAAACATTAAACTGCCAGCTTTCCTGAAAATGTCCTTCCCTAAAAGGATGAAAATTGGTGTAACTCCAATACTAAAAATTACGACGATTGAAAAGTCCATTCTTTGAAAAGTTTGTCATTCGTCCATATGATGTTATCTAAAAACCGCTCGTTTTCTTGGAATCGCATTAAAATAAATTCACAGAACTCCACCCTTCTTGAAAAATCAGTTTCGTTCAAATGTTGCACAACTGAACAAGCATAAGGATGGAACTTATGTTTTCGTAAAATTCGCAGAACGGAGGTTTTGGTCAATCCTGACGCCAGTGCTATTTGCCTCGTTGACTTTGTAGGGTATGCGACAAAATATCCCAAAATTTCTGTCTCAATTTGTTCGTTGCCAACAACGGGTTTAGCCATCTGCACATTTTTCTTGGCAGATCCGCAGTTTTTGAAATTGTCTACTATTCGTTTGACGGTTTTACGTAACGGTTTTTGTTTATCTGGATATCTATCAGCAAATGTATCACACGTTCGCGAAAGTATTTTATTACATTGACCATAAATAGTAAATAAAATTTAAATAATCTTCGTGTGTGTAATTTAACCATGCCAATATTAGCTAGTTAATCAACAAACTGTCAAAGTTTCCATAGAAACACACTCGGCAATTTATTTTCCATGGCTAACGCTTATGGTAGGAAATGTATCAAAATATCAGGCTTTGAAATAAGTTTTTTTTTTAAATAAATTGAAAACCGTTTGATTTAGGTATAGGTAATTACATACAAAGTATCAGTGATTTTTTGAGCTTAACATGATAGTGTTTAAATTCGTAACGAAATATGTTCTTACTATAAAAATATCGGTATCTTAACGACTGGCCGTAAATGTCAAATTTTAAGTCTAAATATCTTCTGGACGGTTAATGATAGGTATAGAATATTATTCACGGAAAGTGTTCAGAATATATTGTAGAGTCCGAAACTGCAATAAAATATAGGGTGTTATATTTAAAATAAGCGAATCGACATCAACTTCCGGTATAACCGGAAGTGCCGCCATCTTGAAAATATTATTAACCTTTGGCCCCCAACGATTTTAGTGTAATATCCAATTTTCAGGTTTTTCCTATTGATAGTTTTCCCGAAATCGATCTTGGGACCTCCTGGAGGATCACCCAGTATATATATATATATATATATATATATATATATATATATATATATATATATATATATATATATATATATATATATATATATATATATATAAATTGAAACTGAGCCTAGACATCTGTTTTGGGAGACATTTTTTAAGAGACGTCAAGTGCCTTATTTATGCTCTAATGAGAATCTTGTAGAATTACTTCGAAAAGGGTGCCTATTAGTAAGGGCGGATATAAGGGGGGACTCGGGCACCCCCTACCAGACGGTTAAAAGTAGACAACGAGCGAGGAGTTTAATAGTTTTTTTTGTGTGCTGTGGAGTTACCACCACACCGTGTGCACACACACACCCCCTCAGAAAAATATCCTGGATCCGCCCTTGCCTATTAGATATAGAAGCCTGACGTGTGTCAGGAATTTTAAAAATATTAATAAGTGATAAAGTTTAACACGTGAATGGGCTGTTAAAAGTAAACATCACCTGAGGCAAAGTCTACTTATGTAGTTTCCATAAATAGGCTACCAAATGAGATAAATATCTAACAGAGAAGTAGGTATTCATGAAAGCACAACCACGCGATAAATCCGGTCTAATACAGAACAAACTAGAACAAAACACACACCTATAACAGGATAATAAAGCAATTAAAGCTATACGCATTGGGTTCTAAAGTCGTAATGATTTCGTAACGCGCGTGTATCACGGAAACGACCGACGAGGGGTAAGCGGGTGCTATGGATATATGAATATCTGTGCGGAGAGTGGATATTAAGGCAAACAGGGACGCAGACCAGAGATTGTGTTTGTGTATTACAGTCTAATCTGATAATCTCACCGATTACTCTAATTAATCTGTAATACACACGCATCGTCCTCGCGACTCGGCTCTGAATTCTAAGCTTGCAACCCTAAAGCTCTGGATATCAACTTCAGCATGCCATTTACAATTATAAATATATCACGACATGTAAAAACTGATTTGCAGAAGGTGTCACTGTTGCACTTTCTTGCCTTACAGCTGTCATTAATATTAATAATAATATTAAATATTTAGAATATATATATATATATATATATATATATATATATATATATATATATATATATATATATATATATATATAAAATTAAAAAAGTTCGGAACGCAGCAAGTGCGTTATGGTAGCGAATTTTCATAAAAATGTTTTTAATAGCAAATTGAGCTTTGCAAATATGAAGCATTTAATCAAAATTCGCCACCATAACCCACTTGCTGTGTCCAGAATTTCTTTACTTACAAACATGCATTATATTTCGATGGAAAATGCAAAAATGCAATTACATAAGGTGTGTTCGACTAAAAAAAAATATTTGTATCACCAACGACTTATGAGCCATGCTGTGATTGTAGAAATAATTTTTAAAGATGTAGCTCAAGACACCCTATAATTAATGTATACAATTTTTTTTTCATATCTTGTGGAATAACGGATATATTGATTGATTTTTTACCAAAATTGGACAAAAGTTATATACCATTAAACGATAAACTCTATAGATAAGACTACTGCCAAGCATCAGAGAAAGGATCTATTTTAAATGAATTTTTTGGAAACAGTTTAGTAAAATGAAGGACAATGACGGTTGAAACTAAGACTTCAGGATTTGGAAAGCATTATTCTCGAGACATTTTCTTTCCATAGTCCGTATTAGATTCAAGTTCTTTGCCTAAATGTTGCCAATTTTGACGTTTTAAATTGCCACTTTGACGTTTTGAGGAAAACCCCAATTTTTTTTAAATGCCCATAATTTTTTGTCTTTTGACCTACAGCGTTAAGTTTTGGTAAGTAATTTACCTATAGTGATATAAAACGACGAACTAAATTTGGTTGCCCTTGCTTTGTTATTTCCGGAGATATGAATTTTTTTCTAAAGAAAATACAAAATTTTCCGGACAAACCTCGGCCGATTTTCCTGGCTAACGAAAATTTCCTTTTTTTTCCGCTTTCGTTATAACTCAAGTAATTGTCTGCTTTCAATACCTATCTAACACAAAGCAAATGGCGCATCTTTTGTCCAAAATTTGACAGGAGTCAACTGACAGATGCTTGTTGACAGGAGCAGTGTTGCCCTTCCTGTTAAGAGGCGGGAAATTCAAAAAGTCACGGACTTATTGACCCGCCCTCTTATACAAACTTGATATTTCTTTGCTGTAGAGTGTAAACCGTTTTCTTTAAAATCAGCTACACGGCAAATTAACCTTCAAAACAGTTACGATTTTTTTCAAAAATTTTCAAACAAATTGAAATATCTCTGAAACTATTAAATTAAGGTATATCAAATACTAACCAAGGTTAGGTTAACTTAGAAATCAATGACAAATTCAAAAATGCAATAACATACAGGCTGTTCCCGATATATATATATATATATATATATATATATATATATATATATATATATATATATATATATATATATATATATATATATATATATATATATATATATATATATATATATATATATATATATATATATATATATATATATATATGTATAAATTGAAACTGACCCCGGTATGGGTTCTAGGGTTCCTAGTCCGCTCCTCATTTGAAGACATTTTTTCAACATTCAGAAGTCAAATTTTTCCTACGAAAATCCACTAAAAAACACTAGGTTAAAAAACATAATGCTGTGAGCCAAAAATTAACCCCATTTTTAAATAAAACATAAGAAATTAGCTAAAAGTAAAGCCTATACACATCTAAAACCAACAAAGGCCTAAACAGTCTTACACAAACTATATCTCTACAGGAATATTTGTTTCATGAATATATATATTGATGTTATTTTAAACAAATGTATTTTTCCTCTGCGAAACTAAATAGTTATGAGTTTTAGTTACTGGAAAACAAAATAAAAAGCCTGGACGCATCCAGTACGCTATGATACTGAACTTTCATTAAAATGTTTTTAACCCCAAATACGTCTTTTTGTAATGAAAGGCGTAAAATTTGGTATAACATATATAGTAAAAACAATGTATTATATTTCATCAAAATAACTTTAGTCTCTGAAAAAGTACAATAAATTTCCATAAACAAACTTAGCATATTTCCGAAAAAACTGGTCAGATTTTCCTGGACAACAAACCTCGTCAAGCTATTTACACATCTCCCAAAAATTCAAAAAAAAATTTGCATGACAAAATTTGCTTTTCTTATTTATTTACTGTTAACTTTTGCAACAAATTTTAAAGCCATAAGATTTTTGAGTAGGAAATGAAGGACGCTTTCAAATGAGGAACCACAAGCCCCTACCTCCTATTCAAGAATTTGGGGGTTGCGCCAGTAATTCGATGGGGTTTTTATGGGTCATTTTAGAATCTACAATTCAAATTAAAAAAGTTCAAGTACTTGAGAAGGCCAACAAATTCAAGAGTTCCCACAATTCTTTTTGGTTCGCCAATAACGAGGTATCGATGGTGAAACCAAGATCCGTTAAAAATTGTATATGTTAATATAACCAAAAACTCAAAAAATAATTAACCGATTTTAATAAATCTTGGCAAATGCATTCCTTCTGTTAATAGCTTGAATGAGCCCGTGAAAGTGCGCTGATACAGAATTCACTGTGTACCACAAGTGAAGTTTGTAGCTTAACACAGAAATGAGTTACTAAATTTGATGCATTTAATGAAAAATAGCTACCATAACGCACTAGCCTACTATCCTCAAAACGGTTTTTCTCAAAATTGTCAATGCAATTACAAAGTTTCTTAAACATATTGTACATCATTGGAAAGCTCTTTTCACAGGCTATCACATGAGCAAAAATTCCAATATGGCTGCCATAATAAAAACAAACGTTGATACCTGTAGCTCCAAAACAAATGACAATCCAAAGTTGAGAATAGCACAAAAAGTTTACTCTGTAAAAAGTGTCCTGATAATGTGCAAGTCTTAGACATGCCTACTTAAATATTCAAGAAAAAAGATATCGACCAATGTTGGTTTTTTCAAAATAACTCGAAAACGAAAAGGGGCAGGGCAAAATACAAGTCATATTTGGAACGAGCATTAAATTATACAAAACATTGCACACACACATACATTCTGTTGCTGATTTTGAAATACTATAGATGAATTTTGTAAGATTAAGTACCTAAATCTTGCGTGTAATGCTTCAAATACAAAACAAAATACTTTGGCAACAACTGCCAAACAAATATTATTTTTCATTCAAATGAAGTGTGCTCTACCAGTTTGCCTTTTTCTAAACCGAGTTTTAAAGCTATAAGGAGTTTTTCCGGTTTATTTAATACGTATGAGAACTACGAAAAGTATGGCATGCTAAAAGTGTAATAATTAATTAGCTCACTAAGGTTATAGCATAACCTACGCAGCTTGTTGCGCGTGTCATGCCAAGAAATGTATCTGGATTTTACACTTTTTCGGGGCAGGTAGTTGACAAATATATTGCCTATTTTTCGGTTCATAAACTTCTATTCATAATCGATGGGCCTCTTGAGTGTGTCATAAAACTTAAACACCTGTTAAATATTTACTTATGTCTGAAAATAATCTATAATTCATAAAGAGAAAGCATTGTCTGTTACACAAATGTCAAAAATCGAAACTGACCCCGCATATGTGTTCTAGGGGGCCTAATTAGCGCTAAGTTGAAGAAATTTTTCCAAAATTCAAAATTCACTGAAACGACAGTTGAAATAATGTGTAGATAAATATGGAAATGCATGACCTAACGTTCCATAAACTCGGACAATATGTGCTAATAGATAATTATCCGTAGGCAAAATAATCATGAGTAACAACGACAACAACACTAATATAGCTTGAGACTAATTTCATGTTTTACTTTGTTCGCTGATAGACCAAAAGCTACGCAAAATTTTAGACACATTTTATCTATAAAAACAAGCACAGCACGGCTTCTTTTTTGCGTATTGTAAACTGTCAGCCCTGGCCCATCTCTTCCCTAATATAGAGACAATGTATGTCAAGCTAGATGTATTCTCACCACAATTAGAACCGCAGACAGGTTTCGCTCTAATTCGAGCTCATCAGTACGGTATACGAATTGCAGCGAGAAAACACCAATAAAATAATACAGCTATCAGTACGGTATACGAATTGCAGCGAGAAAACACCTATAAAGTAATACAGCTATGGTAGCCAACCTCACAGCACATAGTGAGATGTAAGACAAGAGTCACCGCCTCGTTGCGGAACCAAGTATTGTTGTCACGACAGCTGCAAATAACACAAAATGTTATAAAATAGAGACTATGTACAACCAACTAACAAATTTGTAAATTGTCAGCCCTGGCTCATTTCTTCCCTAATACAGGGACAATGTATAAAAGGCTAGATGTATTCTCACCACAATTAGAACCGTACTGACGAGCTCTAATTAGAGCGAAACCGGTCTGCGGTTCTACTTGTGGTGATAATACATCTAGCCTTACATACATGTCCCTATAGGGAAGAAATGGGCCAGGGCTGACAATTTAGAAAATTATTAGTTGGTTATACACATTCTCTATTTTATAACATTTTGTGATATTTGGAGCTGTCGTGACAACATACTACTTAGTTCCGCAACGAGATGGCGACTCCTGTCTTACATCTCACTACGTGATATCAAGAGTAGCTCTGGTTTTTATTCGCTTAGTTTATGATAACGCTCTGATAACGCTAACCTTGTTAGCGAAACAATCTTTCGGTCTGAAATCTGCATTGTTAGCAATTGGGTTCTCTAAGTTGTACTTATCAGGGCTCATCACAGGTTTAAGGCATTGATAATTAACTAGTCTATGTACAACAATCATTTTACCATTTAACATGTCTCTTCGGGCTTGCTTTTGTTATCTTTTTGTTTATGCTCATTTTTTGGTTTATTTTTCTTTTCTTTTATTTTATTTTGTATGTTTTTTTTTAATTTTCCTGTTTTACTTTTTCGTTGGCTACTGTTATTCTAAGCTATATTAGTCTCTATAATATTATAGAAAATGTCTATCAATTAGATCATTAGTATGCATTAGTTTGATCATTTCTTTTTGAGAACACTTTATTAATTATTTTTGTGGTACTAAGATATTCGAAACTTATACTTTGAAGGTAGTGGTAAGACACATTTGCTTTAAATAACTTGCTATCGAATTAACTAATAATTTTAAAATAGTATTAATTAAACTGCTACATATTATATTAATAACTCTAATTGGTAGTTGGTAATTTATGTCAATACGCAGCCCAAAGGCATTTATAATTTTTTTAAATCTGATAACAATTTACGTCACAATAGATTTATACTATGTTACTGCGCAATATGCTTTGTTTTGTTTCTCAGTTTGCAAGCCAAGAGAATGTTCTCTATTATTTGCATTAAGCGATGAACGTCACCTAAGTAAGTGACCTATAAATGCAGATTTAAAAAAATTAAAGTTTAGGAATTTCAACACTTGAGTAAAAAACTTCAAGGTCATCGACCATCGATTTGACGCTTTGTATGTTTGCACGCATTTGTGTAAATAAACTCACCTAAGACAGAATTGCACAATACAAAACCTAAGTACAAATAAAACTTCTGGGACAGATAGTATTTATTTATTTATTTATTTATTTATTTATTTATTTATTTATTTATTTATTTATTTATTTATTTATTTATTTATTTATTTATTTATTTATTTATTTATTTATTTATTTATTTATTTATTTATTTATTTATTTATTTATTTATTTATTTATTTATTTATTTATTTATTTATTTATTTATTTATTTATTTATTTATTTATTTATTTATTTATTTATTTATTTAAATACCCAGCATAACAGAGTTCCCATTATATGATATTTTGGATATAGATATACAAGTACATATACTTATATACAGTTAAGAATAAAATAGCCTTAGATTAATGATTTTTAAAAACAGAAAAAAAAACAAATAAAGCATATCCTATATACATTATAAGAATATTAAAATTGAATTCGAAGTAATATAAATAACAATGAAAAAAATATTAAATAGGAAACAACGCTAAACCCATATAAAATTATAAAGGTAATTAAACCAAACTTTAATCAATATAAACAGGCACACAACCACAGCGACTTCAGGGATCCAGTGATGTTAAAGAATTGTACGTGAAACAAAGCTCAAAATATAGTTCATTAGATCCGTATTTTTCTCACAATTTTGACTAATGTTGTTAAAGTTAGACGTTATGAAGTAGGCAGGAGATCTAAGCATGAGATTTGACCTAGCCTGAATGATGATCTAGAATTTTTTTATTTTTTATTTCAACAACACAATACGAGGGATTACAGCCTGAATACTATCGTACCGTGGGTGTCTAAAAGGAGGAAAGAGGCAACTTGTTAATTCTGAACTTGAAGGTTTGGAGGTTCGGGGGAGAAGGAAAAACATGTGCCGGCTAGGAATTCCACAACGTGGAAGTCCTCGGGACAAAAGAGCGGGCATAACAAGATGTTCTATGTCTGGTGACCTGGACAGTACAAGGGTGCATTCGCTCTGTTCCCCTGGTAGATCTGTTGGGGGCAGCAGGTGGAGGAACTATGGAAGAAAGCTCCTCTGAGCAGTGCCCGTACAGATATCTAAGGACTAATTACTTTGAATAACTTGGATGTTGATTGTGATGGGTCTAGGTCTGGTGTATCTCTTAAGAGAAAGAAAGCAAGACTGTGATTGGTGAGGTTGAATTGTACAAGATTTCTACTTCCTCAGTCTAATATTTTTTGGAGATCCACTGAGATAGAACCTTCTATGATTCTGCGATCAGCATCTAATTGGGCTAAAGAGACAGGCTTTGAATATTGTATATTTGCGTGGAGGGTACTGTCGTCCGCGTAACTGTGAACTGGGTTGGATGTGCTAGATAGGAGGTCACTGATGTGGAGAAGAAACAAAGTAGGGGCTAAAGCTGAACCTTGAGGAACTCGTGCATTAATTGGACACAGTTTAAAGGAATGCCCATCCACGACAAAAGAAATGCTCCGGTTGGAGAGGAAATTTGCTGTCCACGTACAGAGTTTTAGTGGCAGGCCATAGGCCGGTAGTTTATTAAGCAGCGTAGAATTACGTCGTAGCGTTATTATGAAAATCTGAGCCAAGATATCCGGAGCGTCAATCCCATCAGGCAGGATACCGTGAAGAAACTTTAAGGAGATAATAATTCTACAGCTCAGTAGAGAATTTTCATTCACGTGTAGTAGGAGACTTTCTTCAGATGCACCTCTTGGGGATAGACACCATGAATTTTATAGTTGAGGTATTTCATAAATCTTCGATCCACCTTTTCAAGGCTTCCGCCTTGAAATGGCAACCGTAATAAGGATTCCATGCTAGGCAGCAGTACTCAAGCTAACGTAATTATTAGTAATTATTTCAACTCTTTCTTATACACCATTGTGAAATTAATTTTCGGTAGTACTATCAAGTATCAAACCGACCGATTAACTGAAATAATAAACCGCATTTTTCTCATTCCGATAAAAAAATGTTCTGATAGTCAATTTTTTGTTTGCAAACCAACAAAACATTGACTATCAGCACATTTCTTATCGGAATCAGTGAAGTGCGTTTTTGCAACTCCAACTGTGAATAATTTTTAAACGAGTTAATGAAACTTCCAAAAAAATTAATGTGCTGAATTCATAATAGAAAGAGCTTTCAAATGGTGTAACACTCGACCCATGTTCCCTATTTAAAATATAAGGGTTGTTATCACCATCCTTAAGCGGTTGATGTGACAAAGTTGAGTTTTATGTCGAAACTTGCCCCCCTCAATATTAAAATTGACTTGTTTCAGAGTTTCTTTAAAAAAAAATCTCTGGACGCAAATCGGTCTGTTTCGTTTTCAATGCGCCACCCTGTATAGGATAGAGAACCCGGGAAACATAACAGTCTCTAACAAGGAAGCTTGGAGCCTGGTCACGGCCAGAAGTGAAGGTATTTACTTACGTTAGTTAGTTAGTTACAAACTGTATACACTCTTTTTTGATAATATTTCCGCAGACCTGCTTAAATTACATAATAAGATAATTTCCGGGGACTCCTTGCCAAGGAATTTTACTGATGGTGTTATAATTTTAATTCCTAAAAAGAACGATCAGAGTAACCTAAACCAATACAGAAAAAATTCATTGACTAATGCAGCCTATAAAATTTTGATGAAAATATGTCAGTAAGAATAAAAAAAATTAATAACAAAACTAGTGGGCGAAGAGCAATGTTGTGAAAAAACGAAATCAATATTTAATGGTCTAATGGTAACAAGAGACGTTATTATACAACAAAGGCTTAATAATTTTTCAGAGAATGCTATACAAGGGCTCAACTACGAAAGCCTTCGTCAAGATTTCTCATGATTACTTGTGGAAAGTACTAGATAAGATGAAATTCAGCAACAAATTACCACAGATGCTAATATAAACAATTATAGGACTATCTCTTTGAATATCTTGTTTTGCTCAGCACTGTTATGCTATTTTAACGGACATGCAGTTTGGTTTTCGGAAGCATAAATCTACGCAGAATACCATTGCAAAATTGATTTAAACCATCTATAGGTGTTTCTTAATGAGGACAACAGGCACTTTGTTTGTTTTTGGATCTAGCTGAAACTTTCGATACCGTTGACTACAGGTTACTTCGTGAATATCAGCAAATTTTTATTTAAAAAAAAATCGCTTATAGGGAGGTATCGATGGTGAGAATTTCAAAATATCTGGGGTCAGTTTCGGTTTTTATATGTTATTATTCAATTGTCAGAATGAAGCGGTTCGGTTTTGTATATTATTTATAAATTTGGTATAAACATGGAAAGTAAATGAAGAATGATGATGGGAAAGTAATGATGGATGTGTAAAGATTAGTAGTAAATGAAGGCAGTGATTGGAAATGTAAGATGGAAGAAAAACGGTATAAAAACTATTTAAAATGGGTTGTCAAAATTCGAAGTGTCATATTTGGATTATGTAGTGTCAAGTATTTTTAGAATTAACTGAATTAACTGTTTAAATTATGTCACTATATACAACACACGTCAAAATGGACTTACTGTATAGACGTATTGTGTAATTCCAGCCAATAAAGTATAAGTATAAGTATAAGTATAAGTATAAGTATAAGTATAAGTATAAGTATAAGTATAAGTATAAGTATAAGTATAAGTATAAGTATAAGTATAAGTATAAGTATAAGTATAAGTATAAGTATAAGTATAAGTATAAGTATAGTATAAGTATAAGTATAAGTATAAGTATAAGTATAAGTATAAGTATAAGTAAGTATAAGTATAAGTATAAGTATAAGTATAAGTATAAGTATAAGTATAAGTATAAGTATAAGTATAAGTATAAGTATAAGTATAAGTATAAGTATAAGTATAAGTATAAGTATAAGTATAAGTATAAGTATAAGTATAAGTATAAGTATAAGTATAAGTAGAAGTAGAAGTAGAAGTATAAGTAGAAGTATAAGTATAAGTAGAAGTAGAAGTAGAAGTAGAAGTAGAAGTAGAAGTAGAAGTAGAAGTAAAAGTAAAAGTAAAAGTAGAAGTAAAAGTAAAAGTAGAAGTAAAAGTAAAAGTAAAAGTAAAAGTAAAAGTAAAAGTAAAAGTAAAAGTAAAAGTAAAAGTAAAAGTAAAAGTAAAAGTAAAAGTAAAAGTAAAAGTAAAAGTAAAAGTAAAAGTAAAAGTAAAAGTAAAAGTAAAAGTAAAAGTAAAAGTAAAAGTAAAAGTAAAAGTAAAAGTAAAAGTAAAAGTAAAAGTAAAAGTAAAAGTAAAAGTAAAAGTAAAAGTAAAAGTAAAAGTAAAAGTAAAAGTAAAAGTAAAAGTAAAAGTAAAAGTAAAAGTAAAAGTAAAAGTAAAAGTAAAGTAAAAGTAAAAGTAAAAGTAAAAGTAAAAGTAAAAGTAAAAGTAAAAGTAAAAGTAAAAGTAAAAAGTAAAAGTAAAAGTAAAGTAAAAGTAAAAGTAAAAGTAAAAGTAAAGTAAAAGTAAAAGTAAAAGTAAAAGTAAAAGTAAAAGTAAAAGTAAAAGTAAAAGTAAAAGTAAAAGTAAAAGTAAAAGTAAAAGTAAAAGTAAAAGTAAAAGTAAAAGTAAAAGTAAAAGTAAAAGTAAAAGTAAAAGTAAAAGTAAAAGTAAAAGTAAAAGTAAAAGTAAAAGTAAAAGTAAAAGTAAAAGTAAAAGTAAAAGTAAAAGTAAAAGTAAAGTAAAAGTAAAAGTAAAAGTAAAAGTAAAAGTAAAAGTAAAAGTAAAAGTAAAAGTAAAAGTAAAAGTAAAAGTAAAAGTAAAAGTAAAAGTAAAAGTAAAAGTAAAAGTAAAAGTAAAAGTAAAAGTAAAAGTAAAAGTAAAAGTAAAAGTAAAAGTAAAAGTAAAAGTAAAAGTAAAAGTAAAAGTAAAAGTAAAAGTAAAAGTAAAAGTAAAAGTAAAAGTAAAAGTAAAAGTAAAAGTAAAAGTAAAAGTAAAAGTAAAAGTAAAAGTAAAAGTAAAAGTAAAAGTAAAAGTAAAAGTAAAAGTAAAAGTAAAAGTAAAAGTAAAAGTAAAAGTAAAAGTAAAAGTAAAAGTAAAAGTAAAAGTAAAAGTAAAAGTAAAAGTAAAAGTAAAAGTAAAAGTAAAAGTAAAAGTAAAAGTAAAAGTAAAAGTAAAAGTAAAAGTAAAAGTAAAAGTAAAAGTAAAAGTAAAAGTAAAAGTAAAAGTAAAAGTAAAAGTAAAAGTAAAAGTAAAAGTAAAAGTAAAAGTAAAAGTAAAAGTAAAAGTAAAAGTAAAAGTAAAAGTAAAAGTAAAAGTAAAAGTAAAAGTAAAAGTAAAAGTAAAAGTAAAAGTAAAAGTAAAAGTAAAAGTAAAAGTAAAAGTAAAAGTAAAAGTAAAAGTAAAAGTAAAAGTAAAAGTAAAAGTAAAAGTAAAAGTAAAAGTAAAAGTAAAAGTAAAAGTAAAAGTAAAAGTAAAAGTAAAAGTAAAAGTAAAAGTAAAAGTAAAAGTAAAAGTAAAAGTAAAAGTAAAAGTAAAAGTAAAAGTAAAAGTAAAAGTAAAAGTAAAAGTAAAAGTAAAAGTAAAAGTAAAAGTAAAAGTAAAAGTAAAAGTAAAAGTAAAAGTAAAAGTAAAAGTAAAAGTAAAAGTAAAAGTAAAAGTAAAAGTAAAAGTAAAAGTAAAAGTAAAAGTAAAAGTAAAAGTAAAAGTAAAAGTAAAAGTAAAAGTAAAAGTAAAAGTAAAAGTAAAAGTAAAAGTAAAAGTAAAAGTAAAAGTAAAAGTAAAAGTAAAAGTAAAAGTAAAAGTAAAAGTAAAAGTAAAAGTAAAAGTAAAAGTAAAAGTAAAAGTAAAAGTAAAAGTAAAAGTAAAAGTAAAAGTAAAAGTAAAAGTAAAAGTAAAAGTAAAAGTAAAAGTAAAAGTAAAAGTAAAAGTAAAAGTAAAAGTAAAAGTAAAAGTAAAAGTAAAAGTAAAAGTAAAAGTAAAAGTAAAAGTAAAAGTAAAAGTAAAAGTAAAAGTAAAAGTAAAAGTAAAAGTAAAAGTAAAAGTAAAAGTAAAAGTAAAAGTAAAAGTAAAAGTAAAAGTAAAAGTAAAAGTAAAAGTAAAAGTAAAAGTAAAAGTAAAAGTAAAAGTAAAAGTAAAAGTAAAAGTAAAAGTAAAAGTAAAAGTAAAAGTAAAAGTAAAAGTAAAAGTAAAAGTAAAAGTAAAAGTAAAAGTAAAAGTAAAAGTAAAAGTAAAAGTAAAAGTAAAAGTAAAAGTAAAAGTAAAAGTAAAAGTAAAAGTAAAAGTAAAAGTAAAAGTAAAAGTAAAAGTAAAAGTAAAAGTAAAAGTAAAAGTAAAAGTAAAAGTAAAAGTAAAAGTAAAAGTAAAAGTAAAAGTAAAAGTAAAAGTAAAAGTAAAAGTAAAAGTAAAAGTAAAAGTAAAAGTAAAAGTAAAAGTAAAAGTAAAAGTAAAAGTAAAAGTAAAAGTAAAAGTAAAAGTAAAAGTAAAAGTAAAAGTAAAAGTAAAAGTAAAAGTAAAAGTAAAAGTAAAAGTAAAAGTAAAAGTAAAAGTAAAAGTAAAAGTAAAAGTAAAAGTAAAAGTAAAAGTAAAAGTAAAAGTAAAAGTAAAAGTAAAAGTAAAAGTAAAAGTAAAAGTAAAAGTAAAAGTAAAAGTAAAAGTAAAAGTAAAAGTAAAAGTAAAAGTAAAAGTAAAAGTAAAAGTAAAAGTAAAAGTAAAAGTAAAAGTAAAAGTAAAAGTAAAAGTAAAAGTAAAAGTAAAAGTAAAAGTAAAAGTAAAAGTAAAAGTAAAAGTAAAAGTAAAAGTAAAAGTAAAAGTAAAAGTAAAAGTAAAAGTAAAAGTAAAAGTAAAAGTAAAAGTAAAAGTAAAAGTAAAAGTAAAAGTAAAAGTAAAAGTAAAAGTAAAAGTAAAAGTAAAAGTAAAAGTAAAAGTAAAAGTAAAAGTAAAAGTAAAAGTAAAAGTAAAAGTAAAAGTAAAAGTAAAAGTAAAAGTAAAAGTAAAAGTAAAAGTAAAAGTAAAAGTAAAAGTAAAAGTAAAAGTAAAAGTAAAAGTAAAAGTAAAAGTAAAAGTAAAAGTAAAAGTAAAAGTAAAAGTAAAAGTAAAAGTAAAAGTAAAAGTAAAAGTAAAAGTAAAAGTAAAAGTAAAAGTAAAAGTAAAAGTAAAAGTAAAAGTAAAAGTAAAAGTAAAAGTAAAAGTAAAAGTAAAAGTAAAAGTAAAAGTAAAAGTAAAAGTAAAAGTAAAAGTAAAAGTAAAAGTAAAAGTAAAAGTAAAAGTAAAAGTAAAAGTAAAAGTAAAAGTAAAAGTAAAAGTAAAAGTAAAAGTAAAAGTAAAAGTAAAAGTAAAAGTAAAAGTAAAAGTAAAAGTAAAAGTAAAAGTAAAAGCAAAAGCAAAAGCAAAAGCAAAAGTAAAAGCAAAAGTAAAAGCAAAAGCACAAGCACAAGCACAAGCACAAGCACAAGCACAAGCACAAGCACAAGCACAAGCACAAGCACAAGCACAAGCACAAGCACAAGCACAAGCACAAGCACAAGCACAAGCACAAGCACAAGCACAAGCACAAGCACAAGCACAAGCACAAGCACAAGCACAAGCACAAGCACAAGCACAAGCACAAGCACAAGCACAAGCACAAGCACAAGCACAAGCACAAGCACAAGCACAAGCACAAGCACAAGCACAAGCACAAGCACAAGCACAAGCACAAGCACAAGCACAAGCACAAGCACAAGCACAAGCACAAGCACAAGCACAAGCACAAGCACAAGCACAAGCACAAGCACAAGCACAAGCACAAGCACAAGCACAAGCACAAGCACAAGCACAAGCACAAGCACAAGCACAAGCACAAGCACAAGCACAAGCACAAGCACAAGCACAAGCACAAGCACAAGCACAAGCACAAGCACAAGCACAAGCACAAGCACAAGCACAAGCACAAGCACAAGCACAAGCACAAGCACAAGCACAAGCACAAGCACAAGCACAAGCACAAGCACAAGCACAAGCACAAGCACAAGCACAAGCACAAGCACAAGCACAAGCACAAGCACAAGCACAAGCACAAGCACAAGCACAAGCACAAGCACAAGCACAAGCACAAGCACAAGCACAAGCACAAGCACAAGCACAAGCACAAGCACAAGCACAAGCACAAGCACAAGCACAAGCACAAGCACAAGCACAAGCACAAGCACAAGCACAAGCACAAGCACAAGCACAAGCACAAGCACAAGCACAAGCACAAGCACAAGCACAAGCACAAGCACAAGCACAAGCACAAGCACAAGCACAAGCACAAGCACAAGCACAAGCACAAGCACAAGTACAAGTACAAGTACAAGTACAAGTAAAAGTAAAAGTACAAGTACAAGTAAAAGTACAAGTAAAAGTACAAGTAAAAGTAAAAGTAAAAGTAAAAAGAGCACGGACACTAACAGACGAGGTGAATCACTATTTGAATACATTTTAGGGGAGGAGCTGGTTGTCAACAACATAGGCTCGGAACCCACCTTTCTTACAGCTAACCCGAGAGAGGTTTTAGATCTTACGATCAGCTCAAGGCTTTTGAGCTCAAAAATCCTCAAATGGAGGGTGTCGTCTGAACCCTCATGTTCAGACCATGCCCATATCCTATTTGAGATTGAAACAGGCCCTAGACCTGTGGTGGAGTACCGGGACCCGAGGAGGACGGATTGGGAGGGATACAAACAGTCCCTCGCCGGCAGACTTGGTGGAGTACCGGGACCCGAGGAGGACGGATTGGGAGGGATACAAACAGTCCCTCGCCGGCAGACTTGGGTCCGCAATCCCCACAGTGAGGGATCGTGATGAGATCGAGATTGCGGCCGAACAGGTTAGGGAAGCTGTGGTCTCTGCCTATCACGAAAACTGTCCACTGAGGTCAAAGAGAGACAGTCGGGGGTCTACTTGGTGGAATAATAACCTCGATAAACTACGAAGAGAAGTTAGACGTCTCTTCAATCGTGCTAAGATTACAGGCAACTGGGAGCAATATAAAACTGCTCTAACACATTATAAAAAAAATGTAAAAAGTAAAGCGCAAGCGCAAGTACAAGTACAAGTACAAGTACAAGTACAAGTACAAGTATAAGTACAAGTATAAGTATATATATATATATATATATATATATATATATATATATATATATATATATATATATATATATATATATATATATATATATATATATATATATATATATATACGTACCCACCCGATAACTCAAAAAGTAATTAGCCGATTTTGATGAAACTCGGCGCGTGCCTGTATTTTATTAATGGCTTGGATAAGTTCGTTAGCCAACCCTAACGGATAAGTTTAAAAGATTGATTTCTCTAAAAAGAAAAAGAGAAAATAATAAAGTTGTGTTGATTAAATTCGGCAGCTTTGTTACACCTCTAAAGACCTTACCACATACCAAAACTCAACTTTCTAGGTTTATAGAAAATTGAGTTACTCAAATTTCAAGACTTTAATGAAAATTCTTTACCATAACGCACTTGCCTGTCCCTAAATTTTTAGATGACGGAAGTGAGAGGAAACGCAAACTCATTAATGCAGAGCTGTTTGTCAAACAAAAAGCAGTGGAAAACACTAAGAGTGATTTAGCTGAGTTGCAATGTGAAGTACCTCAGGGGACTGCACTGGGACCATTACTGTTTGTCGTTGACGCAACAACTGTTTTTACGTAAATCCTATAAACAAATATTAGTTTTGCGGGTGACACGGCTATTTTTTATAGGGGTGAGGACTGGCAGAGTATAAAAGCCAGAGCGGACAGGGACTTGGATATGTTAATGAGTTAGATGACCCATGATTTGTTGGAAATAAACTATGAGAAGGCTTAATGTTCTTCCATTTTTAGTGAATTGTCTTAAAAAAAATTCACTAATGAGGAGATCCCGACTTTTGAATTTTGAAAAAATTTCTTCAAATGAGCGCTAATTAGGCCCCCCAGAAAACATATCCGGGGTCACTTTCAATTTTTATTTGTTTACATATATATATATATATATATATATATATATATATATATATATATATATATATATATATATATATATATATATATATATATATATATATATATATATGTGTCACACCGATAACTCAAAAAAGCGCAAGCGCAAGTACAAGCGCAAGCGCAAGTACAAGTACAAGTACAAGTACAAGTACAAGTACAAGTACAAGTATAAGTATAAGTATAAGTATATATATATATATATATATATATATATATATATATATATATATATATATATATATATATATATATATATATATATACGTACCCACCCGATAACTCAAAAAGTAATTAGCCGATTTTGATGAAACTCGGCGCGTACCTGTATTTTATTAATGGCTTGGATAAGTTCGTTAGCCAACCCTAACGGATAAGTTTAAAAGATTGATTTCTCTAAAAAGAAAAAGAGAAAATTATAAAGTTGTGTTGATTAAATTCGGCAGCTTTGTTACACCTCTAAAGACCTTACCACATACCAAAACTCAACTTTCTAGGTTTATAGAAAATTGAGTTACTCAAATTTCAAGACTTTAATGAAAATTCTTTACCATAACGCACTTGCCTGTCCCTAAATTTTTAGATGACGGAAGTGAGAGGAAACGCAAACTCATTAATGCAGAGCTGTTTGTCAAACAAAAAGCAGTGGAAAACACTAAGAGTGATTTAGCTGAGTTGCAATGTGAAGTACCTCAGGGGACTGCACTGGGACCATTACTGTTTGTCGTTGACGCAACAACTGTTTTTACGTAAATCCTATAAACAAATATTAGTTTTGCGGGTGACACGGCTATTTTTTATAGGGGTGAGGACTGGCAGAGTATAAAAGCCAGAGCGGACAGGGACTTGGATATGTTAATGAGTTAGATGACCCATGATTTGTTGGAAATAAAATATGAGAAGGCTTAATGTTCTTCCATTTTTAGTGAATTGTCTTAAAAAAAATTCACTAATGAGGAGATCCCGACTTTTGAATTTTGAAAAAATTTCTTCAAATGAGCGCTAATTAGGCCCCCCAGAAAACATATCCGGGGTCACTTTCAATTTTTATTTGTTTACATATATATATATATATATATATATATATATATATATATATATATATATATATATATATATATATATATATATATATATATATATATATGTGTCACACCGATAACTCAAAAAATAATGGGCCGATTTTGATCAAATTTGGTGAAAAAATTCCTTTTTCAAATGGCTTGGATGAGTTCGATAGCCAGGAAAATCTTTCCAGGTTTTCCGGGAAAATTTGGTGTTTTCTTTTGAAAAAAAATTATATCTCCGGAATTAACAAAGTAAGGGCAACCAAATTTGGTACGCAGATTTACGTTCTTATAGGTAAGTTACTTACCAAAATTTAGCTATGTAGGTCAAAAGACAAAAAAGTTATAGGCATTTAAAGAAAAATAAATTGAGGTTTTCCTCAAAACGTCAAAGTGGCGATTTAAAATGTCAAAATTGGCAACATTTAGGCAAATAACTTAAATCTAATACGGGCTATAGAAATAAAATGTCTCAAGAAGGATGTTTTACAAACCCTAAAGTCTTAGTTTCAACCGTCATTGTCCTTCATTTTATTAAAATATTTGCAGAAAATTCATTTCAAATAGACTCTTTCTCTGATGCTTGGCAGTAGCCTTAGCTATAGAGTTTATCATTTAATGGTATATAATTTTTGTCGAATTTTCGTAAAAAATCAATAAAGCTCAATAGATCCGTTATTATATAAGATATGAATAAAATTTGTATATATTAATTATAGGGTGTCTTGAGCTACATCTTAAAATAATATTTCTACAATCACAGAGTGGCCCATAAGTCGTTGGTGATACAAATTTCTTTTTTGTTTTTAATCAAACACGCCTTATGTTATTGCATTTTTGCATTTTCCATCGAAATATAATGCATGTTTGTACGAAAAGAAATTCTGGACGCAGCAAGTGCGTTATGGTAGCGAGTTTTGGTCAAATGTTTCATATTTGAACAGCTCAATTTGCTATTAACCTATAAGGTTGACCAAGAAACGTGTTTTTCGGGAACATTTTAAGTTAACTTTTGGAAATTTTTGTACATTTTCACACAATAAAGTTATTTTAATGGAACATGGCACATTGTTTTTACTATATAGGTTATATTGGTAACCAAATTTGAAGCCTGCTTTCTTAAAAAAAACACACATATTTGCTATTAAAAAGATTTTTATGAAAATTCACTACCATAACGCACTTGCTGCGTCCAGAATTTTCATATATATTCATATATATACATATATATATATATATATATATATATATATATATATATATATATATATATATATATATATATATATATATATATATATATATATATATATATATATATATATATATATATACGTACCCACCCGATAACTCAAAAAGTAATTAGCCGATTTTGATTAAACTCAGCGCGTTCCTTTATTTTATTAATAGCTTTGATAAGTTTGTTAGCCAACCCGATCGGATAAGGTGTAAAAAATTGATTTCTCTGAAAAGAAATTGTATCTCAAAAAATAATAAAGTTATGTTGATTAAAAAC
Source organism: Tillus elongatus (assembly GCA_964006375.1). Classification (NCBI taxonomy): domain Eukaryota; kingdom Metazoa; phylum Arthropoda; class Insecta; order Coleoptera; family Cleridae; genus Tillus; species Tillus elongatus. Next base: position 124,594,777 of record OZ023266.1, read on the forward strand.
GGCAACTTTGTTACACCTGTAAAGACCTGACCACATACCAAAACTCAACTTTCTAGGTTTGTAGAAAATTGAGTTACTCAAATTTCAAGACTTTAATGAAAATTCTTTACCATAACGCACTTGCCTGTCCCTAAATTTTTAGAGGGTGCAAGTGAGAGGAAACCCAAACTCATTAATGAGGAGCTGTTTGTCAAACAAAAAGCAGTGGAAAACACTAAGAGTGATTTAGCTGAGTTGCAATGTGAAGTACCTCAGGGGACTGCACTGGGACCATTATGTTTGTCGTTGACGCAACAACTGTTTTAAAATAAATCCTATAAAGAAAATATTATTTTTGCAAGTGACACGGCTATTTTTTATAGGGGTGAGGACTGACAGAATATAAAAACCAGAGCGGACAGGGACTTGGAGATGTTAACGAGTTAGATGAACTATAATTTGTTGGAAATAAACTATGAAAAGGCCTAAGGTTCTCCCATTTTTCATATATAAAAATTATCTGCCAAAATTTAGTGATTAAAAAATAAAACACGGCAAAGGAACTGGAAGTATTAAATTAGTGCAAGACACAAAATACTTGGAGATCATCATGGACAGCAACCTGAGGTGGGATAAAGAAGCTGAGCGTCTAACAGGTTTAGAACAATGGCATATTTAAGGTACTCCGAAAAATTGTGTATCAGAGAGAATTCATAGGGCTGTATCACTCCTTACTCGAAAGTAATCTAAGCTATGGTGATTTAGGATGAGGTGGTATTCTGTAGGTACACTTAAAAAGTTTAGAAAGAACAAAAAAAGAAAAAGAAATCGTGAAATACCTACCCTGAGTATATTTTTACTATAAGATTTACACAAAAATTACATTTTAGTGAATTTTCTTTAAAAAAATTCACTAATGAGGAGATCCCGACTTTTGAATTTTGAAAAAATTTCTTCAAATGAGCGCTAATTTGGCCCCGCAGAAAACATATCCAGGGTCAGTTTCAATTTTTATATGTTTATATATATATATATATATATATATATATATATATATATATATATATATATATATATATATATATATATATATATATATATATATATATATATATATATATATATATATTATGTATCACACCGATAACTCAAAAAGTAATAGGCTGATTTTGATCAAATTTGGTGAAAAAATTCCTTTTGCAAATGGCTTGGATGAGTTCGTTAGTCAGGAAAATCTGCCTAGGTTTTCCCGGAAAATTTTGTATTTTCTTTCGAAAAAAATTTATATCTCCGGAATTAACAAAGTAAGGGCAACCAAATTTGGCACGCAGGTTTACATCCTTATAGGTAAGTTATCTACCAAAATTTAGCTATGTAGGTCAAAAGACAAAAAAGTTATAGGCATTTAGAGAAAAATAAATTGTGGTTTTCCTCAAAACGTCAAAGTGGCGATTTAAAATGTCAAAATTGGCAACATTTAGGCAAAAAACTTGAATCTAATACGGGCTATGGAAAAAAAATGTCTCAAGAAGGACGTTTTACAAACCCTGAAGTCTTAGTTTCAATCGTCATTGTCCTTCATTTTACTAAAATATTCCCAGAAAATTCATTTCAAATAGACCCTGTCTCTGATGCTTGGCAGTAGCCTTAGCTATAGAGTTTATCGTTTAATGGTATATAATTTTTGTCTAATTTTCGTAAAAAATCAATAAAGCTCAATATATCCGTTATTATATAAGATATGAAAAAATTTTGTATATATTAATTATAGGGTGTCTTGAGCTACATCTTAAAATAATATTTCTACAATCACAGGGTGGCCCATAAGTCGTTGGTGATACAAATTTCCATTTTTTAAAAATCAAACACGCCTTATATTATTGCATTTTTGCATTTTCCATCGAAATATAATGCATGTTGGTAAGAAAAGAAATTCTGGACGCAGCAAGTGCGTTATGGTAGCGAATTTTGATCAAATGTTTCATATTTAAACAGCTCAATTTGCTATTAACCTATAAGGTTGACCAAGAAACGTGTTTTTTCGGGAACACTTTAAGTTTACTTTTGGAAATTTTTGTACATTTTCACACAATAAAGTTATTTTGATGAAACAAGGCACATTGTTTTTACTATATAGGTTATACTGGTAACCAAATTTGATGCCTGCTTTCTTAAAAAAAAACACACATATTTGTTATTAAAAACATTTTTATGAAAATTCACTACCATAACGCACTTGCTGCGTCCCGAGATTTTTATTTATTTCAAGTGCTACCTTACTCGATATACCTTACTTGTTACCATAACGCACAGTGAACTATATATACTTCACTGTCATTTAATCATAATACGTATTATAATACTTTATTATTTCTTTAACGTCGGCCTATTTCCGCGACTATGACCAATCACCGATGCCAGGGAGCAGTTTCACCTCACTATTCTGAAATTTTGCCGAACCCCTACGTTTCTGTAAGAAGAGTAATGATATTTAATGTGCTCAACATAGTATGGACACGGGACCGACGCCTTTACGCCCCCTCTGAATGGCGGAACGCGCAGACATTCCAATGTCTCAAATACATGCCACAACATTGGTTGATGTTAATGTTACTGAACCACCAAGGCTCTAGAAAAAGGAAGTGGAAACACCACGCAAACTCGAACACAGAAATTTGTGTGTGCCATAATCTGGTCGGTTATTAGATTATCTGGGTCTGTTTGAAGGTTTGTATAGACAACTTTCGTAATAAAATGTAGACTGTTTCTATGAAAATTCGCTACCATAACGCACCTACCGCGTAAATAACATTTGAAATTCGATTTTACTTCTAAATTATAAAATACACATACTGTTAAGAAGTTGAAGATGAAACAATGTATTTGATTAAGACCTTTCGAATGTGTTAAAAATCAGGAATGACATATACATAAAAATATGATTTATCTAAAAATCTAAATAAAATATTTCTCTTTATGAGAAATATATAAATATTTTTAGACATGTATAGAAATATTCCGACCCTTTCAAAATATCACCAGAAAAGGGCTAAAAATACTTTAAATTGTGACCCATAAAAGTAATAAGATTCCTGCCTTCTTTTCAAGAGATATAATTTTAGACAACGTCAATAACCCCAAGTAGAGTCAAGATAAATCTTTTTTCGAATATATTTAGATGTAATATTTCACGCACGATTTCTTCCAACGATGGGAAGATTTCGAGTGCCTTCACAAACATTCTCCCGACATAAAATACTCGCCTTCTAAAGCAGAAGAGTGGCTCGAGATGTCAATGCAATTACTGTAATGGTCTATAGATCGAGTCTGTTATTGAATGGGGCACAGAGAGCAAGAAGCTCACGGCATAGAGCAGAGGTTTCATATAAACGGATCCCACTTATCAAACATTTTTAGGGGAGTTTTGAATAAAGTCAGGCCCGTTTATGTCGAGTCATAGCTCGAACTTTTCTTAGACGCCAACACAAATGAAATACACGGTTAGCACTGCTGTCTTGTGTCTTCAAATATCGTGTTTTGAGCTTAGTAAATACGAGGGCTTATTGAATAGTTCTTATCTTACTACAGAATGAATCTCAAAGTGTAAATTGCATAACTCCATATTGCTAAAATATTTATATTGAGCCATCTAGTGATATAATATCATATCTATAGTCTTAAACTATCTCCCGCTTTTGGTTTTTGGAGAACACCATCTAGATATTTGTCATTTTAGTGAATTTTCTTAAAAAGCACTAATGAGGAGATCGCGACTTTTGAATTTTGACAAAATGTCTTTAAATGAGCGCTATTTGCGACCCCTGGAACCCAAATCCGAGGTCGGTTTCAGACTATATATATATATATATATATATATATATATATATATATATATATATATATATATATATATATATATATATATATATATATATATATATATAGTTTTTGTGACGGTAATATTGTTATTTATCAAAAAATTGTGAGAAAGCCGTCAGTTGAAAAATAAAACTCTTTATTATATGCCGAGCTTTAGGAAAAAAATTATTCCATTCTCAAGGAAGTAACGTGAGTTTTACTAAATTAATTATTCCATAACAAACATGAAAAAACCTTTTAATAAATTTATTAAAAGGTTTTTTCATGTTTGTTACAACAATTGTCATTTGTAACCATCGTTAATATTTATTTTTAATTATTACATCCATGTTTTAAATATTTTAGGTTAATTAAAATTCACTTGTAAAATATCAAACGTTGTACACGTCTCCATCTATAATATTTTGTGTTAACTAGAGCTGCCGTGACAACATACTACCTGGTTCCTTACCGAGATGGCGTATATATATATATACATTTTACCTCACCTTGGAAATGGGTTCCAGACATTTTCCCAAAGTCTCACCGTCGATACCTCCCATGAATTTTCTTGATGAAAATTCAATAAAAACTAGAAGAGCGAATATTTCCACAATAAATATAATTATTACTTCTGACTTCAAATATTAAACATTTTTGGCTCAAAAGTGTGAGAAATGTGTAGTTTTGCAAGCATTATTTACCCTTTTTACTATTCAAAATACATACTACATATACCCATATACAGGGTGTTGCAAATACCATATTGGGCTATTGCTGTCTCTGAAACATTAAGAGTTTCGAGGTTGGTTAAATTAGAAAAAAGGTGACGTTTACAACGGTGCCAAATTGTTTTTACTCCTAGAAATAATAAAAAACGTGTAAAAATGTACAAAGTTATCAGTCCACAATATATCAAGAACTATCAGTCTAGTAAAATAAAGTGGAATACATAATTTCTCTAATTGATATTTTATACAACATAGCCACTTTCTCAGAGTGACTTTTGACGTTTGAAATACCGATGCCAGCTCCCTTTTATTAAATAGGGACCTGGATTTTTTATGTCACCATATGAATGGTAATTTAATTACAAAATTCAACCATGTATCATACATTTATGGTTTCCAACTTTTCGGTACCGAAAAAATCATCATCAATATTTTCTTTATACAGTCCGGTCATGAATTTTGTAGTGTAGGAAGATTTTAAATTTACGTTTTACTACGTTTATAATTAAAAGAAATGAACTTAATCTTTTGTGGACTTACAATTCGTATAAACAATAATTAAATAATACATACAGTTGACCTAGGAGAACATGAGGATGCCAATTCAAAATAATCTTAAATTGATTACCGAAATGTCTTGTTACATAAAAATATGTATTCTAGGGCTGCGTTCGAGAACATCAGCTTAGTGTTAAAATCGCACAACGGGCGTTCGGAAATTAGTCGGGTGAACGCTCGAGCGTTAGAGTGGGTCGCTCGAGAACTCAAAATCGTTCACCCCGAGTATCGCTCTAATCACCGTATTCTGGAGTGCGGCGATTATCACTTGACATTTGTTAATTAAGGTAACTGGTAAATTTAAATTAAAGCAGGTTAGGTATTAACGACAATTGCTTTTTGTATTTATATTTAAAAGGCTTTTTTATAAGCATGGACGAAGTAGTACATTTAAGAAAGGTAGACACTTACTCGTATTAATTCAAAACGAAGACGAAACTGTAGTACAAGATGCAGAAGGAAACTGGCTTCTTATGGATACTAACTAACAAATATAGGGGGTTAGTTGGTTCATAATAGCTTAAACAACGAGAAGTATCTCTTTCTCTGAGACAAAAATTCATATTCATGTTAATGAGGTCCCTTGTGTTGTCACCCGAAAAGTTTCTCTATTATTATATTTGAAATTAAAGTAAATGTTTAAGTTAGCAAAACACACTACAATGTTCCTGATTTCGATGTCCATCATCAGCATAACGCAAAATGTTTAACAAGTGAAAGGTATACGCACTTGTTAATGGTTATTATAACAGGTTGTTGTTGTTACACGGGATTGAGGGTAGTTTTAGTACATAAGGGTAACCAATATAATAACAAACTTTAACAAAACAAAGAAATAACAAGATGTGGTGAAATGTCAATAGAGCTCACTTGGCGCTAGTTAACTGTCGGCTACCCTGTATTCCGCGCACCCAGCATGATTATATGGGAGTGAGATATAACGGTCTCCCCAAGGTATCTATGTAAACAAGGTAGGCTAGTGTTAAACTCACCCCGCTCTAAACTTCTGGAGGAGACGAGATAAGTTTAGAAGCTGGAGATTTCTCGGGCCCTCCTCTTCTCTTACGAGTGGTAGAGTAGGTTATACATTCTTCTTGGGTCGGCTTCTTCTCCTTTTCGGAGTTACTGGATCAGGAACACCTCCCATTGTTCCTTGGGACAGCGTAAAGTCTCGAACATGAAATTTTTCAATAATTCGATTATTCTGGTAGCACCTCAGGTCGTAGGTATTTGGAGTAACCACTTTTTCGATAATGTAGGGGCCATCTCTCTTGGGTGCAAACTCAGAAGTATATCTCCATGCAGCCACGCTAAGGGAGTGAGTCTTTAGCAAAACCATGGCGACCACGTTTAAGTTGATATCTTGTCTCTTCGCATCCATCATTCTGGTAGTACTTCTTGTGTTCCCTAAGCACCTTGTGCTATCTCACAGGGTACGGCGGAACCCATACTGACTGATGATCATCGGTATCATTTCGATGAATAGCCAACTCAGTCGGTGCTCTCCTTCCGGAACATATCTCGATTTCGCGTCAAGAACTCATTTGAGGCGTCTCTCTGCCGTGCAGTCAGCCTTGCTCCCTCTGCTGGACGAAGGTACATACTACTCAACGTTTATTTGTTCAGACGTGTAACATTAAAACTCATTAGCTGGCGTTTACGCGAAAAACCATGTGTTGTTTGGAACGTCCAAAACGATGTTGGCCTTTGTAATGAAATCTACGCCTAATAGAGTCATATTCTCCCGTTACTTGGGTAAAATCGTGAATGTCATGCGAACCTCTTTCCCATTAAGAGCAAGCAAAACTTATGCTTTCAGAACGTCCTCTTCCCGCCTGCGACCATCAGCATAGGGTATCACGATTCTTTGCTGCGAAAATGCCTATCCCGCCACCTTGAGCAATCTATATAGCTGACAGGTAGCAATGCTAGTCGTTGCACCTGAGTCAACAATCCCGACTCCTTTGAATGTGGTGATTTTGAAATACGGGGTTGGTCGAGTGTCCATTTGATTTTCCAGTGCTTTGCAGAACTCAACGGAATTGGACTCTACCACTTTCGAAGTCTGTCTTCTGCATGCCATGCATTTTGCTCTGATAACAGCCACAACGCCGCAGCTTTAACATACCACCCTCGGTTTTTCTTTTTCCTGTTGTTGGGACGGGCTAGTCTAAACACCAGAGGACCCCCTTCTTAAGCTTCCTACATTCATTGTGAAGTTAAGAGCACAGCATTTGTCTGATGGTTTATGCATACAGAGGCTCATCTAAGCATGTTTCTGAATCTCTTTTCCAGAAAACGTATATTGCGCTATTCTGCAAATTCGCCTACAGACAATATTATAATTGAAAATAGAAACAACGCTCGCGCCTCGACTACAGTTTTTATAATTGTTCGAACTTTAAATGTAATTTGCCTCTCTCATTTCGTATTCCTTTGTTTATTAACACAGTGGGCAAAGAAAATATACGAATTTACTTAAAATTGTCATTTATAATTAAAGGAAAATAGAACGCATTTTATGCACTTATAAAGTGACACAAAATACACTTTTGAAGTTGTGTGTTTTTTGTTTCTTTAACGTCGGCCTATTTCCGCGACTATGGCCAATCACCGACGCCAGGGAGCAGTTTCACCTCACTATCCTGGAAATTTTGCCGAACCCCTGTCTTTCTGTAAGGAGGGTAGGGATCTTTAACGTGCCCAACATCGCATGGACACGGGACCGACGGCTTTACGCCCCCTCCGAAGGGCGGAACGTGCAGACATTCAACTTGCTCAAATACAATGCCAGAACCTCGGTTGATGTTAATTTTACAGTTTGTACTGAAAAAGTGAAAGGAGTACGCCGGGATCGAACCCAGTACCCTTCGGTTCAAAGGCACACGTTCTTACCTCTGAACCACCGAGGTCCTCACTTTTGAAGTTCTAAACAATTTAAACAATTGTGAGAGTTCCATACGCTATGTTCTATAATAATCAACAGAAAATAATAGAAATGAAAGTATGAACCTTTCAACATTTAAGTTCCTAAAAAAAAGCAACTAAAAATGTAATCAAATAATTGAACGGTACAAAGGGGGCTTTAGGGAGGATTTTTACTGAATTTTTATAGAAAAAAATTTACTTGAGAAGATCGCCACTTTTGAATTTGGAAAAAGAATGTCTTCAAATGAGCGCGAACTATATATATATATATATATATATATATATATATATATATATATATATATATATATATATATATATATATGTGTGTGTGTGTGTGTGTGTGTGTGTGTGCGTGTGTATGTGTATGTATCACACAACCGTAACTCAAAAAAAATAATAGGCCGATTTGGATCAAATTTGGTTGATGATCTTCCCTTTGCAAGTAGCTTGGATGCATTCGTTGGTCACGTCGCGACGCAGAAAGTGCGTTATAATAGTGAATTTTCATAAGAATTTTACACTACTAGTACGGAATATTATTAAAAGTAATACTTGTAATTTAAAGAGACGTCGAAGATCGGGTTTAGAGGTCTTAATACAAGCTCACTTGAAGAATTTCACTCTATTATCATATAAATATTCAAATCTTATGTTCTAGCTCGTTTTAAGAAAAAAACTTTGAATGCACAAAACTCAATTTTCTATGACGTTAGAAAATTAAGATTTAGCGACTCTAGATACTGCAAGTCTCTTTAAAAGAATTATGTATGACAAATTTCATTAGAGTTACAAAAGCTCATCATAAGGAATTTTAATTCCTACCTAAGAAGTCAACTCATTATTCAAATAACTTACCTACTTGAACAACAAATCAACAAATATTAACGTTAACAGTCTTATTCTTTGATTTCCATACAATCATTTACTGTTTAACCTCAATAGAACTGTCAACACATAATAAATAAAAACACGTTAATATTCTTGAGCTTCCAATTTTAAAAGCATAATATAGGAACAATCAATCACTAATTAATCTCAAAAGAGAACTGTCAAATCTTAATAAATAAACAAAACATTTTCTTATTCTTTAGTGTCCAATTGTAAAAGCAATATACAATCATTTACTTAACCTCGAAACAACTGTCAATCCATAATAAATAAACAAAACACACTGTCCCATCTGGTGTTTACTTCAAGTAGCCGATATAAAACTTACTTATCTTTTCTTACAAATCCGCGCATCCGAATATATCCGAAGGCGGCCATTAGCGTGGGATCGCTACAGTTCGGGTATGAAGGTTAACGTTGCATTATGGTATATGCCTGTGGTATATGCATCAATCTACGCGCGGCAGGTGACTACTGTGTCTTTGGCATCATACGTTAACCACTTAAGTTCATTCCATTTCTGTCTTTCAGATTTTATTTCTAATTTGGGAAAAACTAAACATTTTGTAAACCAAATTACTTAAAATTCACAGCAGAGGTTTATTCACTTGATTTCTAGCTACAGGTAAAGTCTTATTTCAATTATTTTGTTCAAAATATAGCGTATTAGCAATATTTTTGTATATCTTTTGAGGAAAAATATGTCCGTTATAGCTGATTGATGAACTCGTCCGCGATTGTAACGAAGTGAAAGTTGGTGCCAAGTTTAGTTTGAATTAGTTGAGTATTTTTTGAGTTATCGCTCAGATACATATAGGTGTATACAGGGTCGCTGATAAGTCTGGAAACGGTCGATTATCCGGGAAAATATACAAGGTGTCGAAAAAAGTTTTATACAAAAGTTTTTGGGTTCTTCAATGTCTACTAGGCGGTGATAATTTTATTTATACAGGGTTGGTCATACAGGCGTGGCACACCAATATTAATTTTTTTTTAATGGAACACCCTATATATTATTCGATATTTCAATCCTTCTCTTAATTTTGAGCAACATTTATGAGAAGCATAATGTACCTAAACTCAATCGTTTCCGGGTAAAAAAATAAATAAAAATAAACGCTACTGTTTATAAAATCTATTGGATGAAGAACAAAAATAAATGAAAAGTAGAATATCTCTTGAAAACAATCTGTGAGTGTGAAAAGAACCGGTTGCGATGTTTTTAACATTGTTTGGAATCCCAAGATAAGATAAGATGCCCATAAGAAACGCAGTATTATTCTTTTGTTTTAAAATGTTTCCACGACAACGAATGTCAAACATTCATTCAGTGTCAACAGTTTTGAAACATTAGTAATTTAGTGTCAACAGTTTTTGTGCAAAATGGCAAGTTTAAGTGAAACCGAACGTATCGAAATTTTAATGATGATAGGGTACGGTGATAGAACACGAAGTTTTGCTCAAGTGGTGATTATGTTCAATGAGTTGCATTCTGAGCGGGAATCGATCTCCAAATCCACAGTTTCGAAAACTTTGCATCGTTTTCACGAAACTGGCGGTATCAAGGATAAACCTAGAACTGGAAGGCCAGTAACCGTTACAAATGAAGAAAATTCTTTGAATGTAATATTGGATGTGGTGGAAAATCCGAAAACTTCGGCACAGCAATTGGCTTTAAATCACAATATGAGTCGATATTCAATTCAAAAGATTACGAAGCGGGAAATGTTCCGTCCATATAAAATTCATTTATTGCAAGAACTGAGTGAAGACGATTTTGATCGCAGAATCGAGTTCTGTGAACTTATTATGGAGAAGTTACGCCAAAATTTTAACTTTGCCAACCACATTTTGTTTTCCGACGAATCTACATTTTGTTTGAATGGACAAGTCAACCGACACAACTGTAGGTACTGGTCAGACGAAAACCCACATTGGATGGAACAAATTCACACCCAAAGACCGCAAAAAGTAAATGTTTGGTGTGCTATTATTGGTGGACATATCATAGGACCTTATTTTATACACGGTAATTTGAACTCTGCTCGATATTTGACACTTTTGCAAGAATCAATTGTTCCAGACGTTAGTCGATTATTTCCGAACAATAACGACCCAAATCTACCAGCGGAAGAAATATGGTTTCAGCAGGATGGGGCACCCCCTCATTTTGGAATTGAGGTACGGGAATATCTGAATCAAACCTTTCCTGGCAGATGGATAGGGCGCAGGGGAACTATTGAATGGCCAGCTAGGTCTCCCGACATGACGCCGCTTGACTTTTTTTGTGGGGTCATGTAAAAAATTTAATTTACCAAAATAGACCGCAGAATATTGAAGAGTTGCAAGCAAGGATTGTGCATGAAATTAATAACATTCCTCAAAACGCTCTTGTAAATGCAGTGCAATGTTTTGTTAAGCGAATTCATTATTGTCAGGAGGTCAATGGAGAACACTTTGAACATCTTATAAAATAGGATTTCAAACAATGTTAAAAACATCGCAACCGGTTTTTTTCACACTCACAGATTGTTTTCAAGAGATATTCTACTTTTCATTTATTTTTGTTCTTCATCCAATAGATTTTAAAAACAATAGCGTTTATTTTTATTTATTTTTTTACCCGGAAACGATTGAGTTTATGTACATCATGCTTCTGATAAATGTTGCTCAAAATTAAGAGAAGGATTGAAATATCGAATAATATATAGGGTGTTCCATTAAAAAAAAATTAATATTGGTGTGCCACGCCTGTATGACCAACCCTGTATAAATGAAATTATCACCGCCTAGTAGACATTGAAGAACCCAAAAACTTTTGTATAAAACTTTTTTCGACACCTTGTATATTTTCCCGGATAATCGACCGTTTCCAGACTTATCAGCGACCCTGTATATATGAACATATAAAAATTCAAACGGATCTTGGATATGGGTTCTAGGGACCCTAGTTCGCGCTCATTTCAAAATATTTTCCGAAAGTCTCAGCATCGCTGGCTCTCTATTAGTGATTTTCGGGCTAGTTTTCCAGGATAATTTTAGGTTTCCCTCGGGAAAATTTCAAGCCTAACAAAGCTAAGGCAATCAAAATTGTTGGTGATAATAAAAATGTTTTAATAAGTTGCAAAGAAAAATGTTTCACATTTTCCTGAAAAATAATTGTTTAGCAAATTTCTTTGAAAAAACCATAATTTTCAGGTAATTTTGCGAATTTCGTAAAAGAAATTGTTTTCAAATTTTCATGGAATTTTTTTGTGAAATGTTTGTCAAAAAGCTTTTCTGGATAATTATATCTTGGCAGGTGTGTAAATAGCTTGAAAAGTTTTGTTGGCCAGGAAAATCGGACCAATTTTTTCGGAAATATTTAAAGTTTTTTTTTGGAAAATCATTGTACCTTTTTAAAAAATTAAGTTACTTTGATGAAATATGGTACATTGTTTCTACTATATAGGTTATAGCAAATTTTGTGCCTCTTATTAAAAAAAAAACACATATTTGCAATTAAAAATATTTTAATAAAAATTCACTACCATAACGCACTCGAGATTCTTTTATAAATATGCACCATAAGTGAGATACAGAATTTATTCTATTTGGTTGTTCCAGGCTGTATATTAGACCGGATAATTTAGCTCATTCATGGTAAATAAATTGTACCGTTCTATGAGCCGATGTGGTGAAAAGTTTGATATTGACAAAAAGTACAGGGTCAAGGTCACCGATAGAAATAAAGACCAATAAATTTGTTCTAGAAGGCGCTCAATATGTTTTTTCTAAAGAATAAATAAGAACTTAACTAGCACAGTGACTCTTAAAATTTGGAACCAGAATATACATGTCTTTGGAGACAATAATAAAAAAACTAATAATGAAACATTATAAAAGCAGGTGGCACTTAAAGTTCTATTAACTTAGTGTCAATCTAACTGAAGCCATGAAGCACCTATAAAGAAAAGTAATTTCTGAATATAATGTTGAAGGCCTTTCATTTTTCATTAAAATCTCCGTTTAGAGGTTTTCATCAGCGTGGTAGGAATAAGTAAAATGTCTAAAACTGATTAATTGCTTTCTAGGAAGCTGTCATTATGTCTTACACTAGAAAGCCACTTTTAGAGAGTAAAACAAAAATTTACTTATTTTATACTTTAATTTCACCACTATAAATCGATCATAGATAAAGAAAGGGCTTTTGATGGAATTGGGTGAAAGGTATTAATGAAATTAAACAAAGGCGTTGTACTTTATACTATTTATGGACAACTGTAACTGAGTAGAGATATTTCGCTCCGAAAACTCTGCAAAAGATTGCTACCACTTGGAGAATCTAAATAACAACACATTTTAAAACCTGACGAGCAATTCACTAACCAAGTTAGCGTCATCAGAGGATCCTAACGTTTGACGACCACAACTGCGTTTATATTCTGAACAGGTACTCGGCGTAGACGCTTGAGGAAGGTTCAAACAAACAAATTTTCACTGCTTATTTACCGAAAATTTCCTTCGTTAACACCATTTCCACGGTCATTTTGTCGGCATCTCTCGTAAAGTGGTGAATCACTAAACTGCATAGACGACTGTGCCAACTTTTATTTATATCATATTTAGTAATACATACAAACATATATATATATATATATATATATATATATATATATATATATATATATATATATATATATATATATATATAATTTCAACAACACACCACGAGGGCTTACAGCCTAAATACTATCGTACCGTGAGTGTTGACAAGGAGGAAAGAGGCAGCTTGTTAATTCTGGACTCGAAGGTTTGGAGGTTCGGAGGAGAAGGAAAAACAGGTGCCGGCAAGAAATTCCACAACTTGGAAGTCCTCGGGACAAAAGAGCGGGCATAACAAGATGTTCTATGTATGGACAGTAAAAGGGTGCATTCGCTCTGTTCCCCTGGTAGATCTGTTGGGGGCAGCAGGTGGGGGAACTATGGAAGAAAGCTCCTCTGAGCAGTGCCCGTGCAGATATCTATAAAAGAGAGAGAGAGAGAGGTCACCAACGGCACGTCGGTGGGCAAGGGATGGCAGCCTTGGGTGAGGGTAGGGTCACCGATGAGACGTATAGCTCTCTTTTGAATGGAGTCCAGGATATCGAGTGTAAAAGCGGCAGCGGCACCCCAGATGTGGGAGCAATATTCGAGGTTTGGCCTTATTTGTAAAGTATATAAGGTATAGAGATTAGCTGGTGAAAATTATTTCCTCCTTGTCAACACCCACGGTACGATAGTATTTAGGCTGTAAGCCCTCGTGGTGTGTTGTTGAAATTAAAAAAAAGCTGGTGAAAAGTATTTGCGAGCCCGGAAGAGGAAACCTAATTTCTTAGCAGCCGCTTCTGCAATTGATGTGACATGTTGGTGCCAATTAAGATTTCGATCCACAGAAATGCCAACAAGAAAAAAGGACTCATTACTTTGAATAACTTAGTTGTTCATTGTGATGGGTCTAGGGCTGGTGTATCTCTTGTGAGAAAGAAAGCAAGACTTAGTTTTGGCGGGGTTGAATTGTACAAGATTTCTACTTCCCCAGTCTAATATTTTTTGGAGATCCACGAAGACAGAACCCTCCATGAGTCTGCGATCCTCATGCAATTGGGCTAAAGAGACAGGCTTAGAATATTGTATATTTGAATGGAGGGTGGTGTCGTCCGCGTAGCTGTGAACTGGGTTGGATGTGCTCGAGAGGAGGTCATTGATGTGGAGAAGAAACAAAGTAGGGGCTAAAGCTGAACCTTGTGGAACTCCTGCATTAATTGGATACAGTTTAGAGTAATGACCATCTACAACAACAGATATGCTCCTGTTGGAGAGGAAATTTGCTGTCCACATACAGAGTCTTGGTGGTAGGCCATAGGCCGGAAGTTTATTAACCAGCGCTGCGTGCCAGAGCTGGTCGAATGCTTTGGATATGTCTAGAGCAACAATCTGGGATTCACGGTGTTGTTCCATAGACTTGTTCCAAGAATGGGTGACAAAGGAAAGGAGGTCAGCAGTCGATCTGCGCTGACGGAATACATACTGCCTATCGTGGATTAGACTGTGTTTTTCAACAAATTTTAGTAATTCGGTGTTTATATACTTTTCCATTACTTTAGAGACACACACACACACACACACATATATATATATATATATATATATATATATATATATATATATATATATATATATATATATATATATATATATATATATTATATATATATATATATATATATATATATATATATATATATATATATATAAGCGTTTAGCTGTCCTGGGTCCTGGTTTCCCAACATTTATGAATAATTTTAGGGTATGCTTATCTATGTGGTCATTATTATCCCAAATAGATCGGTCCACGCAAGATCTATTTATTCTACCGTATCTTAGGTTTGCTAAATGTTCCTTAAATCTATTTTCCATAAATCTTTTTGTTTGGCCGACGAATTTATGATCACAATTTTTACAACTCATTTCACAGATCGCCGACATTTAAGCGGTACCTGGGTTACGTAGCATGTTTCATAAAGCATTTTTTTATCAAAATGTTAGTTGCAATGTGGCTTTCTTAAAAATACTGTCTAGACCGCTCGCAATCCGCGGTTCAAATGGTAGCCAAACAAAGTTTTTTCCGCACTTTCTTTTCTAAAGGTCGTTGATTCCCAAGCAGTGTATCCGTTAGACAGAGTGTGTCAATTAAAACTTCCCACCTGGAAAATATGGAAATTAAAAAAAAAGCGAGACACCTTGACTTTGTTTTCAAGAGGAACACATGATGGCGTATGTTTTGTGTCTTGGAACCTCCGCAGTAAGCAGAGGTGTGAAGTACCCTTAAATTTAAACTGTCACCCAATGTTGAGTGACACCTCATTTTAAAGCTTTCTCACTACAACATACGACTTTATTAACTTTTGTTTGGAAGTGGCAAAAAATCATCAATTAAAGAATAAGACAACATTTCAATTGATGAGACAATCTTATTTAAGTGATTGTTCAAATTGTTTTCTCTCCACTTCCATACAATAATTGAATCTTTGCTCCATTTCCGCAAGAACACTTCGAAGGGTTTCGGGCGTTAACTGACGACAGCCATTCGCCGACGAAACCCCTCAAGTGAGTTTGATCGTGTTGCATAAATTTTCGACTTCAAGTGTCCCCATAGCAAGAAGTCGAAGGGTGGTAAATCTGGCGACCTGGGGGGGGGGCACTAAATTAAACCTATGTATCCCATCCAGTGATGAAAAATGTTCTGATTAAGAAAATAACACGCAGCTGAAGTGGATCCTGCTAAAAGCACATATCCACTTCTTCTGCCAAAGCGTTCTCATTTTCCAATATTTCCACAATCGTCGGGTAGATATGCATTTCCAGTAGATCCACATACATGTTTCCATCCAGATTTTGTGGTAGAAAGGAAGGCCCTAGGAAATGGTCTCTCAGTATTCCTGCCCCAATATCAAATTTCACCGGATGCTGCATACGAGTTTAATGAAATATTCTTGGATTTTCATCACCCAATAGCGGCAATTATGGCGGTTGACTTGGACATGTAGTTGGAACGTACATTCATCGAAAAAACAGGTTGAGTGCAACAAGGTTGGATTGCTTCTGGCACGATCACTCATTTGTCCGCAGAACTGCACGTTCGACAAAGTTTCTGTACCAAATATTTTTTTATGCGAGATACTTATGATTTTTAACATTCGGCGGCAACTAGCTACATACATTTTTTAAGTACTTCCAAGTTTCCTGAGACTTACATTTAGTTCCATTCACTAAAAACACGCACTTGGGAAAAGTCTACGACTATATTAAATATAGAACGGTTTCACTAAGCCAGGGCGAGAACAAACAACCAGACATGCTATTCAAATTGAATTAGGTCTAAAAAGTTTACACCTCCTCTTTATTAAACTAATTTTTTTGCAAAAACTCGCTACAAATTCATTGGAATAACAACAATCTGATTAGATAACGGTAAAATAAAATGGAAGGCAAAAAAAAATAATAAAAAGTGAAGTCACTAACTAGGATTATAAGAATTATCTGATGTTACGGCTTAGAGCACTGGACCACCGTCGACTTGAGAGATGTATGTACTAGCAGGTATATACGCTAGGATGTTAATGTTATAACGTCTTTATTATTTATACCAAACTTTTATCTAAAATTGATTTTTGGCTCACATTTTAACGAAATGAAGGAAAATAACGACTTAGGCACAGATCTAGGAGCTTGTGAGTCATTTCATGTCGTATTTTTCATTCACATTAGTACCCCTACCATAATTATCAATTTTCACGTTTTAACTTTTTTTAATCAGAGGCTTTTTAGCTTTATAACTTTTTTGTCTTTTAACTTAGAGATCTAAATTTGGGTACATAGGATACTCTTTATGAAAAAAAAAACCAACGTACCAAATTTGGTTGCTTACTTTGTTATTTCCGCAGATAAACATTTTTTCCGAAAGAAAACACAAAACTTTCCGGGAAATCCTAGGCCGATTTTCCTGCCCAACGAAATTATCCAAGCCACAACATATAAAAAATTGAAACTGACCCCGGATATGTGTTTTAGGGGCGTAATTAGCACTAATTTAAAGATTTTTTTTTAAATTCAAAAGTTGAGATTTCCTCATTAGTGAATTTTTTCAGGAAAATTCACTAAAAACGTGTAACGACATCGCAACATTGCTTTTACAAAGATTACATTTTATAGATACAAAACAGCAAAGCCTTGTAAAATTGGAAGGCTATATTTCGAGGCTAACTCTATAATTAGGATTATATATATTTCAGCTTCTCTTTTCATTCTCTATTATATCGCTTGGTTTTAGCTGTTAGAAAGTTTTTATCAGAATTCATCATATAAATTCCACGAAATTTATTGTCACGCAATTCTCCTGATTTCTGCTCGACAAGAAGCGAAAAGTGTTTGAATACTGATAACTCATAATTTTCACCAGCAGCGTCTTAGAAATCCCATTTCCTTTATAAAGTTTTTTCCACAAAGTTGCGTGTTTATTAGCTTGTCATTCATACGCATTGTATTCTTTAGTCGAGTGGAAAATACAAAATATCCGCAAAAGAGGTTCGGCTGAGTTTCAGAGTTTTAAGTGTTTGCGGTTGAAGGCATTCCAGGACTTATCGAAATTATAACTTTATATTGTAGAATAAAGATATAAATCAATATAAGTTCACCTTTCATATATGTATGTTGTAAGCCTTATTTTATGTTTAGGTATAAGGCCTGGTTAAAAAGGTTGGCTTGCTAAGTTAACAATAATATTAAAAACTCTGGGCGCAGCAAGTGCGTTATATGGCTCTAATGCGAGCAGGCATCAATTTGGTTACCGGTATAAGCTATATAGTAGGAACAATGTACCATATTTTACCAAAATAATTATTTGAAAGTATACAAAAATTTTCCGAAAATAAACTTTAAATGTTTATGAGAAAACTGGTCTCCTAGCCAATGAACCTTAGGTTAATAGCAAATTGAGTTATTGAAATTTGAAACATTTAATACAATTCGCAACCAAAACGCCCTTTCTGCGTTCATACAAAAATTTTCCGAAAATAAAGTTAAATCTCGGTTTCCTAACCAACAAAACTTACGTTAATAGCAAATTGAGTTATTGAAATTTGAAGGATTTAATGAAAATATGCTACCAAAACGCACTTACTGCGTCCAGATTTTTTCTTACAAACATGCATCATATTTAGATAAAAAATGCTAAAATGCAGTAACGAATTTGTTCTACGAAAATTAGCTAGAAATTATAGACCGTTAAACCATAAACTTCACTAAACCTACAGCGAAAGCATCAACTTAACTAAACCGACAGCCAAAGCATCAGAGAAAGGGTCTATTTGAAATGAATTTTCTGTAAATATTTTAGTAAAATAAAGGGCAATGACGATTGAATCTGAAACTTAAGGGTTCGCAGAACACTGTTCTTGCAACATTTTCTTTTCACACCCCGTATTTGTTTTACGTTCTTTGCCTAAACATTGCCAATTTTGACGTTTTAAATTGCGAGTTTGACGTTTTGAGGAAAACTCCAAAATTTGTTGCTTTAGCTGCCCGTAACTTTTTGTCCTTAAACTTAGAGACGCGAGTTAACTTTCTTGTTAACACACTTGACTTTTTAAAAGAATTTATTGATTATAGTTACATAAAATACTTATGAATAATAATAAAAATGATAAATATAAATTATAACAAGTTAAAAGAGACTCAAGCAATAACAATGTAGGAATCTTCGTCCGTGGTCTGGTAACTTCCATATATAATCTCTGGTGGGGCGTGGACCGAGAGGCGGTTTCCACCTAAGTTGCAGTCTTGAAGGTGATTCTAGAAGGTGGCTGGTTGCTGATTTGAAGGTCTAGTTGTTTACCCATCTATGAATAGTCTATTCTTCTAATTGCGCTGCTATTAATTAACCCATTCGTCAGCGACCTTGGGTGTTGAATCGGGATCTGTACTTCTTATATACATTGTATGACTTGGCTATTGTTATCTCCTCCATCCTTTAGAGAACGAAGCCTATGGTTCGTTCCGAATAGTCATCGGGAATCCAGTAATTGGTTTGGAGTCAGCAGTTTTCGTTTTTGATTTCTTCCAGATGTATCTTGAAGTTATTGTGATTATTGTTATTATTATCCCAATGTATAATATAATTGTCCATACACTAGGGTGGTATATCGGCAATTCGATGGTTCCTGGAATTCTGCCATTGATGGATTGTAACTGGGATTTGATATTGTTCAAGTCGTGCAGTTGGACATTTTCTAATTTTAGTTCTGGTAATTTGTCTGGGAATATGGGTGCTCTATTTGTTACCAATTCGATATTTGGGAGATTGAACGATTGTTGTGTTTCCGATGCCATTTGTACTGAACTGAATCTTTCGTTATTGATGATAAGTTGGCATTTGGGTTTCAGAGTCGCCAGTTTTGTTCCGCTGATTATTTTGGTTTCTTCATTTTCTTCGCAGATAAGTTTGATTTTCGTTTCTTCGGGTGCCATTATTATGTATTGTGTATTGCCATATTTAGAGACTGTTGTTTTTGTTATTTTGACAATTTCTTGCTTGCAATTGTTTATCGGTTTCTGGAAGTTGATCAGTTTAATTTCGCATGGGTTGTTTTCGTTAAGTGCTGTCGGGTTGTAATTTTCACAAAAGTATGTTTGGTCTTTTAGATTCCTACACTTTTCGTTTCTGTAAGCGTAGTGTTTGCTGCTAAGGATTAGGTACTTGGTTCTAGGGACAATCAGTCTGAATGTATACGGATTTTTAGGGACTGGTAATGCATACAATTGATAATAAATATAATCTGATTTGTCTACTAAGGGTATATCTATTTGGAATATAATTTTAAAATCAATTTGAACGTTTTTTATGTTAAATATTTTTTCATAAAGTGAAATGTCGGATTTTGTTATTAATCTTGATTTTGAGATATGGTTTTCAATATTTTCTAATTCTTTTGATATAAATTTCGGTTTCAGTATTGACGTATGATACGTGTTCAATTTTGAAAAAGTAATTGCATTTTCTGTTGTTAATATCATGTTTAGTACATTATTTAACAAATAACTGATTTGAGTGAGTAATTCCAAATGTTTTACTCTATGAAAATTTGTTAGTTGGTCGATTTTTAGACTATCTATTGTATATTCCAAATCGTTTATTCTCGCTACTATGGCTTCTTGGTTATGGTTCAGGTTGTCTATTGTTTTATTGAACTCTGTTATAGCATCTATCATTAGGGATGTCTGTGAACTAAAAAATTGATGTACTTGATTTTGATCTTTCCTCAAAATTTCAAGAGCTTTATATATTCTGTCGCCGTCATCTGCATCTAAGTTCCCAGTTATTGATTTGAATATCGATCCTAGTCCGTTTATTATACCTCTTTTGTTCCTAATCGTTGTTGGAAATATTCGATAAAATTTGTCATCAATATTGCTGATGGTGAAATTGATTGTTAAAATAAAATTTTTGTATTCTAACTTGTATTCTGCATTCATTACCCTTATTATGTTGTCAAAGTAAGTTTTTAGTCTGTTAAAGTCGTCGTATAGTTGTCTTAGGTCATGTATATGAATCATTCTCCATTTATCGTTTTCTGGAAAGGCATGTCCCAGTTTGCGTGGCAGTATGCCTGGATTGTCTGTTAGGTCTTCTAATTGTGGCTTTACTCTGGTGAAGAGAATGAACCTGCAAGGCGAAGATTGCGTATATGGGTGATTGTCTGTTCGTCAGTTCT
Source organism: Tillus elongatus (assembly GCA_964006375.1). Lineage (NCBI taxonomy): Eukaryota > Metazoa > Arthropoda > Insecta > Coleoptera > Cleridae > Tillus > Tillus elongatus. Next base: position 124,616,012 of record OZ023266.1, read on the forward strand.
GTGATTTAGTATTATGGCTTTATTATGTTCAATCAGGGAAATTATTGAGTAAGGTCCAGTAAAAGGGTTTTTGTGTTTTTTGTGAAATCCTGGAGGGATCTTTTTGTATACTATGTCTCCTTCTTTAAAAGGTTAGTTAGTATTTTTATTCGTCCTTTGTAACGTTTCGTAATTTGAGTTTTCGATTCGATCTTGAATGACTTCGTATATAATTTTCATTAAGTATTTATGTTTCGTGTTATATTCTTGGGTGATAATTACTTCTGGGTCATAATTAAATAATTCAGGTGTATATCCGAATATTAGCTCAAAAGGTGGTTTTAAGGTTTGCGAGTGTATGGAGGAGTTATATGCGAAAATACAATAAGGTATTAAGTCAATTGGTTTCATTTCTTTAAATTTTGTTTTAAATAATCTATAGTGCTCAATTATTGTACTGTGAAATCTTTCTATCGGTCCGTTTGACATCGGATTTTGCGGTGTTGTCACATGTAATTCAATTTGGTAAGCTTTTAATAGCTCTTTTATTAATATATTTGAGAATTCAGTCCCTGCGTCCGAAATTATTGTTTTACAGCTTCCGTATTGGGAAAAGTATTTAATTAAGTTCTTGGAGATTTCTGTTGCATTTTTACTTTTTATCGGAAATGCTTGCCCGAATTTACTAAAGGGGTCGAATACTGTTAGAAATTGAGACCCTTCAATTTGGAAAGTGTCTAGGTGTAATATTTCTAAAGGCCTAGATGGTGTGGGTGTGTGTTTTAGTAAAATTTGCGCCGGATTTATGTTGTATTTACATGTTTTACATAACTTGCAACTTTTTATAAACTCTTCTATTTTTCGCTTTAAATTCGGAAAATAGTATTTGCGTTTCATTCGTAAATAGGTCTCATCAGCGCCTCGATGATTACTTTTTCCCTCGTGAAATAGAACTATATTCTCTTGGAGTTCTTCTTCGCTATTTATTTCTTCACTAGTTTCTAAACATCTATAAAATTGAGGTGAGTCTACGTTATTAAATTTTTGATTAATTGCCGAACTTACCATTTCATAATCTCGTTCATTTACAAATAGACAGTAATATTTTCTCTGTGGTAGGCAATATTCTTTGATAAATTGTTCTATTTGACTTGGCTCGTTTAAATTGAATGTGGCGTGAATAAAATTCCTTTTGTCCTTTCTTAGTGATAAAATCTCCGGGGTATCGGCATTTTTAAAGAATATCTGGTTTGTTTTACTGTTGATTATTTCTTCTTCTAAGATTGGCATGCCCGGCGCGGAATAAGAGGCTGCGTTGGAATTTCTTGTTTCTCCGTCGCTTATGGTTATAACGTCGTCATTTTCGTCTACATTGTTTATCATTGATTGGTTATCTACGTCTAAGGGGTTTATCTCTACTCTCGAAAGTGCGTCCTCTGCATTATTTAATTTACCTTTTTTATATTCTATTTTGAAATCGTACTCTTCTAGTTTGAGTCTCCACCTTAATAATTTTGAGTTGGGTTGTTTCAGGGGAAATAGCCATTTTAATGGTTTATGGTCTGTATATATTGTGAATTTTCTGCCGTATAGATAGGGTCTAAAGTAGTTTGTGGCCCATACTATGGCCAGTAGTTCCTTTTCTATTGTGCTGTATCTAGATTCTGTTTCGTTTAACGTTCGGCTTGCGTAAGCTATTAGTTGGTCTGATTTCGGATCTCCTTGGCTTAAAATCCCTGCGATTGCCACGTTTGATGCATCTGTTGTTAAAATGAACTTCTTTGAAAAATCTGGAGGTATTAATACTGGTGAATTCATCAATATGTCTTTACATGTATTAAAGGCTTTTATGTATTCTCCGTCGTTAACGTCGATTGTTACGTTTTTCTTTAAATATTTAGTTAGTGGTTTTGTGACATGCGCAAAGTTTTCTATAAATTTCCTGTAGTAGCCTATAAGTCCTAGGAAGGATTTAATTTTTTTTGGTGTCTTGGGTATTGGGAATTTTCTTATGGCGTCTAGTTTCTTTGGATTAGGCTTGATGCCTTCTGGCGTCACTCTATGCCCGAGGAATTCCGCTTCTTTTTGCAGAAAGTCGCTTTTGTCTAGCTGTATTTTCAGATTACTTTGTCTAAATCGTTCCAATACTAATATTAATTTTTCGATATGTTCTTGTGATGATGTCGAGAACACTATCACGTCATCCATGTATACTAAGCATGTTTTTCCTATTAGACCGTTTAAAACATGTTGCATCAGTCGGGTAAATGTAGCAGGCGCCCCTGAAAGCCCGAACGGCATTCTGAGCAACTCATAATGGCCTGTATCAGTACTAAACGCCGTTTTTTCAAAGTCATTTGGATCCATTTCAATCTGGTGGTAGCCCGAAATTAAATCTATGGTCGAAAAATATTGTGCACGCCCGAGTTTATCCAGTATCTCTTCGATTTTTGGTATAGGGTGTCTATCAGGTATAGTCTTCTCATTTAACTTGCGGTAATCCACAACGATCCGCCATTTTTGTTTGCCGCTGGCATCTACTTTTTTTGGATCACCCATATTGGACTATTATAAGCGCTATGACTGTTCCTAATTATCCCTTGATTTAGCATTTCGTTAATTTGTTTGTCTACCTCCGGTTTGTGAATATCTGGGTATCTATATAGTTTGGCGTTTGTTGGTATATCGTCTTTTAGTCTAATTTTGTGTTTAATGACGTTTGTATGCGTCAGTGGTTCATTTTCTTTTGCAAAAATATCTTGAAATTCTGTACATAAATCAATTAAAATTTATTTCTCCTGGTTATTTAAGTGATTTATCCTAATTTGATTTGTAATACTTTTTTGTACACTCCTCGCATAATTCCTATTATAATTCTGGTGATGGGAAAAATTATTTTATATCCTCTTCGTTTTATTTTGAATTTGATCCGTTATATATTTTTGTATCGTCCTCGTATCACTCACATTTTTATTTCGACGATATTCATATGTGTTTAATGAAACTTGATCCCGTTTACATTTATTATGGGTGAAGATTTCTCCTGTGTCATTTATTAGTTGTAACCTTCCATCGTCATCGTTTAATGGCTGATTATGCTTTCGAGTTCAAGTGCAATAATGCTTCTGTCTATTGTATTACTTACGTTAAGGTGATTCATTTCATCATTTGCTTTGATGCTCCTATTTATCTGATTGTTATTGCTACTACTATTACTACCCATTTTGTCTTCATGATCTCTTGTATAAGGGAAGTTTATCTTAATGCTTCGATTTTTTAAATTGAGTCTCTGGTTTTTAAAATCAATGTTTGCTTGATTTTTTATCAAGAAGTCAATTCCAATAAGGCCTGTGAAGTTTCTGTTAAAATCAAACAGGCAGAACTCTTGTTCACTGTCCGTTAGTGAGTTTAAAATTATTTTAGCTCGATTATTATGGTAACAATGCGCACTTTTTATCAATGATCGTGAATCTTATTATAAAAGTTTTTATATGCTATGGACGGGTTTAAAAGGCTCTTTGTACTACCTGAGTCGAGCAGTATTTTTCCGGGTAGTTCTTTTATTCTTACGTAGGGTGGTAATTGGGATACTGTGTTAAAATTATTAATATCTATTATGGTTCTGTTTTTGAGCTATCGGAAAATTTTGATGCTGTGCATCGTATAATTCGGAGGGTGATTGTTCATTATATGTTACGTCATAATTTAATTCTTCTGGTAAGAAATGTTGTCTTTGTTCTAATTCATTGAAAGGAAAAGAATTATTCGTTTCGTTATAGTTTAATTCTTCTGGTATGAAATTTTGTCTTTTGTTGGAGGGAAAATTGTTTCGTCTATTTTAAGAGGGTTGTTGTCGGCTGAAATTAGTATGTCTCGTGTTGTTGCTGCCGACATCCATAGCCTGTGGATATCTTCTAGTATTGTCATTAGGGTTGTACGTCGGTCTTCTCATTGAGTATTGATTTGAAGGGCTCCCCTGAAATTGTGGGTGAGACATTTGGGGCCTGTTTGAATTATAGTTAAAAGGTGCACGATAATTTTGTTGTTGGAAGGGTTTTTGAAATTGAATATTGTTAAAATTTGGGGTATTTCTTTGGAAAACTGGTTTTTGTTGTTTGTAGTGCCTGTTATTGTTATTATTGTTGAAATTTGACCGTTGTAATAATCTGTCCCTATATTCATAATTTTCCTCTGAAAATATAAATTTTAACGCTTGTTCTATGCTGTCTGGTCGAGTGGACCTGACCACCATACCAAAGGGATTTTTTAACCCACCGATAAATGCTTTGAGTGTCTGTTGTCTGTACATGTTTTGTTTTAATACTAAAATTCCCTCATTACGTTCATTTGATATTAAATTAGAGATGAGTAATTGTTCAATGTGTCTGCAACGATTACTGAACGCTAAGGCATCCTCGTTATATTTCTGTTTCAATGTCAATAATTCGCCTAGCAAGCTAATTTCATCACGCTGGTCTGTAAAGTTCTCAACAATTGCCCGTCTTAAGTCTACCCATGTGTTTATAATTTTAGTGTTAATAATTAACCTGGCTTGTGCAATTAGTTTCGTTTGAATGTAATTTAATAGAAAATCGTTAAGATATAAATTTGGATTATCTGCATCATAGAATTGATTCATTACTAGATCACAAGCTTTTAAGAAGTTCCCTACATTTTCAGGCTGTCCGTTAAATTCGGGAATTGCTTTAAGGTAAAACTCTTGGAATTAATTTGCCATATTTCAATTGTTTCTAGAATTATTTATATCGGGTTGTTCTACAATATCAATTTCGCCAATACTAATATTTCCTAATCTATATTCCAAATGTTCTAAATTATCAATATCGCTATCAGACATATAATATTATCAATATATGAGGAGATACAGTATATATATATATATATATATATATATATATATATATATATATATATATATATATATATATATATATATATATATATATATATATATATATATATATAGGAAATAAAGGAAGCAAACAACTTACAGAATCGATGCTATTGCTGCTGTCTTCATGACGTTTCTCTTGATCGGTTCTTTGTCTGTTAAGCGTTGAAACGCAAAGAATCAATATACTTTTGGTTCTTCAGCACTATCCTACCGACTGCGCCAGTTAACTTTCTTGTTAACACACTTGACTTTTTAAAAGAATTTATTGATTATAGTTACATAAAATACTTATGAATAATAATAAAAATGATAAATATAAATTATGACAAGTTAAAAGAGACTCAAGCAATGACAATGTAGGAATCTTCGTCCGTGGTCTGGTAACTTTCATATATAGTCTCTGGTGGGGCGTGGACCGAGAGGCGGTTTCCACCTAAGTTGCAGTCTTGAAGGTGATCCTAGCAGGTGGCTGGTTGCTGATTTGAAGGTCTAGTTGTTTACCCATCTATGAATAGTATATTCTTCTAATTGCGCTGCTATTAATTAACCCATTCGTCAGCGACCTTGGGTGTTGAATCGGGATCTGTACTTCTTATATACATTGTATGAGTTGGCTATTGTTATCTCGCGTACCAAATTTGGTTGCTCTCACTTTGTTATTTCCGGAAATTTGAATTTTTTTAGAAAGAAAACACAAAATTTTCTGGGAAAACCTGGTCCCATTTTCCTGGATAACGAACTGATCCAAGACACTTGCAAAAGGACGGTACTCACCAAATTTGATCAAGATCGGTCTATTATTTTTTTAATTATCGGTACGATATATATATATATATATATATATATATATATATATATTAGATATATATATATATATATATATATATATATATATATATATATATATATATATATATATATATATATATATATATATATATATATATATATATTAGATATATATATATATATATATATATATATATATATATATATATATATATATATATATATATATATATATATATATATATATATATATATATATATATATATATATAAACATATAAAGTCTAAAACCGACCTCGGATTTGGGTTCCAGGGGTCCTAAATAGCGCTCATTTGAAGAAATTTTTTCCAAATTCAAAAGTCGGGATCTTCTCACTAGTGATTTTTTTTAGAAAATTCACTAATAAGAGAATATTTGATGTGTTACTGTTAATTACACACCTCACGAAACATAAACGTAAGGATAAGTTTTTGGCAAAATTTTCCAAATTTTGATTTATAAGCTGTAATACTGGATTCAAAACACCACTTGAACAATGTACTTTCTATTTTTTGGTATTTTTTTTCTCAGCGGTACTAATTGCAATACGACCCAACTAGCACTATTATATTTCATAATAGTTGCGAAAACGTGTTCGATAAAAAGCTTAAACGATATAATCATAGGATCAAACAAGTTTACCTTTTTTTTCTCCCTCAGGGCTCGTCCGCGTCTTCGCCGCCCCGATAGCACCGCAGCCTTTGGCTTATTGTGCATGCCCTTTGTCTCAACTCCACCCATTCCAAAATCACTGTGCCATGAACTAGTCTGCACAGCAATTGGTAGGGTGAAGTTTTATATTGCTCTGTCTCCGGTCTAGGCTGACCGTAGATCAGTTACCTTTTGCGGTCCAGAGCTCGCACAAGATGTGCTGGGCTGATTCCTCCCCTCGCCGCAGAGTCTGCACGCCAGGTCCCCCTCGAACCGCCCAATTTTATGCAGGTGTCTCTTGACGACCATGTGTCCCGTAAAGAGTCCTTTTATGTTTCTGAGCTGTCCTCTGCTAAAATTTAGCAGCTCCACAGCTCTCTCTCTCGACTGGGTTGCCCAATTAATGACTTCCCGTGTTTGAGCCCTGGAGAATAGGCTCAGTATGACTTGTGCTGTTCCCTGACCCAGGACTTGATGATTCTCCTGGCCGTGCCTTACGATACGCCCAGGACCGGTTCTGGTCTAATAAATGGTTCTGCTGACCCTCTCTTCGCGAGACTGTAAATTTCTTCATTGCCTTTGTTCGATCTTGATTATATGGAGGTCTCGTCGAAGTAAATAAATATTGTGTAGTTTCCTGTTTCATGTTCTACAAATCAACATATTCTTAAAGTACAACAAAGACTTCCGTGTCCTATGTAAGAAAATGAAAAGAAATGGGGGGTACTTTATTTATTTCGCCAACGGATTCCATATAATCGAGATTGAACATCACTAAGGTAAGTTTGTTTGATCCTGTGATTATACAAAGCACTTCTCTAGTAAATAAATATTGTGTAAATGTTTAAAGAAAATTTGCAACGACAGAAATATGATGCAAAAAATGCTATAATCTTAGGGTTCGCTGAACAAAAAAGGTAACATAACAAAGTGAAGATTATGGTCTTACAAATAAATGTAGGCCTAGCAGTCAATTATAGCAAGGCATAAAAGTAATAAAAATAGTTCTGCAAATTAAACCATAACTTCCACAGAGCTGTGAAAATTTATTATCTTCAGAAAGACATTATCATGGAATGAATGTAGGGCACATGACTTGACCACAAAGGAAATATTTGTATTCTTGTGGCCATAATCTTTTGAAACGTTATGTTACTCGAGTTGTATTGAAAAAATGTAAATTTTCACCAAATCATCCCTTTTATCCCCTACCCCCTTAAGTGATCTTAGCTAAAAACAATGCGAAGCGTTTATTTGTCTGGCGCTAACTGGATGCCAAATTTAAAGATGATATCTCAATTTCTTAGAAAGTTGTTGCGCCTATTAACAGACAGACGTACATGCCGACATACCGACAGACTGACCCGACCGACAGATAAAGAAAATTTGGTTCCAGAATCAAGTTCAGATGTTTGATGAAATTATGAGTGTTCTGATAAATAAACCATTATATTTTATATTACTCCAGTTTTAACGAAAAAATGCCAATTTTCACCAAAATTACCCCCATTAGTCCCCTACCCGCTAAAGCAATTTTACCCAAAAACAATCCGAACCTTTCGTTTGTTGAGTACTAACTGTATAACAAATTTCAAGACGATATCTCAATTCGTTCTATAGATATCCAAAGAGACACACATACAGACCGACAGACCAAAAAAATCCGTTCCTAAATTATGTTTTCTAACTGTTTTGATATTTTTTACGTTTAGGTGAAAAAATTTTTTTGAAATATTTGTCGCCGATGCAACATTTCCACACGTTGTGACGATGTGGAAGTAATACTACTGCAAATTGAATCATAACTTCCACATAACTGTGATGATCTACTCTCCTCAAAAATACATTGTCATGAAATGAACTTGATCCCAAAGAAAATATTCCTATTTCTGTATCCATAAACTGAAACGTTTTATTACTTGAGTTTTAACGAAAAGATGTCAATTTTCACCAAATCACCCGTTATTTATTCCCAACCCCTAAAGCGTTATTACCCAAAAACAATTCGAAGCATTCCTTTGTCGGGTGGTAACTTGATACCAAAGTTAAAGTTGATATATCAATTCGTTCGAACGTAATTGCGCCTACTAGCAGACAGATATACAGGCCGACAGACCGACCGACCGACAGACAAAAAAGTTACATTCGGGAATCAAGTTTTATATATGTTTTGAAACTTTTTCGCCTTTTTAGCAAACAAAATTTTCGAAATTTCTGTCATCGAGATTCCACCCCATACATTCAACCTTTAATTAAACCTTAGCACAGAATAGCAGATGATTGATGAAATTAAAGGCTTTTTTAATAAACTAACCCTAAAACGCTGTGTGACTCGAGTTTTAACAAACAAATGCCAATTTTCATCAAATCATCTCCCACTGGCGCGATTTTACGAAAACACAATTCCAACCGTTCGTTTGTAGGGTGTTACCTGTATGCCAAAGTTGAAGACGATATCTCAATTCGTTCTAAAGTTATCGTGGCTACAAACAGACAGATATACAGACTGACAGATCGACAGATCGTCAGACCGACAGAGCGATAGACCAACAGACACAAAAACAAGTTCGTTCCCAAATCTCGTTTTATATATGTTTTGAGGATGTTTACGACACTGAAGCGAAAAAAATTTTTGAAATTTTTGTGGATGATGCCATACTTCCCCACGTATTGACGATGTGGAAGTAATAAAGTACTCTTAGTAGTTTTTTTCTCCCTTTCTTTTTTTGTGTGTGTTCAGAAGCCAATTCTAATACTGTAGTGGAAAATTCCTGAGTATTTACTACTGGGCTATGGTAGAAATTGACAAATGTGTACCAGAATTTTTGGACTACCCTGCCGCAGGTCTAATAGTAACACACCTGCCAGAGCAGCTTTAGATGTAGAGGCGTGGCAGGTGATTTATGGCGTAAACAAATTTTTGCCCACGCCACTGTTTTTAAGCACTTTGTTTATCCATCTACCAATAGTATGCGAGGTAGCCCTGTGAACTGGCACGGATCACGCCAGAATTGTTTTGTTTAATTGTTGAATCTGTTAGGGATGCCATGCAGCCCTGTAAGGAAACCTGGGGCACTTGATGTCGCCCCAGCGCTTTCCTGATAACCTCCCTGCTGCGGGGAAATTGATTTTATAAGGGGTGAGATAAAAGGGAGGGAAGACAGGGTACCAAGGCTAAGAGCACCAGAAATATATCAAAGACCAGAACGTGATTGCCACGTCAGGACTTTTATTATGTATACAAGGTGTTTTAAATAACATGTTCCATCGCTCGAGCTTAGATTCCTCACGTAAAAGGATGACGATTTTGCTTCGTTTAATAGCTACAGGATGTTAAAAATTTGTTGCTGAAGTTTTTGTTTTTGTTTTGTTTATTTCAAATGTCTCCCAAACGATTGTAGCAACCCGAGTGAAATTTGGAGAATGAAACTTAATTAAACCAGTACATATTTTACTGCTAAATAAGTGTGAATAGCTGTACCAGGGCCGTGCGTATGTGCTGTCACTGGGATGATTTAAAAAACAATTGTGCGCCACTGACTTTTTTTCTTACGTTAGCACAGTTAATTAGGCCTTTGGTGCCTGTTGAACGTTACCTCCTAATATTTTGTCGATTTTGATCTCTCTTGGAAGAGCAAAATTCAATTGTGTTGTGTTATGTAGTGTACTGAATATGTCTTGGCTTAAATAATAAAAATCTGGTTGTTATAGTCATTTACTTTTCCAAGTAATAGATGCGGTTCATTGCTTTAAAATGCCCTTTTTAAATTATACCTTGGCTCAATTAACCAGTATGTAATTAGTTTATGGTGAAGCAAGACAAAGTGGAAGAGAAGCAGCGAGAATTAATCATCACAGCTTTTCTGAACATATAGCACCCAGAAAAAATATTTTTGAAAATAGCTGTAGACGTTTAAAGGAAAACGGTTGCTTAAAACCTTAAAAATCTAATGATGGGCGCAAAAGATACCGACATATTGTTCAAGTAAAAGAGTCAGTTCTGAATGCCGTGGAACGTAACCCCACTAACTTCTCACGAAATAGGAATTATTTCTGCATCGTCTGTACACAAAATCTGGCAAAAGCAACAATTAAAACCATACCACTACAGACGTGTACTAACTTCTATCAAGATATTGTAGGCCTAAACAAGAAGTTTTTTAGTGGTTTTTATATAAGTTGGAGAACGAGCAACATTTATCTCGTCGTGTTCTTTTTACTGACGAAGCATCATTTACAAGAAAGGGAATTATACATTTTCATTACCTGCAAAACTGGTCTGAGGAAAATCCATATTTTCTAAGAGTAGCAAACTCGAAGTATTAGTTTTCTTTGAATATTTGGGCCGATTTTATTGGAAATGAAATTATTGGTCCAATTATTCTGCCACATAGGCTGAATCATGTGTCACATTTAAATTTTCAGATGAACGCTCTGCCCGAACTATTAGCTGTGTTAGTGTGAAATATAATGTGGTTCCAATACAATTGTGCACCGGCGAATTTTGCGTTAAGTGTTAGGGAGTAACTAAACATATGGTCATTGATGGTCCAGTAGCATGACCACCAAGATCCCCTGATTTAAATCCTTTAGATTTTTATCCAGGCGGGGGCACACAAACAAGCTTGTTTACAAGGCACCAGTACAAATATTTGAAGAACTTTTACAACTCAAGAACTAGCATTTGTAAGAGTTTGGCAAGATCCCCGCATTTGTTGTAGAGTAAGAAAAGCTTTGCACTGATGATTGGGGGTTTGTAATGATGCTCCAAGTGGCCATTTTCAATACTCGTTTGATTCCATTGGGATTATTTTAACTAGTAAATAGTTCAAATTAAGGACCTTAAAATGTTAAAAAAATCCACTACACAGCATAACACAACATAATTGCATTTATCTCAGAAAAGAAATAGAAATTGACAAAATATCAACAGGCAACTTTTAATAGAAACTAAACAACATTTACGTAACTATAATAACAAAAGAAAAAAGTCTGCGGCACACAGCTTTTCGTTTAGAAAATTATTGCAGTGGTAGCAGATACGCACGGTCCTGGTGAAGCTGTCCATACTGTTTAAGCAGTAAAATATGTACAAGTTTAAACAACTGTTACACTCCAAATATTATTCGGATTGCTACAGCCATTTCTGAGAAATGTGACGTAAACCAAAAAAATCTTTTTTCATAGTAATAACAATATTTATTTGCCATTAAGAAACTACACGCCGTGTTAGGTAAATAATATATTTATACACATAAAAGATATACAAAACACAGATGGTCGAATAGATTAAAAAAAAAACAATAATTGTAAAGGACACTACAGAAACTATAAGGAACAAACAAATCAATCCATGTATAGATAGAGGCAACAAAACAACACAAAATATATTTAAAATCTTCAGTGAGCTGCTTTAATAGTTTTTACGAACTAGACATAAAATATTCATCAACTGAATATGGTGTCCTCCGTAGCAAAAGTCTTTTAACCTCTCTGGTAAATAATGATTCAGGCATTTCTTTCAACTCACTTGGCAATCTGTTAGACACCTTCAAACCCAAATAATTCACACCCAATTGCGTTCTGGCCAGTCTTTGGTATGGTATGCCAAAGTCAGTTTTTCCTGGTATTACAGGAATATAGTTGTTCATTGGCTAAAAATAAGTCTTTATTTTGATGCTCATATTTTAAGCAGGCAAAATGAACACTGATACTACGGGAAGTATACGTTCCTGCTCGAAGAAGCCACGATAGCTAGTCCTCCAAGACACACCATTACCAGCGATAAAGTGGAAGTTGAAAAAATCTGCCTGCTTGCAGGCCTCCCGGCCTACCACAGCTTTCATTCTCCGCATTATAAAAGTAGCCATAGACAACCTTCCATGCAAGGACGAAACAGCAGACCAGGTAAGGCCATCTTTTGGAATTACACCAAGAATATTTAGCCCTGCCCCACTGCTGTGTTCGTATATAGCACCAGTCGTTGTGTTTATTTAAGTTTAGTTTCAGAGAGTTTACTCTAAACCCCTTATCTGCTTGGTCAAGATAGTCCTCAATCATTGCTGCTGCTCTGCTAACAAAGCTGGTATCATCGGCATAAAGACCGATTGCATCTGATGTAGTGTTGAGCGGCATATCATTTATATAGATTATAGAGTAAGGGACCCAAAATGGAACACCATAGTCTACTGTTATCTCATCGAATACCTGTTGATCCCAATATAGAACCCACCTTATATCCTCTAGGTAAGATCCAAAGAGAGAGAGAGAGAGAGAGAGATAGAGAGAGGGCTATACCTCTGACACGATAGAGTGTCAACCTCTCCAACAAAATACACTTTAATACTGTAACAAAGGCCTTACTCAGATCAGAAGCTCCGATCTCAACTTTTTTTTCCATAGAGTCGCTCAGGAATACTATTGAACGTTTGGGTCTTTTTTTATATATGTTTTAGTGTACATTTTCACATTTGCGTTCTAATTAATAATTTAATATTAAGGATTTTTTTTGCACACCCATGCAATATTATCTGCTATGTTAAGACTTAAAATTAAAACATCGAATTTGCTTCCTGTAATTTGTTACATGCAAACATCATTTATTACCTATTGCTAATATTACCTTATTAAAAAGAAAATAAAAATTGCTCACAAAACTTTTTTATTGTTCCGTTTTTTATCTTGTTCAATCTATCGACTATAATTTTTTTTGGTCTGAAAATTCAACTTTTTTTCTAAGTTTACGTATATGATCCCTGAACAGAGCCAGATCCATGATAACCTTTCATTGTCACTAAGATTATTATTTCCAAATATGTTTAACAACTCTAATTTGTTGATATCCTTTTTAGTGAATTGTCGTAGAAAAAATTCACTAATGGGGAGATCCCGACTATTGAATTTTGAAGAATTTTTTGCAAATGAGCGCGAACTAGGACACCTAGAACCCATATTCGGAGTCAGTTTCAATTTATATATATATATATATATATATATATATATATATATATATATATATATATATATATATATATATATATATATATATATATATATATATATATATATATATATATATATATATATATATATATATATATATATATATATATATATATATATATATATATATATATATGTGTGTGTGTGTGTGTGTGTGTGTGTGTGTGTGTGTGTGTGTGTGTGTGTGTGTGTGTGTGTGTGTGTGTGTATCACACCGAAAACTCAAAAAATAATGGGCCGATTTTGATAAAATCGCATGCACCTTCCTTTTGTAAATAACTTGGATAAGCTAGTTAGTCAGGAAAATTGGACGTGTTTTTCCGGGAAAATTTCGAGTTTTCATTCGAAAAAAAAAATTATATCTCCGGAATTAACAAAGTAAGGGCAACCAAAATTGGTACACGGGTTTATATCATTATAGGTAAACTATCTACCGAATTTTAGCTATGTAGTTTAAAGGAGAAAAAAGTTACAGGCATTTAAAAAAAGGGTTTTCCTCAAAACGTCAAAGTCGCGATTTAAAACGTCAAAATTGGTAATAATTAGGCAATGAACCTGAAACTAATATGAGCTATGGAAAGAAAATGTCTCAAGAAGAATGTTCTACAAAGCCTGAACTCTTAGTTTCAATAGTCATTGTCCTTCATTTTTCTAAAATATTCCCAGAAAATTCATTTCAAATAGACCCTTTCTATGATGCTTTGGCAGTAGTCTTGGCTATAGAGTTTATCGTTTAATGGTATATCATTTTTGTCGAATTTTCGTAAATAATCATCAAAGTTCAATATATCCGTTATTATGCAAGTAACGAAAAAAAATGTATACACTAATTATAGGGGGAGTCTTGAGCTACATCTTAAAAATATTTCCACAATTACAGGGCGGCCCATAAGTCGTTGGTGATTCAAATTTTGTTTTTAATCGAACACGCCCTATGTTATTGCATTTTTGCATTTTCCATCGAAATGTAATACATCTTTGTAAGAAAAGAAATTCGGGACGCAGCAAGTACGTTATGGTAGCGAATTTTCATTAAATGCTTCAAATTTGTATAGCTCAATTTGCTATTAACCTATAAGGTTGACGAGGAAACTAGTTTTTTTGGTAACAATTTAAGTTTACTTTCAGAAGTTTTTGTACATTTCAAACAATAAAGTTACTTTGATGAAACATGGCACATTATTTTCTACTATATAGATTGGTGGCACTTTCTTAAAAAACATGTTTGCTATTAAAACATTTTTATGAAAATTCACTACCATAACGCACTTGCTGCATCCAGAATTTTTGTAAAGTTTATTTATTTTTTCTTGCAGCCATTTTAATTTATTTTTTTGTACGCTTACATTATTTTACCCTATGTGTTAAGGTGTCTTCTTCTCCACAATATTTACAGTTTGAGGTTAGTTGTAATTTTAGTTTCTTTAGTTTAACCTCAACTGGATAATTATTATTTATGGCTCTAAAGACTGAAGCTCTCCATTTTGTATTTACGCATGAGTTACTCACGTTCTTCCATATTTGCTTCCATTTTAAATTTAGGAGCTTTTATTGGACTTTTGGTATTTTATTTGTCTTCTTAATCGTTTGCTTATACAATGTAGATGTTATGTTCTTACATTGGTCGATATTCATTTGTAATATGATATTCTGTAAATACTGGTATGTTTTCTTTGGCATCTGTTGTTGTCTATGGAAAATAGTGTTTATTATAGAGTTATAATTTATTGATGTATCTGTGTTATTCCATGATTTATGCTGCCTATTAATAAACAATGTCATTGCTTTGTTATATATGTGTACTGCAATTTTCCCTCACTATTTTTCAAGTATAACTGGCCTCTCGATATGCGGTATAGATATCGTTTCCATAAACATTTTCCCAAGGTCTTCACAATTGTTTGACTTTTCTTTAAAGGCAAGCGAAGTGTTTATGCCATATACCATAGTCTACACAGCACGTAACTATTTATATACCATTTTTTTAAATTAAGTCTCTTTTCAACATATAATCCTTATTAGTTCTTTGTTCTATTTTTTTATAACATTTTCCCAATTTCTTCCTACCAATTCTTTAAGTTTCGCAGTATATCATTCCCAGACTTTTTATCTCTTTTATTGTACCAAATTCTATTTCTGTGCTATTATTTTTTCTTCCCATTTTCCGAGTTTAAGTACTTTCGTTTCTGTTGTTTTTGTCTTTGCATTTGTTCCGCGCTCATATATTTTTAATTTTTCTCTTAATATCCCTAGTTCTTCATCACTTGTTATATATACATTAACGTCATCTGCATATGCTTTTACTTTTATTAAGATGTCATTTATTTTTACTCGTTTCAACGTATTTTGTATTAATCGCACCAATGGATCTAATGAAAAACTAAATAAAATCATAGACAGGGGACAGCCTTGCTTAACCGAGGATGCGATTTGTATTGACTCTGATAAGAAGCCATTTATCATGATTCGGGATGTTGCACTGGCATACGTTACTTCTATTATGTTTATTATTTTGTCAGGAAATTTAATGGCTTTTATTACCCCCCAAAAATAACTGTGGGTCACTCTGTCAAATGCTTGTGTAAAATCTATATTTACTATACCTGCCGAATTTATTTTACCATTTTCAGTATTTTGTTGCTAGTTATTAAGTCTCTGTTGATCATGTTGTTTTGGAATATTGACCTTCCGGTTCTGCAAGTTTGCCCCTTAAGTAGTACTTTGTCAATGACTTTAGACACTCTTCTTGCAAATATTTTCATGAATAACTTAGCCATGCTGGCGTGGATCTAATATCTTGTATCTTTCAATGAATGCCAGCAACCTTCTCTTAAGCAGCTCCTAAAATATCTTTGAAAAAATCAGAAGTACCGATATAAGCCTGTAGTTGTCACATACTTTTTTTTTTAATGTCAACAACACACCACGAGGGATTACAGCCTAAATACTATCGTACCGTGGGTGTTAACAAGGAGGAAAGAGGCAGCTTGTTAATTCTGGACTTGAAGGTTTGGAGGTTCGGAGGAGAAGGAAAAACATGTGCCGGCAAGGAATTCCACAACTTGGAAGTCCTCGGGACAAAAGAGCGGGCATAACAAGATGTTCTATGTCTGGTGACCTGGACGTTAAAAGGGTGCATTCGCTCTGTTCCCCTGGTAGATCTGCTGGGGGCAGCAGGTGGGGGAATTATGGAGGAAAGCTCCTCTGAGCAGTGCCCGTGCAGATATCTATAAAAGAGAGAGAGGTCACCAACGGCACGTCGGTGGGCAAGGGATGGAAGCCTTTGGGTGAGGGTAGGGTCACCGATGAGACGTATAGCTCTCTTTTGAATGGAGTCCAGGATAGCGAGTGTAGAAGCGGCAGCTGCACCCCAGATGTGGGAGCAGTATTCGAGGTTTGGCCTTATTTGTGAAGTGTATAAGGTATAGAGATTAGTTGGTGAAAAGAATTTGCGAGCCCGGAAGAGGAAACCCAATTTCTTAGCAGCCGCTTCTGCAATTGATGTAACATGTTGGTGCCAATTAAGATTTCGATCCACAGTAATGCCAACAAGAGAAAAGGACTCATTACTTTGAATAACTTGGTTGTTCATTGTGATGGGTCTGGGGCTGCTGTATCTCTTGAGAGAAAGAAAGCAAGACTTAATTTTGGTGGGGTTGAATTGTACAAGATTTCTACTTCCCCAGTCTAATATTTTTTGGAGGTCTACGGAGACAGAACCCTCCATGAGTCTGCGATCCTCATCTAATTGGGCTAAAATTCATCTAAACTGCCACTTTTATGAATTGCCATCACTTTTCCCAGCTTAAACTTTTTAGGAAAATTGCCTTATATCATACACTGGTTAAGCACCTCACACAAAGAGCTAAGTATGATAGGAAATACTTCCTCTAAGAATGGAATGTTATTCCATATCTATCAGGTAACTGCTTATTTTTAAAATTTTTATAATACTAGTCAGTTATTCATTGGTTGTTAGGTACAAAAACATGGTGTGCAGATTTATACTCTTTTTGTTATGTAGCATATCCATAGACTCCTGTACTGAATGATAAAGGATACTAGATCATTTAAACCAACACTTGTAACATGATTATTAATTTTGATTATTATTTTCAACACATGTAGCTACTAAACAAAACAAAATCAGAGCTATGTCGAGATGAAAAAATTCCTATTTTTATGTGAATAATCTAATTACGAGCGAGGGCACGTGTTTCTTGAAACACCCTGTATGTATTTGACTATATAATGTATGTACAGAACCTACACAACCACTGTAATGCAAGATTACCTAATTGAATGTCTTAGTTGAGAGGCAAATTTCATTAACCTGAACTGCAAATTATAAACTCTACTCGTGCGGAATACTCGAGTATGAATTGAATTTATCACATGTTAGTTGCTCAGCAGCCGACTAATTAATTAGAAGCTTGTTATGCTACTATCGTACGGGAGGCTTTAGTGTTGCACTATCTACGTGCACTATCACAGCATAAGCGAGGGGATTAATATCTCATCAAGGTTTGATGACAGTTGATAACTTTTGTTTGCTATTCATTTCGGTTTCGACCACCATGAAGGCAAGGTAGCTGTACGGTATTATTAGCAGATTTTCATAAAAAGAATGCTAGTCAGGGGATATCGACTTAGAGTGAGCGCGAATTCACCCCCTAGAACCCGCAACCAGGATCAGCTTGAAACTTTGTACGTTATATATATATATATATATATATATATATATATATATATATATATATATATATATATATATATATATATATATAAATAATAGCTGAGGTTTCTAATGCCACACGATTTGGTGATAATTGATATAGAATAGGTTTATTAAGGTTTTAAAATATGTGTATGGTTTTATAATATTATAATATGTGATTATAAGTATTTTCTTTACTGTTCCAAGTGTTGGAATGTATTTATAATAGTTGATAAAACTAAGGATAACTCACTATTTTGTTCATACATATATACATACATATATATATATATATATATATATATATATATATATATATATATATATATATATATATATATATATATATATAATCTCTGCCCTCGTATGTATACTAATAAACAAATAAAGCCCAAATTTTTCCTTATTTTAGTATACTTGGGTCAAATGGATTTATCTTTTTGACATATAAATTTTTTTCCAATATACCAAACAGTATGTTTTCCTAAGGTAACTGGGTCTGTGTGGTCCGTATGGGTGTATTTATATTTTCTTTGTTGATTTTACGTGTATAATTGTGTGTCTATATGTATATGTGTGTGTTTTCAGCCGCCGCTCTTATAAACCATATCAACATATATATATATATATATATATATATATATATATATATATATATATATATATATATATATATATATATATATATATATGTATGTATGTGTGTGTGTGTGTGAAGTGCAAGTGTGCAACTAAAAGTGAAAGTGAGAGAAGAGAGTCGTTAGATGTGAATGGGTTGGTGGTAAACTGGTGAAAAATATGTGGTGTGAAATTCGGCTATGGTAAGTGTTTTCAATTGAAATGTTTCAACTTGGTATCTTTTCTTACTATATGTGACTATTGGACAGCATCGGAAGGGGGTGATATTTACTTCGGTATATAAACAAATATTTTTTCATTTTTTGTTTCTGCTGATTAAGCCAAGGGGCCTATGAGAGTTTTTAATACCCTTGTATTTGTTGTTCTTTAAATCAATATCAATAAGTCAGACTAGAGCAGCGATTCTCAAACTGCGGGGAGCGCCCCCACTAGGGTGGGGGGAGGGGTAATAAAACTAAATGGAGGTCGCAGGCATATAGAGAAAACATACATTATTAAAAAATTTATTTAATTTAAAAAGAAAAGCAATAAAACTAGTTTATAATATAGGATTGTATCACTACTGCAGAATGTATTTAATAATCAACTTATCGACATTAGTGAATTTTCTTTAAAAAAATCACTAATGAGGCGTTCTCGAGTTTTGAATTTTGAAAACATTTCATTAAATGAGCGCGAACTAGGACCCCTAGAACACATATCCGGGATCAGTTTCAATTTTCAAATCGGAACTTCTCCCGAAGCCGATGCCTCTCTAATAATTTTATTTTTAGCACAGATGTAAATTGTCTTCTACACAATTCCCTGCTAGTGCTTGAAGTAAACTAAACATTTTTACACCAGTGTACTCATGGCTCTTCTGCGTGCGGCTTATCCTGTGACGAGGAATGACAAATGTTGACTTTTACCTTTAGTTGCGTTACTGTGAACCTGTTCGAATGTCGTTTCTAACATCTAGAATATATGTTTTTATGGTATTGGAAATTTCTGTCATCAATTTTACATTTTACTTAATATCTCGAAAATAAAACAATTTGGCAACGCTGTAAACGTCAAATTAAAAGATTTAAAAACAAAAACGTTTTCATATAAGTACACTTGGAGAACCCAAATCAACACAACCCATCTTTTAAAGACCAAATAGATTGGGTTCTCCAAGTGTACTTATCGGTGTTAATCACAGGCTACAAACTTCACGTAGTGAACTTTTTCATAATTTAACCGACCGCTTCGGAGATAGCAATAGTTAGACGTGGTGTTTCATTTATTTTATTCGATCTCTGATGAGGACAGATTTGTTGTTGAAATGATTGCTGGGTCCAAAAATGTTGGCGAAGTGGGCCCACCAAAAAGTACTTTATAATGCCCCTGATATGTTTTCTGTCATATAGACTGCGATTAGTAGCAAACTTATCGATTTCCAGTTTTCAGAATATCTTATCAATATAGCCGTCTTAATAATCTGTGAAATACCATTTACGTTATATAATATCAAAACGTTAACAAAGCCCATGTTCTCTTGTGATATCAATTGATATTGTTTCTACCATAATATTTAGTAGCGACTGTTAATTTTTTTATGACTTCCTATTTCATGTCTTGAAAACACGAGTATATTTCACGATAAATAAACACTGAAAAGCGCCCACAATCCGAATTGAAATTCCAATTCGTCGAGTCACTTTGTTTGCTTTATTATCGCAAAAGTCAATTTCTCCAATTTCGCATTTATTAAACTCTACAATACAAACATATCCGATCCATAAGCGTGTTTCTGGAAACAAAGCAGATCGTCACGCAATTCGAATGCAATTATAATTATCAGAGACCCCATAAACATACATACAGTCACTGAAAATAATGAACTGAAAATCACAAATTGCTACTCTGAAAACTAGCAGATGTCAATCAGATAAACGTCCTGAACATCATGGGAGGTAATGAGATTACGCGGTGAAAAATGTCAACTGGCATCTGTACCGCGTAAAAACCGTTATAAATCGTTAAAATTGTTTTAAATGATTAAGGTGAAATAAAACTCAGAACAAAAATTTACCAGGTTAAATAATAGAAGTCCCCTGCAGTAAGTGTACTAGGGTAGTGCATTTTCATGAAAGTTTGTTTTCTCTCGCAAAAATAAAGTCTACCTTGTATACTTTACATTCATTTGTATTTACATTTTACAGTGTACATACAAAAAATCTCCTGTTTTTGCCTATAGTTCAATACAACCTTGAAAGATTTCCTGGTGGTGGTGGTGGTGAAAAAGGTGGTATAGCCTCGACAAAATTGTCATTAGCCACAAATTTTTTAACTTCTCGTTTGAGGTTTATGTTTTTTCCTTTATTATATTTGTTATTTTTTAATAACGTAAATACAATCTCAACATATACACACATAATTACGCATACCTACACACAACTGCACGTATATATTTTTAAATATTTAAAGTTTAACCTTTTGTTACATTAGGTTTGTAAATACACACATACATACACACATATATACATATATATATATATATATATATATATATATATATATATATATATATATATATATATATATATATATATATATATATATATATATATATATATATAAATATATATATATATATATATGTATGTATATTATAAATATTTTTTTCCCTTTTCTTTTTGTTTTTTTTTGTTTATTTTTTTTGTTTTTTTGGTTTTTGTTTATGTTTTTCAAGTTTATATAAGGATTAACAGGGACACCTTAACGCCTAGGGGCCCATCAAGGCATCACAGACAGACAGACTGGACCTCGGAGAGGAGGGATCCACATAAAGGACAAACACTAGGATCCTTAATCTAATTAACAGTTTTGTTATAAATGTATACATGCTGTTCTATTATAATAATAAGAAAGATTTCCTGTTTCTTGCCTATAACGTCTAACTGCCAAATTAAGAAATATGTATAAAAATATTAGTGGAGTACCAGACCGTTGGAAAAAAAGGCCTGGACGCAGCCAGTGCGCTACGGTAGTTAATTTTCAGAGAAATGATCTACATTTATATATATATATATATATATATATATATATATATATATATATATATATATATATATATATATATATATATATATATATATATATATATATATATATATAATATTATGACAGCAAACTAGATATAGTTCACTGTTTTATGGTTACTACTTGAAGAAAGTTTTTAAGTGTCTCAAAGTCAAGATCTTGTCACAAGCGAATTTTTTCTATGTAAATTCAATACAAAGTGTGTGTGTGTGAGTGTTTTGTTTCTTTAACGTCGGCCTATTTCCGCGACTATGGCCAATCACCGACGCCAGGGAGCAGCTTCACCTCACTATCCTGGAAATGTTACCGAATCCCTGCCTTTCTGTAAGGAGGGTGGGGACCTTTAACGTGCCCAACATCGCATGGACGCGGGACCGACGGCCTTACGCCCCCTTCGAAGGGCGGAACGTGCAGACATTCAACTTGCTCAGATACAATGCCAGAACCTCGGCTGATGTTAATGTTACAGTTTGTACTGAAAAAGTGAAAGGAGTACCCTGGGATCGAACCCAATACCCTTTGGTTCAATTCAATTTCAATTTAAAAATATTTATTCATAATTCATAGGTTAAAATGTTAGGTAGAAAGTTTTGTCTATAAACAGAGAAAACTAGACATCTAACAATGTTATTTTACAATTTCCTTATAATCTGTAGCGTTATGAAGAGGTATATTCTGCATTTTGTTGTTGTAAAAATGCTGAATCTTATAGTTTTATTGTTTTTTATGTTAACTGGGCATACATCCCGCGAACGAAATCTGTAAATGTTTCTGCAAAATAAAGTGAGGCTTTTATTCTCTTTCATTAACGTCGGTCTATTTCCGAGAATATGGCCAATCATCGACGACAGGGAGCAGTTTCACCTCACCATCCTGGAAATTTTGCCGAACCCATACCTTTCTGTAAGGAGAGTAGATATCTTTAACGTGCCCAACATCGCATGGATCCGACGCCGACGGCTTTACGCCCCCTCCGAAAAGCGGAACGTGGAGACATTGAACTTGCCCAAATAGAATGCGAGGAACCTCGGTTGATGTTAATGTTACAGTTTGCACTGAAAAAGTAAAAGAAGAACCCTGGGATCGAACCCAGTACCCTTCGGTTCAGAGGCACACGTTCTTACCCCTGAACTACCGAGGTTCTCAATAAAAAGTGTTTGGAGTGTAAATTTAGAAAAAAAAAAAACCAAAAGAATGTGCTAACAAAATTGTTTACAAAAATCGGCAAAAAATGTTTTCTATGAAAATTCGCTAAAAAGTAATACTAGTATAGAAATTTGTTAAAAACTTTTATGCAAAAAATTCGTTGAAATATTTTTTACAAAAATCTCCTCAAAAGACTTCTTTGCAGGAAAATTCATCAAAACATTAGTTTTCACAAATTCCTTTGAAAAATTCAAAACAAATTTTTTCTTTCAAAAAAATTGCAAAAGTTTTTCTTCCAAGAAAATTCACTAAAAAGTTTGTAAGAAACTTTGCTACTACAAGAATATTTTGTGCAGAAAAATTCGCTATGGCATTAAATTAAAATGTATACAGTCTGGTCTAATTACAGACGTAGAGGATTCCTCTGCGGGTCCGCAGATAAAATTTTCTTTTGCCTGACGATTGCGGTTAAAAGCTAAACCGGTTGCAGAAGACAAACACTTGTAAAGCCACAGAAAAAGTATCCACGGCTGTATTAAGCATGGCATGGTCTAACCAAGTTAGAGCAATATAAGCAACCTGATCTGCTGCTAAAATTTGAATTAAACGTCTTAAGAGTTCTCATCTCAATAATGAATGTTTTTCTATAAAAAATCGCTAAAAGTTCATTGCAATTACATAATCGGAATATATAACGTAAAAAAAGCCTGGACGCAGCAAGTGCGTTATGGTAGTAAATTTTCATAGAAATGATCTGGCACAAAATATTTTATTTTACCTTTCTTTTCTTGTAACATAGCAATCTAAATTTTGGTGTATAGTTTAATTTTTATATCGTGAACCTACCTACCAAATTTGGTTGTCATAGCTGTTTAATTGAGAAAAAATTTTTTTTCGAATGAAAACCCAAAATTTTTCCGGAAAACCTCGTCCGATTTTCCTATCTAAGCCGTTTACAAAAGGAAGGTACATGCCAAATTTTATTAAAATCGCCTCATTACTTTTTGAGATAAAATTTTTTTTCAAATGAAAACTCAAAATTTTCCCGAAAAACCCCGTACGATTTTCCTGACTAACGAACTTGTCCAAGGCATTTACAAAAGGAAGGTATGTGCCAAATTTTATCATAATGGGCCCTTTATTTTTTGAGTTATTGGTGTGATATATATATATATATATATATATATATATATATATATATATATATATATATATATATATATATATATATTGAAACTGGCCCCGGATATGGGTTCCATGGGTCCTAGTTCGCGCTCATTTGCAAAAATTTTTGCAAAATTCAAAAGTCGGGATCTCCCCATTAGTGAATTTTTTCTACGAAAATTCACTTAAAACACCTAAAATAATTAAAGAAGTTCACACACCTTTACGATTGAACCTGCGCCATTCCTGAGTTTAAGTCTCATATGCGCGCTATAACGAACTCGGCTATGTAGCATATGCCAGACTTGTAATGAACAGGTTATGAGCTCGTGTGTAAATTTATGCTTTAGTACAGTAAATAGTTTCTATCCCAAATGGATTTTTTGCAAATATTTTATCAAATGAAGAAGAGTAATACTTGATACAGAAATCTACGACTTTGTTTCTTTGTTTAAGCCGTTTCATTAAACATGCGCAGAATAAAACTTCTCAGTTTTGACGTTTTAAATCGCCACTTTGACATTTTTATAAAACTCTAAACTTTGCAAACTAATGTTTTTCTTGTTTCTTGACCTTTTTGAGCCAAGAAAATATATTAATGTCTGTAATATTCAGTAGATTTTGTTCAACACACTGTGTTGGTCTTGTGCCTTTCTCTGGTCCCCAGGGGCACCGATTTTTTTAAAATCCTTGTATAAGGCTAGATGCATTCTCACCACAATTAGACCCGTAGACCGGTTTAGCTCTAATTAGAGCTCGTCAGTACGGTATACTAATTGCAGCAAAAATACACCTATAAAGTAATACTGCTATGGTAGCCAGCCTTCCAACACTAAGTGAGATATAAGATACGAAGCACGTGCCGCCACCTCGTTGCGGAACCAAGTAGTATGTTGTCACGGCAGCTCCAAATAACACAAAGTGTTAAATATTAGGGACTGTATACAACCAACTAACAATTTGGTAAATTGTCAGCCCTGCCTCATTTCTACCCTAATATAGGGACAAAGTATGTAAGGTTAGAAGTATTCTCACCACAATTAGAACTGTAAACCGGTTTCGCTCTAATTAGAGCCCTGTTAGTACGGCATACTAATTGCAGCGAAAATCCACCTATTAAGTAATACTGCTATGGTAGCCAGCCTTCCAACACTAACTGAGATATAAGACACGAAGCACGTGCCGCCACCACTATTGTGGTGAGAATGCATGTAGCCTTACATACGTTGTCCCTATATTAGGGTATAAATGGGCCACAGCTGACAATTTACTAAATTATTAGTTAGTTGTATACACTCTCTAATATTTAACACTTTGTGTTATTTGGAGCTGCCGTGACAACATACTACTTGGTTCCGCAACGAGGTGGCGGCACGTGCTTCGTGTCTTATATCTCACTTAGTGTAGGAAGGCTGGCTACCATAACCGTATTACTTAATAGGTGGATTTTCGCTGCAATTAGTATGCCGTACTGAGGAGCTCTAATTAGAGCGAAACCGGTCTACGGATATAACTGTGGTGAGAATGCATCTAGCCTTACATACTTCGTCCCCATATTAGAGTCGAAAGGGGCCAAGGCTGACAATTTACTAATTTTTAGTTGGTTGTATACAGTCACTTTGTGATATATGGAGCTGCCGTGACAACATACTACTTGGTTCCGTAACGAGATGGCGGCACGTGCTTCGTGTCTTACTTAGTGTTAAATGCTTACAGCTTTTTTCCCTTTAAATGTGTGTATTAAGATTTTGGTACGTGGTTCACATTTAATATTATAAAGCCGCATACCAGACGTGGTTGCTTTACCTTTGTTATTTCCGCAGTATAACATTTTTCCGAAAGAAAACGTAATATTTTCCAAAAAGCTGGTCCCATTTTCCTGGCTAACGAACTTATTTAAGTCACTTCCCAGAGAAAAGTACTTATATCAAATTTAATCAAAATAGGAACTTTATTTTGTGAGTCATCGGCGTGATATATATACTGGGTGACTTTTTAAAGTGTCTCACCACTGTAATTTCTTTATTATCAGAGATATCAAAAAAACTCCGACGCCATCTGACAAACTACCACGCAAAGAGTTCAAATACTGAGACAGTAAAACAATTGCGGATCGCCTTCATTGAAATCCATGGCCAACGTTGATTTTCTTAAATGTAACGATAGGCCTCAGACACATATGGACGATGCAGAATCGAAGGCCGCGTACAACGATGCCACGAGTCGATGTGTAATTGTTTTTCTGTCGCAAATATTTGAACTCATCGCATGGTAGTTTGTCAGATGGCGTTGGCATTTTTTTGGTTATCCCTCATAATAAAGAAATTACAGGGGTGAGACACTTAAAAAGATCACAAACATTTTGAAATTTTGTGACGTCATGTCTCCGAAACGGCTCGACTCAGAAATGCGAGCGCGGCATCGTTGTACACATCATTCGCACTGATAACGCACTTGCTGCGTCCAGACTTTTTTTAACTGATCTGCTGCAACTTTGCTATAATTGTAATAAGTGTATTTAATTAGTAGGAGATCATGTGGCATAATGAAATGTCTTGTGATTAAAATATTATTTGCTTTCAAAGTAGGCTTAAATACATGGTCGTACTAATAACCAGTGGCGTAGCTAAGTATTGAGTAGGCCCTGTAGCAAGAGCCAAATGGTTGGCCCCTTGAGGAATTCAAAATCAAAGTAAACGGAACAGATTATCATTTTCTATTCATTTATTCTAACGAAAAAAATCATAAAGTGTCACAAGGAATCAAGAATAAAATCAAAAAACTTTTCCAACAAAAATAAAAATGAAAACAAAACGCAACAATAATTATTATAAAAGTATTCGCTATTCAAAAATTAAAAAAGATCATTTTTTAGCTTTTTTTTTCGGCAAACACATTAATTGATTTGTCAATTTTTTGAAATAATTGTAGATTTTGCAACTATTTTTTCTCTCTGGACGCTATTGCTAAATCGGTCAACTCTCTTGAAACATTACGCTGCGTAAATAGTTTTTAATTAATTTTAATTATGAAAATCTTCTTTCAGCTGTTACTACTGTTACAGGCGATGTTGGAAATAGCAAACAAGCTGTAATAACTTCGTAGAAATTAAAAGATGTGCTAGTGGATTTAATTAAAATTAATTCAGTCAATTCTTTGGTGTTTTTTAGTATTGCGATTTCTGTACAGAGGCACAGCTTCAAAGAAATTAATTTGCCCAAAAAATTGTCACATAAATCGGTTTTATATTTATTTACAAGCACCAGTGCTTTGTACTTCAGAATCTCTTCTCGAAGGCAAATTATATTTTTTTGGTTACGAAATTCCGAATAAATAAGTTATTTTAAACACGCGTTAAAACCTTTGTGTAGTCTGTGATATGAATGTATTCAAATATTGGTAGAAAATATTAATTTTAAATAATTTTCGGAATCGTCAACTTTTTCGTCCTGCGTCACTTCATTAAAAAAAGACTTTTCTTCGCTTTTTCTTTGTAAAGAATGGTGGGACTTTCCACTATTTTGCTATTTCTTCGGAATTCTTTTTTAACGCATCTAATTATTCCGAGTCTCTAATTTCAGTTAAATTTTTAACAAGGATTTCGAAAAAAAATTGCAGCTTGTTGTAAATCAGAAGTAGAGCATTGCAATGCTGTTGACAATGGATTAGCAATTTTAAATAGATTGGTGAAGATATTTACCAACAGTATAAATTCAAATATTTCAAGTATTTTAATTATACGTTGGCATTTGTCACGCTCGTCTCTCTTTCTTCGTATTAAATTTATATGACATCAAGTTTTCATTACTGTTAAATAGTTTGTTTTTACTGCAAGTAGTGCATCATTTCCGGAAGACCTTTTGGTAGAGCAAACTCGTTTAAGAGTAATTGTAACCTTTCTTGAGGCAGGTGCAATTAGGAGCGTTAATCGTTTT
The DNA here is from genome assembly GCA_964006375.1 of Tillus elongatus. Lineage (NCBI taxonomy): Eukaryota > Metazoa > Arthropoda > Insecta > Coleoptera > Cleridae > Tillus > Tillus elongatus. Next base: position 124,644,055 of record OZ023266.1, read on the forward strand.
ATGCTATTTCGCAAAAAAAGGTGTAAATTCTTTCCATGTCATCAAAAAATAATGAAATTTCTGAAATATTTTTGGTAGCATCGTTTGAAATCAAGTTAAATGAGCTACGCAATAAACATGATCAGTATTCGGAGAAAAATCTTTTATTAATATCCATCAGCGATTCCATCTGCAATTGCTTTAAATCCCAAAAACGATTGGCGAATTTCAATTTTAATTGGGCTATTATTATTTTCTCTTATGACACCATATCGAAAAATTTGGAAGAGTCGAGCGATTTTTGTTGTGTGGGCCCCTCTGGTAGGTGGGCTCTGTACCAATGATACAGCTTATACAGCGGTTCCAACGTCCCTGCTAATAACTGTACTAATTTTTAATGCCTAAGGACCAAAATACGATTAAATGTATGCTTTTATTCTAACATTTACATTTTACTTATTACATTCTATATTGTACACGTTATTTTACCTATGACTGCGTATTTTAATTATTCTCTATGTGCACAGTAAAATCACTAATGCGTCATAATAAATTCTGGCACCACAATGCAAAATCAGCGGTCACCGATACAAAGTCGAGGTCGGTCATTGGCCACTTTAGCAAACACATTATGCACTCCTTACTTAACTGTGAAACCGCTGCCTGGCTGAAATTCTGAAAGCCCTGGTTCCAGCAATCAGCAGCTGAATTGGCACTAATTGCTCGAAAATTACAGCTGCATTGTACATATTTAATAGTAACTGGCACTAGCCTTCTATCAGCAACGGTTCATTGTTTAAAATTCTCTTTATATATTGTCCCTCGTGTTCTGAAACAGAAGCGCATCAAATTGTGTTAACTTCCTTTTGTCAACAAAATAAAGACACAAGCTTGCGAGTAACTTTGGTTTGTTGATTTATAATTGGTGACCTATGATACATGACTTTTCGGCAGCTCAAAGGAAGGTATCGACTTTCCAGTTTACAACATTACAAAGTTAACAAAAAGTTCTGACGCCATAAGTAGTTTATGATAGTGACTTATTATAAAAATTATACTTTAATGAGTGAAGATTGGAACCTGCGATGAGCCCTGATAAGTATGATTTGGCGAACCCAATTCATCACAATTAAGTTTTCAGACTTGACGATGGTTTCGCTAACAAAAATGGCGTCATCAGCGGAATGAATAAACTAAGCGAATTAGAATTAGAACTACTATTTATATGTTGCGAAAAGCGTCGTCTATGAAGATATATATCCAAACTCCCACTTCCAATCCTGCTTCTGTAAAACTACGTTTTATTAAATATTCCTTAAAAAGAAAACCCTAATTATTAAAAGAACAATTCAAAAAATTAACTACACAGGACCGGACCTGCTCTATTCATCGAAAAATTTTTCTTCAAATATAACGATCGATTATGCGTCTAATTTTTGCCATTGCCTGACATTGTTTATTAACTTTAGATTTTCTCTATCCACAAGATGACTATTACCCCAAATATGTTAAGTAGTACATGATTTATCAATAGTGCCGTATCTCTGTTATGCTAAGTGTCCTTTAAATCTAGTTTCAATAAATATTTCAGTTGGCCCAACATATTTAGGTACAATCCTTACCTTTAATAGGTTTCCGATATTTTTATAGTTTTATCTGTATTCTTTGAGTTACCTAGCTAATTTTTTAACGTATTTTCCTGTGGAAAATGTTATCTATGAATTGGCTTTCTTAAAAATGTTATTTAAAGCTCTCTTGATTCGCTGCAGATAACGGTTCTGTTTCCTTATATCTGGAAGCCGTAGATTCTGCTAACATTTTGTTTGTTTTATGTTTACTGATTAATTTTTCAAATTAGCAGGGATTTTTCCTACAGACATACCTTATCCGAAATTTGATAGTTTCGGAAATACATTATATTGAATTGAAAATTTTAATAGCTTTGATATTCACATTTGATAACTTTTCACCCTATATATCTGGGATTAAATTTGGTTTCAAACCGGAAATATCAACTATTTCCTCTTAATTATGTATTCCTGATTCATTTTGGAATTTCGATCCGTTTTCGAGAAAAATCGATTTAACGAACATTAGGTTTTGATAATATGAGAAAATAAAAGCGAGACAAACGAAGTGTATTAATTACTTTCTCGTATTATCAAAACATAATGTTCTTTAAATCGATTGTTCTCGAAAACGGATCGAGAAAATTAAACAAGATTACACATTGAAAAATGATTGTTCTTTCAGGTTTTGAATCAAGTTTCATAATTAGACATACAGGGTGAAAAGTTATTAACTGGAAATATCGGTGAAATTGGTCGTAGCGCCCTCTATGAGCAATGTGATATTCGCAACATTTATCTCATTCGTCGCCTAAAAAACATGGCTTCACAAATCTTTAAGTTCCTAACCTGGATATTTCCAAAATAATGACAAAACAACTAATTAAAGTTTTAACTTTCAACACCCTGGATATCCGGAAGTATCAATTTCTAGATAAGGCAATGGTCACAATTTGACGTGTGGTATCTCCAGCTTTCGGATTTGGTAATGAATCACCTGTATATAGTAGAGTTCTTACCAGGTAACCTTGATCCGTCCTTTCTAAATGGAATTAATGTATAACATACAAACATAGAAAAATTAAAACTGACCCTGAAAATCGATTTTTTGTGGCCTAGTTAAGCTCTTATAAGAAATTTTCAAACATTTTAAAAGTTGTAATCTTCTCGTTAGTGAATTTTTCCAACGAAGTATGAACTCAAATTATAGTATATCATGTAAACCCTACAAGAGTAACGATTTTACAAAATTAACATAAGTATCTCTTCCATATCAAAAAGTTTTAATATTTGCCAGAAAGTTTAATGTTTTTGGGCAGGCTAATATACCAAAATTAATACGCTCTAAGCGTTCTATTTCATGTTTGTTAGTGAATTTTTGTAGAAAAAAATCACTAGTGAGAATATCGCGACTTTTCAATTTTGAAAAAATTTCTTCAAATGAACGCAAACATGTCTGGCTTCAGTCTCATCTTAGTGAATTTTCTTTAAAAAAAATTCACTAATCCGAGATCCCGACTTTTGAATTTGAAAAAAAAATGTCTTCAAATGAGCGCTAATTAGGCGCGCTAAAATACATATCCGGAGTCAGTTCAAATTATATATATATATATATATATATATATATATATATATATATATATATATATATATATATTCTTTGCATTTCATGGCACCCATATAAGTTATTAACAATCTGACACCCACACTTTTATACGTATAAAATAAAAGGATCATATGTTGCTATATTGGCACCCGTGTAAATCCGTGTTAAAATGGCACCAAAATGTATAAACTTGTGATACTACGGGTCAAACTGGCACCCTACAGTGTTGCCAAAATATTTTATTGTTTTATACATATAAAAGAAAAATGTCAAATGGTTGGTGTATTAGCACTCTCGTTACTCTTGGTCCAATTAACACCAATGTATGAAATTGTAACATTACAGGTCAAAGTGGCACCTTACAAATATATTATATTAAGTGTATAATTAAGAAGTGCATTGAAAACCATCGGTAATTTTTTGGAAAATCTGCATCAATATAAGATACAAAAAGCTAGAATGCACGCGGTGGACGAATGCTCTTAATGTGGGTCCAGTCCTACCTTTTAAATCCCGATAAACATCAGAAAATACAGAACGATGAATGGAGGTTCTTATATGATAGGATCGCAAAAGCTCCATCGTTACTCTTCTCGTTGAACTAACTCTGGTGTTTCATACACGCCTCCCGTCAAGGTTTTTTTTTAACATGTAATCTTCAAGTTCTAAAATTAGCTCTTAATTCTGAAATTAATGAATTCTGACTTCAAACATCCGAATTCTTATATTAAACTCTGAATTCTGAGTTTAAATTCAGAATATGTACTGGAAATAATATTTTTTTAATTAATGGCCAATAATTCTTGCCTTCCTAGAAAATCGCCGACCGAAGATCACCATTTTTACTAGGAAATTCTGATTGTGTTTTTTATTGAATTATAGATAAGATTTTAGTATATTAATTTATTTAATTATTATTTATGTAATAACATTTTTTTCTTTGCAGCAACAAATATTTAATCCATTAGAATTCCAAACAGCATCTATATGGATATAAGAATTAATTTATGAAAGTATTGTCAAAATGAATTTTAGTATTTTGTTCCAAACCGTACTTTAAAGTAATAAATAAAGCGTGTTTAGATTAAAAATAGTTTTAATTTAAAAGAAAAATAGTAGCATTTTATAAAAAGCGAAAGATTATAGAGAAGTAAAAATGCTACAACATTCCTGAAAGAATTTCATGAAAAAAAGGACTTACTTTTTGCAACGTTTATTAAACAAAATTAATGAAAAACTTTACAATAATTAAACAAAACGAAAAAATAACAAAGTCTTTGTTTTTAAAGTAAATAAAAATAAAATTAATTTCTATTATTAAATGAACCATAAAATCAAAAAATCGTGAGCATTTTAAAAATTACCGCCCCACCCATTATTTCGGATTCGGAAAATTGTGGAAAAATTGTGAAATAACGATGACCATAATTTCAAAACGGATATTTTTTATAAGAAAATAACCTTTTCTTACCTCTTAATTCTTAAAAAAGTTAATTGTATAAAAATATTTCCTTTGAAATTATTGTCAACGTATTTCAACATTTTTCAACAAAAAAATTCCGATTTCGAGATGATGGGGGGTGGTAAGTTAAAACGAATTGCAGGGGCCTCACATTCAATGAGTGTGAATAAGAGAAGACACGAGCAGAAAAAAGAAAATTAGGTATCTGAATTATTCCTGCTCTCATTAAAAATAAAAGCTTTTACTCTAACCCATCCCACCCCATTGAAGTCACTCTTATGTGTATTAATAAAAGCTTCGCATTCTCCTTTACGAAGAACTTTCTTTGATTTTATTTTGTTTTCGAAGTATTTCTTCATCATGGTTTTTTGAATGGCGGACCATCGTAATCTTGAACCTATGAATTAAGAATGTAAATATTAATAAATGTAATAATAATTGTAATTATAATAATTTTAGAACCTTTCTTTGTAAGTTCATTTGTATGCTTAGGCTTAGCGCAATCAGACGCTTCTCCCGTGCTTTCTTCTCCTATCATTTCCTCTATATTTCTGTCTCCTTGCTCCAAATAAGGCAGAACTTCAAATTCTTAAATAAAATGAAAAAGGTTTATCATTAGAATTAAGACAATTAATTGTCAAATACCTTTATTTTTTAATCCTCCCTCACCACTGAAATGAGCTTTGCCTAACTTTTCTTTATTTGAATCTTCATTTTTTCTTCCCAAACTAGATACAACTTGGTGTTCATTCAAGTTTTCGACTATACTTTCGTTACCTACAACTTTTGCATATATTTTTATATTTACTGCGGTTACTAAATTTGTCAATATACCCATACCCAAAGTGCTGCTGGTGTTGTAAATTTCCATTTTATCATCTTCCTCCAAAACTGACTCTATCTCGTTCATATCAACATCAATTTCTTCCAGCGTCTTGTTTTTGAATTCTGCTGCATTTCCCCTTTCCATTATTTGGAGGATTTTAGACACTTTTGCAATCTGGTAGACATCTTGTGGAAGTCTATCATAAAATTTAATAATCAATAATAATAAATTAACAACAGCAGTAAATACTATATTTTCTGTTTGCTTTCAAGGTTATTATGACAAACTTAGTTAACTAGCGGGCGTGCCATCCAAAAGTAAGCACCCGGAATATTTTATGAACCTTAGAGGTATTTATTATCTTCAGGTTTTAGGCGATCGATAAGTTTGGTAGGGAGTCAAAATTTTAAATAACTAACATCTATCAACAAGATATCTCAAAGTCATATAAAAAAAATACTAGGTAGGTACATATCATTGGCGCTCAAAACCTATCACTTTTTGGTAAAAACACAAAGTTTTAATTTCACCCAACCTTACCGAATGCTTTTAACTCGTTAACTCGAAGCTAGTATCTCCAACGGTTCTTAAAATAATAACTCCGTGTAGAAATTTGTTTTTAATCACTTAAATAATTTTACAAGGACTATTAGAGTAACTATACAAAAAACTTACTTGTAAAAGCTTTCATGCGTTTTGGTTGTATGACCCATAAATTTAGCCAATTGGTCAATTTCGTTTGATTGCAAATTGAGCAGCTGTGTGACAGTTGCAATATGTTTCCTTAGCCTACATGATGTTAGTAAGTTGGGAAATTTGGCATTTGATAAATTTGCATATTTCCGGATAACAGAACAGCCATCAATCCAAAATTTTGATTCAGGATATGCAAAAAAATATATGTTTTCAATTGGAAACCAAAGTTCTCTTCTAAGGGTACATAAAAGTTTAAAAAATTTAAACAACTTTTTTGGAATTAAAATTGTAACAGCTCGGCTGCCTTTTCCTATTGACACTATTCTCTTATAATTCTGAGTTAAAATCCTCTCATTTTCGGTCAATGAGCTAGCCATTTCTGTGTGTAAAATGGTATTTTCTGTCTCAAATTGCTCTTTTAATGAACTGTATTCCAAGTATTGAACGTCCCCTACCCTTTTTCTATTGTGCAAAATAGTAGCTACCAGCACCGTTTCCACAAGAATCCTGTATGACACTGTATCTTTTTCATTTCTCAAAAGTCTTTCATAGGCAACCTCAGCTTTATCTTCAATTAATCTCGCTAACTTAATTATGTCTTCGGTTATTGGCAGCAACTTGGGCTTTATAGCCGACTTCTCATTCAGGTCCTTTAGTGCCAAACTTCCAATTTCAGTAGCCCACTGAGTATCCACTAAGTTCTTAAATCTTTCAAGTTCTGTCAATGTTTTATCAAGATCTTGGTAAAAATGGGGAATTTTTCTTCTTAGAATTAGTTTCATAGCCAAATCACACAAGTTAATCAGAGTGGTTCCAACGATGCTGCTCCAAAGTTTCTCTTAGAAATATCATACCTTGAGAGGGATTTTACAGCGCTAATAGTATTGTCGAAACTTTCAGGTCTTAAAACTGACATAAGATTATCATAAGGTTGAATTTTTTTCATTTCAATGAGAAATTTGGCACATTCACGAATTTTGTTAGAAATATGATAAAAACGTCTTTTCATTTTTATTTTTTTGAGTAAATCATCTCCATAATAAATTATCAAAATGTCATTACTTGCTGTTCGAGTAATTTCATCCGCCTGCATTCTCTCAAAAACTTCTTTTTTTATTTGTAGTTTATTTAATATTTCTCCATATTTTTTCTGACAAGCCACGTATATGTAGGATTCAGTCAAAGGGTGAGCTACGTCACTAGAACCAGAGGGTTTTGCAAAACACTTTTTAACATGTCGGCTCAAGTATAGCCGCTTAAAAAACCCTTTACAGTATTTGCATAACGCAAAATCTCGTTCATTCGCTTCTTGGCCGGGTTTGTATTTTTTAGGTATAATTTTTCCCCTCAGCCCGTCATCCAAACATCCTTGATTGCGAATTAGTAAAAGCATTTCTTTTTTTTCCTTAGAGTTTGGCTTTTTATTTATCAGCTCTTTTACCTCAAGCTCATCTTTATGTTTTCTTTCCAAATGTCTTGAGAAATGCCTTGAAATCACCTCTTGATCACAAAATTTGCAGGTAGTCTTCTTATATTTATTTTTTATAAGCAACGGCGAGTCATATACTGTTTTCTAGAAACAATTAATAATATCATTAAATTTAAAATTATTTTCCAGGTCTATACTGAGTGTCCTAAAAATGGCGGAAAATCTCCGCAGTACGTTGTGGGGAAGCATCATCGGAGGCCAAAAAAAATACAATGAAAAAAATCTATGTTTTATTTTCGAGTTTTTTAGTCAGAAACTAATTCGTAAATTTGGCATTTTTTTGCTTTAATTTAATCAATATTATGTCGAATAATGATTAAATTGCACAAAATTTTGAAACATCGTAGCCAAATGCATTTTCCCAGCATCTTGATAAAAAAAATCTGATATTTGAAATTAACTTGAAGAGAAAATGTAAAGGTTTGAGAGATTTTCTAACCAAATAACCATAAAGGCGCCTAATTCTTTGCATAAGATGATTCGCTTTTACTCAGTACTAAAAAATAAAGAAGTTGAGTCCTCAACTTTGCCTCTTCATATCGCAGTCAATTGACGACTTGGATTTTTTTCCTTATTTTTTTCTGGCCTCCGATGATGCTTCGCCATAACGTACTGCAGAGATTTCCCGCCATTTTCAGGACACCAGTATATAGCCATCCTCAAAATCTTTTTGAATAATGTTTTTCTTGTTGGAATGGTCTTCGAAAACTGCTTCTTTTGACTCTATGGAATTTGCAACGCCAAATTCATGGCCGAACGCGACTTTTTTAATACCAATTTTTAGTCTAACCATTCAGCATTATTTTATTCAGTTCAGCATTTTTATTAGAAACTTGACATGATGGGGTTAATCAGGGCCACAAAAAACCTTCTTGGAAGTGTTTCCATTTCTAAAAAATGTCACCTTTGTAAAAGTGTTCAGATTCTGAGTGGTTCAATTTTTATACGTTCCAAATTGAAATAAAATTCAAAATTGAAAGCCACTAGGTAAGTCAAGTGTGTCATGAAATTATTTTTTAAACAGTTGAATTTTATGGACCCCTCTCAAAGAGCTCATACCAAAATTTTAATAAGTAATATGTAGGTACACAGGATGGTGCTTTCTAAACGATTGCAAAAGTAAAATACGTGTATTACTGAATTTGTTGAAAGGTATTAGCTAGTCACCTAGAAATGAGCATCCTATATATTTCCTAATAAAATTTTATCGCAACTTTGTGTGTTTTTTGTTCATATTTTGCAAAAGGGTTTTTTGTTGTCCTAATTAATGCTGCTGTATCAGATTTTTTGAAAATTATATTTAATTATTTTTAAATAATCGCAGCTGATGGTTCTGGATTTGGATTTTGAATTATAGTAGGGTCAGAATAAGCAGTTTTTGAACACCTTTCAAATAAAAAAATGACTGATTTATCATCTGAAATATTGAAGATTTTAGGATTCGTACATCCAGCGGGCGTAAAAGATTCAGAATAAATTCGCGAAAATGAAAATAAGATTTTTTATCAAACCAAAAAGAAAGGGATACATTTTTGAATTAGATACCTACTGAAATTTTAAATAACCGCAGTAATGTGGTATATATTATTTATCTAGGGTAGGCACTACAATGACTTCATGCTTCTAGTGTATGCACGCCACTGATGTACCTACGCTGCTTTGAAATACATAATGATTGTTTATAAAGGTCGTCCGATTTGTAAAATAGATGTTGTCGTGGTTACTAAGTCAGGAATGTATGTATAAAGTCACGTCAAAAATAGTAGAATTAAGTAAATGAAAAAATCGATCGCTCTATTTTTTTTTTTCAAAAGTTAGTTTCCATTTTATCAAATTTATTCCGCACTTATTCTGATTTAGGGCTCGACCGATAATCGGCATCGGCAATCGGCAAAACAAACGCCGATTGTGCCGATTTATTTTCTCTGTAAATTTTTAGTACTATTTCTTGAATTAAATTAAATAGGTAGGTAGGTAGGTAGGTATGTATTGTTTTTTATGATATTTATATTATTATTGTTATTATGTTACTGTTAGATAATTTTCTTACATTACAACAGAGAATTCAATAACATTATTTTTATCATCCCTAAACTGTTTTTGAAATAATTCAACTAACTCAGCGCACATAAGGCGCGAAGTTGCGTGTCATGCTGTTTATTCTTACGGTTGCAAACGAATTTAGACTTTATGACTTGCTCAACGACGATAAGGCGGCGAGTCGCGTACTTCGCTTGCAATTCTTATGACAGCTCACGAAAATAACCTTTATGTGTAATATAAATGTTTACATAATTATTTATTTGTTATTATTTCTAACAACTTTGGTATGTAATTTTGTTATGACTTTAAATTAAATAAAAGTTTAGGTTTGAATATGCAATTAAATGTAACATTCAATTTTATTATGTATCCAACGCTAAACATCGACCATCGGCATCGGCAATAGCCAATGTTTATGTTTGTAGGAAAAATTCTGCCATCGGTCGAGCCCTGCTCTGATTGTACCTATATAAAATAATTGCACTATACACTATAAAACCTAATCTATTGGTTGTCCAGCACATATAGGTAGACGAAGTTCTAAGAGATTCATAGAAGTGTAGCTGCTATTTTAAAAATAAAACAATAACAAACTAACCAATCTTACAGAAATAATATGTTACTGAGTCCTACCTTTTTTGTAATTTGTTTGGGACTGTCAATTTTCGGTATGTTTTGAAAAACGGTAGATATCCTGTTAATAGTATCATCGTCAATCATTAAAGATCCATCCTGAAATATAATTGATAGCTACTTATTTTATTTATAACTGTTTTCATGAATGAGCTTACTCTAAAACTATTATCGAATTCATATGGCTGCGCCTCAAATTCCAATTCTCGAGCCCAACTAGCTTGATCATAATTTGAAATTATTTCTAACGCCGTCTAAAAGGTACCATAATTAATGATTGCAACTTCTACTTCACAATAGGTATGTAGAGTGGACCAACGAAAACGAAATGCGGCCTTCATTTAAAAATAGCTCGGACGAACCGCCCCCTCCACCCCCCGTTCAATTTTATATTTAAAGTGGGTCATTTTTTAACCATGTCACTTCAAACCTTCAAGCTGGCTGATATTTTATTTTTTAAGTTGTTTTGGCCTTTATTACCTACATCTTAACCTACATCTTAATTTAAACTGACCCCGGATATGTGTCCTGGGGGGCCTAATTAGCGCTCATTTGAAGAAATTTTTTCAAAATTCAAAAGTCGGGATCTCCGCATTGGTGAATTTTTTTAAGAAAATTCACTAAAACGACGTTTAAAAATAGGTGTAGGTATGACCTATCACTGTAGCCATACCTTATATGCTCATTTAAAATTTAAGGGATTTTGTGGGTTAAAGAGATATGGCTTAAAACATGTTTACAAATAAAAGAATTGTGTGCACTATGTGCGCATATCAGAAGTAAAACTTTGGTCCTGTCAAATTTTTACGTACCTCTTACGGTTTGGTCAGCGTTTGCTTGGAAAAGTCGCGGCTCCACTGTTTTTTTAATGTTTTTTAAATTTTTTTATGTGGTTCCCGGGATGAAAAATTTATCAGACCTTACTCATTATGATCAGTTCTAGATTCTTTATATTGCATAATTTTTTCGCTCATGAAAGTTAGAAGTTGGAATACAAATATCGTCTTATTTGAGTATTATATATTATATCGTGACGCATTTTCGTTGCCTAGTTCGTGTGACGCGACCTTCAAATTTTACTCTCATCGCGCGTATAGAAGTTTCACTTCAATAAAAAATGACGGGGCCAGCATTAAAATAAACATTCATAATATGAAAATTTTATAAGGTGTTTCGTTTTCCCTGGGCCATACTCTATATAAGTTTACTAACCTTATAAAGTTTAGGTACATTTTTTTGTGAAATTATATTGATTATATGAGATTTGCTTCTATGTGTATCTGAATCTGTTTCTCCTTTAGATTTTTTGGTCGACGGAAAAACCTGTCAAAGCATCATCATATTACAAATATAAAAGTAAAAATAAAACGATAAATTGTAAAAGTTCAACCCTACAAATCTTTTGTTAGGTACTCACACTTTCATCGCTACTACTGCTCTGGTAAGGTGTTGATGGAATATATTCGTCTATGCTACCATCTGTATGATAAGGGTCAGCGTCAGACACTTCAGATAAATTATCAACATCTAAAAATTTACAGCATCACTAAATTAGTTGGATAACCAATCAATCACAGATATTATGTACAGACCTAAGACCTAAGAAATAGGTAGGTAGTAGGTATAATATAAATTTAGTAGGTATTTAAATATTTAGTTTCACAAAATTTCAAGTTCTCGAATATAAGAGACCCTAAACTTTGAACAATATAGTTACACCGGGGGACCCCCCCGCAGCTATGCCCCTCCCCCCCCTCGCCGCCGCCACGCACAACATTTTCCAATACTGTGTATTATTTGCCTACAATTTGTTAGCAATGTAAATTTTACTTACCTTTTGCTAGACACTTTTCCACAATCTTTCTGGTTCTTGAAGATACAGAACTATTAATTATCTTCATAGTGTTATGGAAAACACAACCGGTAAACTTTTTATTTAAAATAGGGCGAAGAAGTATGTATTATTACTCCATAGTCCATATTATTATGTCGAACCACGTGGAGAATGAACAGGAACGTGTTTAAATAGTATAGGCTATCATAACAACTGCTACTACCTCTAGCCTCTACCACTCAATCACTCAAGCAGAGTGCTCAGAGCTAAAATAATAATCGTACCCGGTTCGCGCACATCGCACCTGTCTATACCCGAAAGTTTAAAATTACGTATTACCTACATATTATTTCATTACTTATTGCTTGTTTAATATAAGAAAAACAAAAGTTGCAAGATCATCACAGATTGACTTTATTTTTTTATTTTGTTGGGGAACTAATTAATAATATTGAATGATTATAATAATAATTTTTAGCAATAATTACTATAAAATTATAAAATTTCAATTATAAATTACAGCTGTGAAATTATATATCCAAAAAATAAGTTAGCTGTTTAAGTTAAATGGTTTTATTGAAACATGTAATTACATTATACCATTAGTCGGGTCAATTTAGAAAAAAAAAAAGATCCATAACTTAAAACAAATTCCAACTAAAAGATATGTGAACGTTTTTGTCCCTACTAGGTTACCATATTAACAGAAAGAAGTCTACAAAAATCTGTCAATCGGAAGTGATAGTTTTCTGATAGAAAAAAAATCAGTAAAAGTCAGTAGAAAAAAAATCAGACAGTTTTTGAAAATCTCGTTTGTTACAATAGACATTCGGGAATGATTTTACAAAAAAATCAGAATCATTTAATTTTAAATTTGACATTTTATAGCACGTTTGATGTACGATATTCAAAATTGGCGGCAATGTCATAGAGTTGGTCGCACTGAAGGGCGACCGGGAGGTGATGCTGGAGCCCGAGTTGAATGACGGACCCTCAGCCAACGCCTGCTCCAGCTCGCGGGCGTTGTCTCAGCTCAGCGACCGGCCAGCGACAAGGCCACCGTCCGAATTATGCATTGGTTTACATTTAATTACTTTTCTCATTTATGATTAGATATAAAAATTATACCAATTAATCACAAATAATGAGGCTACAATTAGGGGCCATCCATAAATTACGTCACACGAATTTTAGGACTTTTTAACCACCCCCCCCGTCATTTTCACAGGTTGTCACATTTTTAGAACCCCCTCCCCCCTGATGTGACGTCACACATTTTTGAATTTTATGCAAGTATTTAAAAATACTCAAAAGAGAAAAGTTATTTTCATTTTTTTTTCTTATCTTTATTAAATAATCTTTAATAAAATCAACATAAAGTCAAATACCTTAAATAACAGAGAAAACAAACGACTAGTTAGGAAACGATAAACGACTAATTATGTTAATTAAAGATACAAAACTTAACCATATTGTGTATTTTAAATTTTAACATGTGACATCACAAAGCTTTTGACCTCCCCCCTGCCCCTTGTCACACAATGTCACATTCCGGTGATACCCTCCCCCCCCCCCCCTTTAACGTGCGACGTAATTTATGGATGACCCCTTATCTATAATTCAATTTTTCTATCAGAGTTACCGTTTTCGAGATAATAGTTGATAAACGGCCAAAGTAGTAGAATTTAATGAATTTTCAGCACGGAGATACCTATCTACCTATTTATTTTGTATTTGAAGTGCACGTAACTCCATAAGAGCAATGCTTTTCAAAAACTGTTTTAATTTTTTTACGACAGACGGCTACAAAATTTGGCATGGAAAAAATACCAAAAATTCGTATGAGCTCGAAACTATCGACTTATATAAAAAAACTCGCAACTTTTGGATAGTGCCCTTTTGCACAGGACGTTAATTCAATTTTCCAAAAACATGCCATTTTATAAAGAACAACATTTTTCTAAATATCCTCATTTATTTATTTGACCGACAAGTAAAATTTTGTGATAAAGTTCACTTTTTTATGAAAGGTAGGTACTTTTACGGAGAAATGTTTTTATTTTGTTTTAGATAGCTACTTAAAACTACCCCTGTTAATTAATTATTTGAACACAAGTCCTCTAAATGTAGTTATTAAGTGTCATCTTAGTTGGGGTATTGTCGATAGCCAAATCATATTCGGATGTCAGGCAGGTTTAAATCGAAAAGCGGAAAATGCCCTAATTAGGTAGGTACACTATTTGTACAAGAGTGCTTTTGCTCAAATAAATAATTAACAGGGTGATTTAGAATTTTAAGTAACTATTTAAAAAAAAAACTTGCTCTCATGATATAACATTTCTCCTTAAGTACCTCGCGTCTAAAAAGTGAACTTTATGACAAAATATTGCTCTATGTCCAATATAAATCATTCCGAACCAAGCAGCCGCGCCGCGTTCACATCACACAGTTCAGAGCGGAACCGACATCGAAGAGGCGAATTTTGAAAATATTTAAAACAACAGTAAATTTTAATTTTTGAAAAAGTTTTTCGAAAGTGGTATCTGTTTGGGCTTTGAGACTATCCAGGTAAGCTGGAAATTAACACTCTACAAAAATTCAATCGCAATCTTGAATAGTTTTCAAAAAATATCACAATGATTTTCGCAATTTCTTTAAGTCATTTTCTCGATAAATAAAAACAGTCAGTATATCTGATTATGGCAAGATAACAAGTTTTGAAGCAAGCAGAGTTTTTTTCTCAGTTTTTTCGACAAAGCAAAAATAAAAATTGTACCTATATGATACCAACTTTTAAAAACACTCAGTATATCTGATTGTGGCAAGATAAGAAGTTTTCAAGCAAGCAGCGTTTTTTTCTCAAAGTTTTTTCGACAAAGCAAAAATAAAAATTTTACCCATATGATACCAACTTTTTAGCAGTCACTGTATTCAGCCCTAATAACCTGTATTATTCATTGTTGGTCATTAGTTTGATTCCATGGGCATCCTTGCCATCCTTGACCATAAAAAATAATTTTTCTATGCTTATAAATAATTTAACTTACGATTGCCAGATTTTTGTAGACTTTTTTTCTGTTAATAATTTTAATAACTTTACCTTCTTTTCTTCAAGAATTAAATTGATTATTTCAAAACAATGGTATTATAAGGAAATTAATAGGTGTTCCATTGAAAACAATAATAGTTTACTCATTTTTTGGATGCATAATTTGATAATACGAGTTCCCTAAAAAATACAGCAAAATGTAAATAAATTAAGAAAAATTATTATTATCATTCAATGTGGTAAAATCAGTTTCCCAACAATACCGACAATAAAGCAAATGTGTGATGACCCTGACACCACCGTTCTTCCTATATTGAAGAAGCACTTATAAACAGAGCAGATGTCGGCGTGCCGGGCGCGACCTTGGATAGAATTTATTTCAGAATAATTCCATGTTACAAAGAAATCGGTGTTGCCAAATTTATGGTGCTAGACGGCAAACATATTTGGAGGGTGCCACTTTGTGTATCTATAACCACATGTATAAAACGCAGCGCCCCCACCGGAAGATGGCTGAACTAATCAGTATGTTCGTTCAGAATTATTGTCAATTCAGCACCCATCCAAAACTTCGTCAGAGCCTTTTATTGCGCATTCATAATCCTAGGACAAAAATATACACAGAGAACGTATCAGCACCCGAAGTCGGGTGCCACAACGTAAAATTGGGTGCCGTAAAAACAATTTTTATCCAAGAATGGTGCCACAATGACAAAAATTATATATATATATATATATATATATATATATATATATATATATATATATATATATATATATATATATATATATATATATATATGTCTCACACCGATTACTAAAAAAATAATGGGCCGATCTTGATCAAATTTGGTGAGTACCTTCCTTTTGTAAGTGGCTTGGATGAATAAGTTCGTTAGCTGGGACAATCGGCCCAGGTTTTTCCGGAAAATTTTGTGTTTTCTTTCTAAAAAAAATAATATCTCCAGAAGTAACAAAGTGAGGGCAACCAAATTTGGTACGCGCATTTGCATTTTAAAGAGTGAAGCATGTACCAAAACTTAGGTTTCTAGGTTTAAAGACAAAAAAAAAATATGGGCAGTTAGAGAAACAAATTTTGGAGTTTTCCTCAAAACGTCAAACTCGCAATTTGTAACGTCAAAATTGGCAATGTTTAGGCAAAGAACGTGAAACAAATACGAATTGTGAAAAGTAAATGTTGCAAGAAGAGTGTTCTGCGAACCCTTAAGTTTCAGATTCAACCGTCATTGCCCTTGATTTTACAATGTTTACAGAAAATTCATTTTAAATAGACTCTTTCTCTGATGCTTTTGTTGTAGATTTAGTGAAGTCTATAATTTTTAGCTAATTTTCGTAGAACCAATTCGTTAATGCATTTTTGCATTGTTAACGAAATATGATGCATGTTTGTAAAAAAAAATCTGGACGCAGTAAGTGCGTTTTGGTAGCGAATTTTCATTAAATCCTTTATATTTCAATAATTAAATTTGCTATTAACGTAAGTTTTGTTGGTTAGAAAACCAACATTTAAGTCTATTTTCGGAACATTTTTGTACATTTTCAAACAATATGTTAATTTTGATATAATAGTACATTGTTTCTACTACATAGGCTATACCGGTAATCAGATTCACGCCTGCTCGCATTTGCTATTAAAAACATTTTTATGAAAATTTACTTCCATAACGCGCTTGCTGCGTTCAGACTTTCTTATATATATATATATATATATATATATATATATATATATATATATATATATATATATATATATATATATATATATATATATATATATATATATATATATATATATATCACACACCGATAACTCAAAAATAAATGGGCCGATTTTGATTAAATTTGGTTATTCCCTTCCTTTTGCAAGTGGCTTGGATAAGTTAGTTAGCCAGGAAAATCGGCCCAGGTTTTCCCGGAATATTTTGTGTTTTCTTTAGAAAAAAATTCATATCTCCGGAAATAACAAAACAAGGGCAACCAAAATTGGTACGCTGGTTTTTATCATGATAGGTAAAGCACCTACCAAAATAGCTCTGTAGGTTAAAATATAAAAAGTTGTAGGCATTTAAAGAAAAATAAATTGGGATTTTCCTCAAAACGTCACAGTCGCGATTTCACACGTCAAAATTGGTAATGTTTAGGCAAAGAACGTGAAACAAATACGGATTGTGGAAAGAAAATGTTGCAAAAGGAGTGTTCCGCGAACCCTTAAGTTTCAGCTTCAACCGTCATTGCCTTTCATTTTACTAAAATGTTTACAGACAATTCATTTCAAATAGACCCTTTCTCTGATGATTTAGCTGTCGGTTTAGTTAATTTGATGCTTTCGCTGTAGGATTAGTAAGGTTTATGGTTTAACCGTCTATAATTTTTAGATAACTTTCGTAGAACAAAGTCGTTAATGCATTTTTGCAGTTTTTATCGAAATATGATGCATGTTTGTAAGAAAAAAATCTGGACGCAGTAAGTATGTTTTGGTAGCGAATTTTCGTTAAATCCTTCAAATTGCTATAACTCAATTTGCTATTAACGTAAGGTTTGTGGGATAGGAAACCAACATTTAAGTTTATTTTCGAAAAATTGTTGTACATTTTCAAACAATAAGTAAGTTTGATAAAATTTAGTACATTGTTTCTACTACATAGGCTATACCGGTAATGAGATTGATGGCTCCTCTTATTTGCTATCAAAAACATATTTTTTAATCGAACACGCTTAATTTTATTGAATTTTTGCATTTTCCATCGAAATGTAATGCATGTTTGTAAAAAAAGAAATTCGGGACGCAGCAAGTGCGTTATGGTAGCAAATTTTCATTAAATGCTTTAAATTTGCATACCTCAATATACTATTAACCTATAAGGTTGACCAAGAAACCGGCTTTTTGGGGAACAATTTAAGTTTACTTTCAGAAATTTTTGTACATTTTCAAACAATAAAGTTATTTTGAAAACACGGCACATTGTTTCTATTATATAGGTTATACTGGTAACCAAATTTGACATATTTGGTATTAAAAACAGTTTTGTGAAAATTCACTTCCATAACGCACTTGCTGCGCCCAGACTTTTTTATATGTTTATATATAATGGACTAATTTTAATGAAATTTGTTGAGTGCGTTCCCTTTGTAAGTAGATTTGACAGGTTCGTTAGCCAGGAAAGTCGGACTCTTCTGAGAAAATTTTGAGTTTTGTTTCAGAAAACTTTTGTATCCCCGAAAATAACAAAGCTGTGGCAACCAAGCTTGGTATGTAAGTTTACATTATAAAAAGTATACTGTATACCAAAACCAAAATCTTTAAGTTGAAATAAATCAAGTTATAGGCATTTAAAAGGAAAAAAATGGGTGGCACCGATGACCAGAGAAACGCCCAAAACCAAAATACTTTGTGTGGATAACAAAATGTATTGTATATTCCAAACCAAGGTTAAGTTTTTTGGCGCACAAAAATCAAGACATCCCAACAAAATTCCTTTAAAAATTTTAAACGTTTTTCTTTTTCAAGCGTCAATGTCTCGATTTGAAAAGTCAAAATTGGCATCTTGAGACAAAGAACCTGAAACTAGTACGGGTTATGGTGAAACAATGACACAAGAAACGTGCATTACGAAGCCTTAAGTTTCAGCTTGAACCACCATTCTCGTTCAGTTTACTAAAATCTTTGCAGAAAATTCATTTCAAATAGACCCTTTCCCGGATACTTTGGCAGTAGTTTTAGTTATAGTGTTTAGGGCTTAATAGTCTATAAATTTTAGAGAATTTTCGTAGAAAAAAATCGCTTCTAAGGAGACCGCGACTTTTGAATCGTGGAAAGATTTATAGAACCCATATCCAGGGTAACTTTCAGATTTTATCTGTTTACATATACACAGGGTGACGAATTTCTACGACAAAGATAAATATATCCGTTATTATACAAGATTAAAAAACCTGTATACCTGAATTATAGGATGTCTTGAGCTGCATCTTATAAAATTATTTTGATGATCACAAGGGGCCCATAAGTCGCTGGTGGTACAAATTTCCTTTTTTTATTTAAACACCACTTATATTATTGCATCTTGAAGTTTTAATAATTTTTTAATGCATGTTTGGGAGAAAAAAATTTAATA
Organism: Tillus elongatus; assembly: GCA_964006375.1. NCBI lineage: Eukaryota > Metazoa > Arthropoda > Insecta > Coleoptera > Cleridae > Tillus > Tillus elongatus. The sequence goes on from OZ023266.1 coordinate 124,663,376, forward strand.
GCGTTCATTGTTTTCGAGTTATTTTAATTGTTTTGAAACGTTTCACATTTTTGACATACATCAAAAATTATGATACGGCGTTTTTACCGATAGATAGCGCATTACAATAAAAATGCGCATTCAGGGAGGTTTTCGTTTAGATATATTATTCGTTAGTTTTTATACTTTTCAAACAATACAGTTATTTTGATGAAATATGTTACATTGTTCCTGCTATATAGGTTATACTGGTAACAAAATTTGATGCATGCTTTCAGTAAAAAAAACTCTGGACGCAGAAAGTGCGTTATGGTAGTGAATTATCATAAACATGTTTTTAATAGCAAATATGTTTTTTTTAAGAAAGCAGGCATCAAATTTGGTTACCAGTATAACTTATATAGTAGAAACAATGTGCCATGTTTCATCAAAATAACTTTATTGTTTGAAAATGTACAAAAATTTGAAAGTAAACTTAAAGTGTTCCCGAAAAAACTCGTTTCTTGGTCAACCTTATAGGTTAACAGCAAATTAAGCTATTCAAATTTGAAGCATTTAGTGAAAATTCGCTACGAAAACGTACTTGCTGCGTCCCGATTTTCTTTTTTTACAAAGATGCATTATATTTCGATGGAAAATGAAAAAATGCAATAACATAAGGCGTGTTCGATTAAAAAAAAAAGAAACTTTGAATCACCAACGACTTATGGGCCACTCTGTAACTGTAGAAATATTTTTTAAGATATAGTTCAAAACATCCTGTAATTAATATGTACAATTTTTTTTATATCTTGTGTAATAACGGAAATATTGAACTTCATTGATTTTTTACGAAAATTCGACAAAAATTATATACCATTAAACGGTAAACTCTATACTAAGTGAGTGGTGGACGTGCCACCACCTAGTTGCGGAACCAAGTAATTGTTCCGAGAATGCATCTAGCCTTAGATAAACTCTAAAGCTAAGGCTACTGCCAAGCATCAGAGAAAGGCTCTATTTGAAATGAAAATTTGAAATATTTTAGTAAATAAAGGACAATAACGGTTGAAACTAAGACTTCAGGGTTTGTAAAACATCCTTCTTGAGACATTTGATTTCCATAGCCCGTATTAGATCACAAGTTCTTTGCCTAAATGTTGCCAATTTTGACATTTTAAATCGCAACTTTGACGTTTTGAAGAAAACCCCAATTTATTTTTCTTTAAATACCTATAACTTTTTTTCTTTTGACCTGTGGGGCTAAATTTTGGTGGGTAGCTTACCAACAAGGATACAAACCCGCGTACCAAATTTGGTAATTCCGGATATATAATTTTTTTTCGAAAGAAAACATAAAATTTTCTGGGAAAACCTGGGCCGATTTTCCTGGCTAACGAACTTATCCAAGCTATTGGCAAAAGGAAGGTATTCACCAAATTTTATATATATATATATATATATATATATATATATATATATATATATATACAGGGTGAGCCACGGTGGATGGAGTATTAAAAGTATATAGAGAACGAATCAACCGATTGCTTTGAAATTTTGTTTACGGATGTAACGGAGTATGATCTCTCGACCTAAAATATTTTTGAAAATGCAGTGTTGCCACATATACGTAAAACTGGCAACATCTTCGTAATTTTAAATGGAACACCCTATATATTTTTGCATTTTTTGAATTGTCGTCTCTTTTTGAGTAACTTTTGTTGATATTTTCCTATACCTATCTCAAGTCGTTTTCGAGATAATAATTATTTTCTGAATTTATTACCAAAAATTTGACTTTCATTAAATCGTGTTTTCTCCTACCGACGAAGCGATTTAAAGATAATTTTTTAGCTACGGTTAGGCAAGGTCTAGGGGCATCTCCTCCATTAATCAAATCTTTAGAATATCATACAGGGTGAGTTAGAGAACGCTTTCTATAAGTGACTCGGAGAAATGCACGAAAGTCATTTTTTTAAAATAGAACGCCCTGTATATTTTCACACTTTTTGGATCGTCTTCTCTTTTTGAGTAACTTTTGTTAATATTTCCCTATACCTATCTCAAGGCGTTTTCGATTTATGGTCACTTTTCTCTAACCTATCCAAGATTATTGGTCTTTTTGTATATCATAATGGGTGGGCCATGAAATTTCTATTTTGTCACTTTGTCATGACAACAGACATGCTGTTTATCTAAATAAATTTGACTTTAGTTATATTTACATTCAATTTGAATAGCTATAGCACAAACATGACATAAAATAATTATACAAACACAGTTTTAATGGATTTGTTTTTTATTCATGAACAGCGCAATAAGATTATCAGCAGAACTTGTAGAAGATTTAATGAGAAATATCCGAATTTGCCGCAGATGAATAACAGAAAGTTTCTACGAATTCATAGGAATTTTATAAATTTTGGTTCGTCGTTATGAGAACAATAACACTATCAGTATTTGGAAAAACTAATACCTAATCAGCGATAATAGTAAAAAAGGCCAAGTAGCAATAACAAATAATACCAATGACAGTAATAAATATGTATAAAAATCTTAAAACTATAATAATTGTTCGAAATGTTGACCGTTAACTTCCAGACACTTTTGTATACGATGATGCACGGCGTTTGTTGTAGCAGCTCTTATTTCAGCGGGGTCCAAGTTTTCAATCTCTTGAATCACTCGACGTTCTAATTCTGCCCTGTTGTGGACTGGAGTTTTATAAACTCGATCTTTAAGAATACCCCAAAGATAAAAATCTAACGGGGTAAGGTCAGGGGACCTCGCAGGCCAGTTACACGGTCCCAAACGTCTGATCCAACGGTCATCGAAAAGCCGGTCCAACTCCATACTAATTTCGGATGTACAATGTGCAGGAGCCCCGTCGAGTAGATACCAACAAGTTCTATATGTTTCAATTGACAGATTATCAAGGAAGCCTTCCACAATTGTTCTAATTATATCTAAATATTTTCTGGAATTCAATTTTTCGTCATATATGTAATATTTTATTTTGTCATCCAATAACATACAAAAAACATTTAAACTAAATTTGACTTGAAAACCAGCCTCTCTAGTAACGTGGGGTTGTCTGTGGCCCAATAGTGACGATTTCGTGTGTCCCTCCCTAGAAAATTTGGATTCATCAGTCCATATCATTTTCTTTAAAAAATTGGGGTCCTCTTGCATACGCACAACTAACATTTCACACAACTCTATTCTCTGTAGATAATCCTGAGGCGTGAGAAATTGAACTCTTGTAAATTTATAATTATGCATTTTATGATTTACTAGTATTCTTCGAATGGATGAATATGGCAATCCTAAATCCTGTTCAGCACAACGTATGGAATACTGGGGATTCGCATGAAAATACGCTAGCACATTGATTTCATTTACCTCGTCAGATGTCACAGGTTTGGGTAGATTTCTTGCATCTCTTAACGACGCACCAGATTTTATAAAATTCCTATGAATTCGTAGAAACTTTATGTTATTCATCTGCGGCAAATTCGGATATTTATCATTAAATCTTCTACAAGTTCTGCTGATAATCTTATTGCACTGTCCATGAATAATAAACAAATCCATTAAAACTGTGTTTGTATAATTATTTTCTGCCATATTTGTGCTATAGCTATTCAAATTGAATGTAAATATAACTAAAGTCAAATTTATTTAGATAAACAGCATGTCTGTTGTCATGTCAAATTGACAAAATAGAAATTTCATGGCCCACCCATTATGATATACAAAAAGACCAATAATCTTGGATAGGTTAGAGAAAAGTGACCATAAATCGAAAACGCCTTGAGATAGGTATAGGGAAATATTAACAAAAGTTACTCAAAAAGAGAAGACGATCCAAAAAATTTGAAAATATACAGGGCGTTCTATTTAAAAAAAAAGACTTTCGTGCATTTCTCCGAGTCACTTATAGAAAACGTTCTCTAACTCACCCTGTATGATATTCTAAACATTTGATTATTGGAGGAGATGCCCCTAGACCTTGCCTAACCGTAGCTAAAAAATTATCTTTAAATCGCTTCGTCGGTAGGAGAAAACACGATTTAATGAAAGTCAAATTTTTGGTAATAAATTCAGAAAATAATTATTATCTCGAAAACGACTTGAGATAGGTATAGGAAAATATCAACAAAAGTTACTCAAAAAGAGACGACAATTCAAAAAAAGCAAAAATATATAGGGTGTTCCATTTAAAATTACGAAGATGTTGCCAGTTTTACGTATATGTGGCAACACTGCATTTTCAAAAATATTTTAGGTCGAGAGATCATGCGCCATTACATCCGTAACCAAAATTTCAGAGCAATCGGTTGATTCATTCTCCATATACTTTTAATACTCCATCCACCGTGGCTCACCCTGTATATATATATATATATATATATATATATATATATATATATATATATATATATATATATATATATATATATATATATGAATTGAAACTGACCCCGGATATGTGTTCTCGGGGGCCTTATTATTGAAGAATTTTTTTCAAAATTTAAAAGTCGGGATCTTTTCACTAGTGAATTTTTTAATGAAAATTCACTAAAAGACATATAAAAATTCACTACCATACCGCACTTGCTGAGTCCAGACTTCTTTTTAAATAATGGTTTGAATCTCAAGTTTTCTTAGAGAATTTCGTAGTTACTAGAGATGAGCTGTCGTGAATTGATATTCACAGGTATGACCGTAAACGTGATTTTTTATTCACTGTGTATACAGGGTGAGTCTTGAGTAATGGTACACAGAGCATTGGAAAATTCTTGATAAAAAAATTATGCGATTCAGCTACATTTAGGTTATCTCAAAAGTTAATAATAACCGAGATACAGGGTGTCAAAGTTGATTAATATCTCTGAAACACTTCGAGACAAATACACGAATTTTTGTATTCGGTTTGGGATGAAAAATTCAAATTTGTGAATGATATGGATGTATTTTGTAGAAGGCGCCACAGGCGGCTATCAGGACACATCTGATTCGTTCCAACTTTTTTTTTTGGTCACACTGTATGTCATTGTGAAGCCAAAAAATCGCTGCTCTTATTTATTTCACATAAAAAAAGATAAACGTCATTGAAGTCGCTAGGAGTAGCGGTTTCCGAGAAAAGTGGAGTTAAAGGTGATGATGCACTATAAAGGAATATAATTTTCTTTCTCTGTGGTGTAATAATTCTGTGATGTTTATTCGCCGTAGTAGCCTATGGAAGAGTAACTAATGAATGATATGACTTATGAAAACAAATAAACTGTCAAACTAAAATTCAGTTTAAGAGAAGTGTGTTTGCATTGTGATTCTTTTGCAAATAAATTTACAATTTCATCAAAATGCCGAGACAAAATATTTATTCCAATGTAGAAATGAGAGACATGGTGTGTTTATACGCCCAGGAAAATTAAAATGGGCGTCAAGCTTGTCAACGTAATTTAGGAATGTACCCCAATCGACATCAACCAGATTTCAAAACTTTTAAGAGAATTTACGATCGATTGGGTGAGACTGGCTCGTTTCAGCGTAAGAAAAAAGTCTTAGGACGTCCGAAAATTACTACACCAGAGCAAGAAGAAGAAAGTGTAGTAGCCGTTGCCGACACTCCAGAAATAAGTACAAGACTAATGGCGGATCGTGCAGGAATAAGTCAAAAATCAGGATGGCGAATTTTTCATGAAAAAAACTACACCCTTATCATTTACGCCAGTGCAACACCTACTGGAAGTTGACCTTCAAGCACGATTGCAATTTTGTAACCTCGTTCGCATGCGCCAGAATGAAGATTTACGTTTTATTAATAAGATTCTGTTTACGGATGATGCAAGTTTTAATCGTCGAAGAATATTCAATTTTCGTAACAAACATGTGTGGGCTACAGACAAACCGCCATCTAACTACAGACGGTCATTTTCAACACGAATTTAAAATAAATATTTCGTGCGGAGTTATTGACAAATATTTCTTAGGACCCTGTGTATTACCACCAAAATTGTCCTCTGTACTTACAATTCCTCCAAAATGAACTAGTGAACATTCTGGATGATGTGCCTTTGAGTTTAGGGCAAGTGGTGTTTTTTATGAAAGATGGGGCACATGAGCATTTCTCTCGTCCAGTAAAGGATTTATTAGATACATGCTTTGATAATCGTTGCATAGGACGTGGATTGCCAATACCCTGGCCTGCACGAAGCCCTGACTTTAATCCTATGGACTTTTGTGTATGGGGTTATATGAAATCGACAGTTTACCAAAATACGATAAATACATCTGAAGAAATACTTAACAAAATTCAACATGCAGCGGCATTATTTCGGAATGAACAATTGCTGTTAAAAATGAAGTGGTCTTTCTCTAAGAGGATTGCAAAATGTATCGAAGAAAATGTTGGTCATATTGAACACTTGTTGTCACAGGAAAATATGCTTCATTTATAATTGTCTTAGATATTATTGTTATTGATGTAGGAATACAAAAACGTAACTAATTATTCAAAATGTTTCTTTTTTGTGCATCATCAGTTTTATATGCATTTTTCTCGGAAACCGTTACTCCTCGCGACTTAACTTTTGAAATAACATAAATGTAACTGAATCGCATATTTTTTTATCAAGACTCCGCTATTGCTCTGTGTACCATTACTTAAGACTCACCCTGTATAACCTGTGAACGCGATTTTACGACATTGTGGCAGATTAAGCAGGTTTTAGTGAATTTTCTTAAAAAAATTCACTAATGAGGAGATCCCGACTTTTGAATTTTGAAAACATTTCTTCAAATGAGCGCTAATTAGGTACCCCAGAACACATATCCGGGGTCAGTTTCAATTTTTAGATGTTTATATATATATATATATATATATATATATATATATATATATATATATATATATATATATATATATATATATATATATATATATATATATATATATATATATATATGTGTGTGTGTGTGTGTGTGTGTGTGTGTGTGTGTGTGTGTGTAACTCAAAAACTAATGAGCCGATTTTGATTAAATTTTGGTGAATACCTTCCTTTGCAAATTGCTTGGATATGTTCGTTAGCCAGGAAAATCTGCCCAGATTTTCCCGGAAAATGTTGTGTTTTCTTTCAAAAAAATTTATATCTCCGGAATTAACAAAGTAAGGGCAACAAAATTTAGTACGCGGGTTTACATCCTTATAGGTAAGTTACCTACCAAAATTTAGCTACGTAGGTCAAAAGACGAAAAAGTTATAGGCATTTAAAGAAAAATAAATTGGGGTTTTCCTCAAAACGTCAAAGTTGCGATTTAAAACGTCAAAATCGGCAACATTTAGGCAAAGAACTTGAATCTAATACAGGCTATGGAAATCAAATGTCTCAAGAAGGATGTTTGACAAACCCTGAAGTCTTAGTTTCAGCCGTCATTGTCCTTCATTTTACTGAAATGTTTCCAGAAAATTCATTTCAAATAGACCCTTTCTCTGATGCTTGGCAGTAGTCTTAGCTATAGAGTTTATCGTTTAATGGTATATAAATTTTGTCGAATTTTCATAAAAAATCAATAAAGCTCAATATATCCGTTATTATAAAAGATATGAAAAAAATTTGTATATATTAATTATAGGGTGTCTTGAGATACATCTTAAAAAACATTTCTACAATCACAAGCTGGCCTATAAGTCGTTGGTGATACAAATTTTCTTTTTTTTAAATCAAACACGCCTTATGTTATTGCATTTTTGCATTGTCCATCGAAATATAATGCATGTTTGTAAGAAAAGAAATTCTGGATGCAGCAAGTGCGTTATGGTAGCGAATTTTGATCAAATGCTTCATATTTGAATAGCCCAATTTGCTATTAACCTATAAGGTTGACCAAGAAACGAGTTTTTCCGGGAACACTTTAAGTTTACTTTTGGAAATTTTTGTACATGTTCACACAACAAAGTTATTTTTATGAAATATGGCACATTGTTTTTACTATATAGGTTATACTGGTAACCAAAATTGATGCCTGCTTTCTTAAAAAGAAAACACACATATTTACAATAAAAACATTTTAATGACAATTCACTACCATAACGCACTTGCTGCGTCCAGAATTTTAATAATTATTATCTTACTAAACATTAGTCGATGGTCGCGTTTACATGCAATGCAGCAGCTGTACAAAATACCTTATGTATTAAGTATAGCTGTTGATAAAACCTAAACTTTCGTGTTCTTTGCAAATTTGCCGGTCTAGATAAAAATCAAAATAAAACCACATTGATGGCTGTAATATAAATTGTGGATTTTAATATAAATAAAACGTCACCACATTGTATTCTAATTCAAACTAGTTACATGGGCTATAATGAAATGATATTTATAGTTTTTAGTGAATTTTCATTAAGAAAATTCACTAATAGAGGGGTATTGATGGTAAGACTTTTTGAAAATTTCTTCAAATGAGCGCAAATTTGGGCCTTTAGAACTCATATCCAAGGTCGGTTTTGATTTATATATATATATATATATATATATATATATATATATATATATATATATATATATATATATATATATATATATATATATATATATATATATATATATATATATATATATATATATATATATATATATATATATATATATATATATATATATATATATATGACCATCTGATAACTCAAAAAATACTTGACCGATTTGGACCAAATTTGGGAATTACCTTGATTATGTTAATGGCTTGGACAAGTTCGTAGATGGGTACTGTGCGTCTAATTTTTCTTTAAAAAAATGTAAAGAAAATTTTGAAAACACAATATTTTTATGAAATATTGGAGTTATTCGAAACAAAATTTGCACATATATAGCAGACGAGATAGTATACCTGTTAACCAAAACTTAAATTTCATTAAGAAAATTCACTAATAGAGGGGTATTGATGGTAAGACTTTTGGAAAATTTCTTCAAATGAGCGCAAATTTGGGCCTTTAGAACTCATATACAAGGTCGGTTTTGATTTATATATATATATATATATATATATATATATATATATATATATATATATATATATATATATATATATATATATATATATATATATATATATATATATATATATATATATATATATATATATATGACCATCTGATAACTCAAAAAATACTTGACTGATTTGGACCAAATTTGGGAATTACCTTGATTATGTTAATGGATTGGACAAGTTCGTAGATGGGCACCATGCGTCTAATTTTTCTTTGAAAAAAATGTAAAGAAAATTTTGAAAACACAATATTTTTATGAAATATTGAAGTTATTCGAAACAAAATTTGCACATATATAGCAGACGAGATAGTATACCTGTTAACCAAAACTTAAATTAAACGGCCCACGATAAAGGGAGTTATTCGAAAATAAAGATGTTAAGGTAATAAACAGTCTAAGATATCACTTCGAATTACATGAGGCATTTCACACGGTGACTGTTTTCAAGCATGGTTAGACTGTGAATGTGCTATTCTAAGTAAATAATTCAAAACCGACCAAGTCACCTGACAATTAAATATAAATGAGCCGGGTTGCGTGATATAATAAAATTTCATTTGAATCTTAAAATGTAAATATGTCATAAAACATATTTGTACAACTTATTGATGACAAATAAAAGTTCACAATAAATTAATCCATTCATTAAATGTCGTTTAATATTCATAAATGTTGAGTGACCAATTCCTCGTTTTATTTTCAAAAAATAACTACAATCTAATTTGTACAATATGACATCGTTGCATCCGATGACAGCACATTGCGAGCTGCGTCGAGACAGTCGAGACTTCGAGCTAACGTTGACGTTAATAATCACCAAGATGGACATCTTATTTATATTCTTATTAAAACATAAATCTTATTTTAAATTTTTATTCTTATTTAAATAGATGTGGGACGCTAAAATAATTATATGTTATAAATGGTAAGTAAAATATTACTTAAATAACTTTCGTGTATATAGTATATAGCAAATACTGTTAACTAATAACTAAGCAAGGTAGGTATTTGTTTTTGCTATTTGCTTATAGGTTATGTAATAAATTTAAAGTTGAAACTGTATATTGTATAGTGATAATCTTCTTATCTTTTAGTGCTGTTTTGGAAAAACTCTAGACGCAGCAAGTACGTTATGGTAGTGAATTTTCAAAGGAATTGTACACTATTAGTAAAATATATTATTAAAACTAATTATTTAAATTTAAATAGACCTTGGGGATCGGTTTTAGAGTCCCAGTTAGCGATTATTTGAAAAAAATTATATTTTATATGGATATACTAAATTAAAATTTGGTCTTAGATATAATATGTAAGTACTGCAAGTGCCTTTAAAAAAATTGTGTTACAAATTTCATTAAAGTTACAAACATTTTTCAGAAAAAAAAATATTTACAAAGGGAATGTACCTGTCGAATTATAAATATGACAGGTATTTTCCATATTAATTGCTTGGACGGTTTTGTTTTAGTCAACCCATCCAGTTTTTGCAAACAATAAACAACAAAAAAGGTTTTTATGTTATGGTAGAAAACGTTCGTAAAAATATTTCAAATCCGATAGCCCAATAATAAATTTCCCCTTAAGCCAGAATCTTCAATCTTGAACCTTAGTAACACCTATGTAAACGCACCTGGGTAATACATTAAAGAAAAATAACATATTGAACTTCGTTTTGTTTTAAAAAAACCTTTTTCGTTGTTTATTGTTTGCAAAAACTGGATGGGTTGACTAAAACAAAACCATCCAAACAATTAATAAGGAAAGATACCTGTCATATTTATAATTTGACAGGTACATTCCCTTTGTAAATAATTAATTGTTTTCTGAAAAACTTTTGTAACTTTAATGAAATTTGTAACACAATTTTTTAAAGACACTTGTGGTATTTACATATTATATCCAAGACCAAATTTTAATTTAGTATTTTCATATAAAATATAAATTTTTTCAAAAAATCGCTAACTGGGACTCTAAAACCGATCTCCAAGGTCCATTTAAATTTAAAGAATTAGTTTTAATAACATGTCTTACAATTCTTATGTGTGTACAATTCTTATGAAAATACACTACCATAACGTACTTGCTGCGTCTAGAGTTTTTTGTTTTCGTGTGTAGCGTGTAAAGATGTACAACATTCCGAATGCGGGTGAGCGCAAGTCGCAGTTACGTGAACGTGAATTAGTTCGATCACAGATAAACTAACAGTGGCTAAAATAAAGGTCGACACTAAACATTTCTTATTCAGGCTTTAACCATTCAGTTTATTTTCATCTCATTAGCAGGTTGTGGGTGTGTTATTTCACTCACAGTGAATAAATCACAGGTAGTGTTTTTTTGCTCATCTCTAATTACTCATAATAAAAAATGATACGTAAACAAGTTCATTTAAGAATCCCGAACGTAGGTCGACAACATATTTTCACGCCAGCAAAAAAACAAGGGATTTATTTACATCATTATATAGTTGTTACCAGAATATATCACAGAATGATGTCAAAGTTATCAACACCAACTTCGCGAAAAACTGCCAAGGGAGGAAATATGGAGCAACTTATGATAATATATTATAAAACTGAAGTGTGATTTATGGCTTACATACGTAGTGAAACATCAATAATCACATCTAGTAGGTCATGCATGTGCGTAAGAGATAGACATGAACAAACAAAAGATGCGAGACGTAAAACGCTCTACTTTATGGTGATAACATTTTCCTTTCCGTCCGAGATTTTGTGCACAGAAACTTTGAAATTGAAGGCAGTTATCGGCGAATTAAAATGATTGGAGCGCCAGCTTTCTTTTGGTTTACGACCCATTATTTCTGACAATAAATTAGATTGCTCTGCCTGAATTTTGTACAATGTTATACTCTGCTTTAGTTTAGCTTGATATTGAGTCTGTCTTCATTAAATCGTGAATTCCTTAACGCTTTTTCAAAGCTCTTAATACGTTTAATGTGAGCTGTGTTTGAATACATAAAATAGTGGTTTATTTGAGATGAATATGTTGAACATAAATAAGCAAGTTTCAGTGTACAACTAAATGAAGATTGAAATCTGTGGTGAGCACTGACAAGTACATTTGGAGCACCCAAATCACCACAACACATTTTTAAATACCTAATGATCATATTACTAACAAAATTAGCCTCAGCAGAGGATAGAAAATTCCAATCTTTCAAGTAGTAAACATTGTGTTTATATAACGTTTCAGGCAAAAGACACCCTAGAGAGAGAGAGAGAGAGAGAGAGAGAGAGAGAGAGAGAGAGAGAGAGAGAGAGAGAGAGAGAGAGAGAGAGAGAGAGAGAGAGAGAGAGAGAGAGAGAGAGAGAGAGGAATCAGAAACAATTTCGCATTTGTGTATCTTTATTCTTATTTTTATTACCCGAAATATCTTTTAAAAACCCATTATAGGCGGTTTCACGTACTTTTGGCATTTTTTATCAAAGAGATAGTAAACTAAGAACTAATGGAGATCGGTTCAAACAAATTTTGTTGTTAATGGCCTAAAATATATAAATACTCTCGTTTGCCTCTAATTTCACCAGTTGTCGAACATTTTTGATAAGCTTCAGGTTGTTTTTTATCTATCTGGTTATTATTATCCCAAATATGCTGTGACATGCATGACTTATTTATACACTACCGTATCTCGACTGCGCTAGATGTTCCTTAAATCTGGTTTCAATAATTCTTTTGGTTTGTCCAACATATTTAAGATTACAAGCCTTACAACTTATTTCGCAGTTATCTGACATTTCGGTAGCTTTATCCCTATCTTTTGTCCCACCTAACATTTTTTTAAGTAATTTTTTTTTCGAAAAAGGTAGCTAAATATCACGTTTCTGAAAAATTCTCGCGAGACCAATCGTGATTCGCGGTTAAAATGGTAAACAGATACATTTTTTGTCCACTTTGTCCTTCCTGAATGCCGTGGACATTTTCTTTGTTATGCAATAAAATTACTTATTTTCACGTTGTGTTCGTTACTATTTATAGCTACTGGTGTGCTACCTTTATCAACTTTACTGAAAACTAAACTGTTTTTTAATATTTTGTTCTGAATAGATTTGACAATCGTATTTTGATTAATTTGACGTTTGTCAAAAATCACATAATTTTAGTTTTTCATATTTTAAAAGGTAAAAGTTTCACATATATAGAAGTTTCACTTTTGTTACAGATATGTAAATAATATTGTAGCATGTTTTAAGGTAACTCTACAGAATTAAATGAAGTTTTTAATTTTTTGGACAACCTCCATGCAAATATCAAAGTTAGCTTATGAAGAAGAAGTTATTAATTGTATAAATTAAATTTTTTAGATGTAAACATTCCACTCAGGGGTTCACTCTGGTGGGTACGTGGATGGCGACCATGGGGAGGCAACATCACACGCAACATTGAGACATACACACGCACACGCACACCCAATACCCATACACGCATACAGGCCTTGGGCTCATACCTACACGCATACATGTCTGAGCTGGACTCGACATGTTCTTCCTGTTTCCATGCCGGACCTCTTTTCTATGCTTTTCACCTTTTCTCTCTTATCAGACCACCCTCTCCACTCTCTTAGTATCGATCGACTCTTGCTTTTCTGACACCGACGCTATTAGTGTACCAGAGGGCTACGTTTTCCTATTTGACAATTTTCTACTTTACAATCTTAAAAAAATCCAACGCAAGATGAGAACATGGCTACGGACACGGACACGAACCCTGCAGAAAGGGTAAAAACGGGAACCACAACGAAAACTATCTCCGGGTGGGTCTGAGACACTGGGACTGAGGCAACTACAGGTTGCCCAATGGATACGCAGGGGGCGGCAGCTTCTGCAAAAAAACACACACAACCTTCAGTAGATTTACATCAAGCCCTTTTACAAGAAGGAAACCCCTTTATGAGAACACCTCCTAGGAAGGTCCTTTTCATTACCCGACAGACACGATGGTTAATATGGACAGCAGATTACAGGAGGAAAACCACGTCCAAGCTGACGAAGGATTACAACCATTGAAACGAAAGAGGGTGAACATTGTCTCAGAGGGGAGGCATAAAGGGACTTCAAAAGAGTTATTGAACTTTAAAAGATCACTGGAAGCAATAGTAAAACAGACACAACTGCTACAAAACTAGTGGCAGAGACATATAAGCCAAAAAAAGCTTGGTGAAATAAGCGAAGGGAAGACCAGCAAATATGGTTTGAACAAGCAGTAAACGAGGAAGGACAAGACGGACAGAAGGTAGAAACGCGACAGCCACTAAACGTCCTTCTCAAAAAAAGATGATTTCCTAGAGGTAGGGAGAGATTGGCACCTATAGTACTCTCAGTCCCACATTCTCTGTCGCCATGGAATCCGCGCGCAGAGGTAAGAACATGAGTTTTCACACCCGGCAAAAAAAGGACGTAACCATTATAATGTTACAAAATAATTCATTTGGCTTTTAAATACACAGAAAATCTACTTACACAGACACAACTGTAACCATACGATTCAAGTCACGCTTTTCAAAAAAGCTGCCAGTCTATCGTTGTTGTAGTTCTAAACATCGTAACCCACATTTTTGCTAGTTTTACGATACGAGTCATTTTTATAAAAAAAACAGCCAATCGCTTCAGAAATACCTCGCTGGCCTCACTTCATCAATTTTGTTATTAGAGATATAAATACAATTCATGGTGTTCCACAAATTAGATTCTTGGTAACAATACCTCGTCACCCACATTATTACAATACGACTACACATCGTTTTAAACTAAACTCACGGACAGTTCGCTAAAGAATTTTTTGAGACATTTCATGGATTACAAACAAGTCTGACACAACTTCGTTTCGATAATTCGCTATTTTCGAATCAAGGTTATTTAGAAATTAGCTCAATTCGTTTACACTTTGACAGAATATCACCTTCTCAATTACGATTGCTTTTTGTTTCCATGGCATATTTGAAAAAGCAAGGAGTATCTCGGAATTTATTGATTTTTATTAAATATCTCAATGGAGCTTGAAGTTAGGTATAGGGATTAAACTAGCTCACCATAAAATTCAAATTTCTTTCAAATTGTGTCAAAAAAATAGTAGGTGCCGTTTGAAAAAATTGAGTATTTGACAAATTGACAAGATTGGCATTCTTGGTAAATAATAGGTCCTAATCCAGATGTTTTAGCTACCTTTTAGCAAGTTCAATACCAGTAGCGGCTCGTGCTTTAATGCATTGGGGGTGCCCAAGAAAAAAAAGTTCGGGTCACCGCAAGTGCGTTATGGTAGTAATTTTTTATTAAATGTTTCAAATTTGAATAACTCAAGCTTCTACAAACTTAGAAAGTTTAGTTTTGGTGTATAGTAGGGTCTTACCCAGGGCAACATATACACCAAATTCCATCAAAATAAATTTGTAATTTTCGGAGAATTTTTTTTTCCAAAAAAAACCTTAAAATTTGAATAACTCAATTTTCTAAAAATGTAGAAAGTTTATTTTTAGTGTGTGGTAAGGTCTTTTACAAGGCAATATATCCACCAAATTTTATTAAAATACGTTTGTAATTTTCGGAGAAAAATATTTTTTTAAAACAAAACTCAAAATTTTCCCGGAAAACGTTATCCGATCTTCCTGACTAACAAACTAGTCCAAGCCATTAATAAAAGAAAGCTTAATTGAAAGTTTAATTGAAATCAGTTGCTTATAACAACAACGAAATGATCTATTTAAAAATCAATCCGACGCGAAGACGGAAATTACTAGATAGTAGATACACACACATGCTCTGCCAAAAGTCCACTACAAACTGGAAGTGTGTAATTTTATAGCGCACAACAGATTGCTTATTCGGTCGTTTTCGACGAAGATCATCAAGACTCGGCGATCATTTCGCACTGAAGTATCGCATTTCCTGAGAGCGCCGAAAATACACACCGCCGCCCGATGCTTTATATGGATATGGATGTATATAACGTCTGCAACGATTAACACTTTCTGTATTCTGTATTAATGGCTGCCGACTCTCTGCGATCTTCGATATACTAATTTTGTTTGTTGAATGCAGGAGGTAAAAAAGTGAATAAAAATTTATTAAAATATAGCATTGCAAAATTTTTATTTTTTTTACGGCAGGCGTCAGTGCGCGCGCACTGGCGCACTTATTGAGGAGCCGACCCTGTTCAATACGTCGTAAGCCATAAAAATCATTCAAAGTCATGTTCTACTGAAAAAATAACATTAAATCTCATATTCTTTCATTTAATTCTTTTCAATTTAAAAATATGTCCTTCTACAATAATTTTTCCCTGTTAAATTTAGTTTTTTTGCATCTATTGAAAAGTTGTGTTTTTCTGGGCTACGAGGTATTAGAAATACAGCAAAGCTATCATTTTTATTTTCAATAGCTTTGTCTGAAACCAATTTTAAAACAAAAATTTCAATAATGAAACAAATGGCATTAAATATTGTTGAATCTGTTAAAATAATACATAGAATGTCAGATTACACCTAAAGTGATTTGGCTAAGGTAGCCAGTCGCAGACAAACTTTGAAGGACGTACGACAGAGTCGCCATCTCGGTGCGTAACCAGGTAGTACGTCGTCACGACAGGTACTCGCACACATGTACATATTTATGGCTAAACTTTTTCGGTTTTGCCGCTTCCGGCTTGGTAGTTTTATTACTGGAAAAGCGAGCACGTTGTAGAAGGTGCAAGAAAAAGGAAAAAAGAAAAAATTTGGTGAAGCAGTGGGTAAACGCGGGACCAAGCTTATTAGCTGGAAAGTATCCCCAGACTTCCAATTATGACTTTTTAAATTAGAGTCTGCATATTTTTTTAAATAATAATGGTAACAATAATACACCAGCAACACCACTGACAAGCGTCGTAGACAGTTAAAAGTGGCATCAAAACTTATATTGCGCCACATTTTGTAGACAAACATATCGGTGCAGTTTTGTATTGAGCAACAATGTTTTAAATGGGCGAAACTTGAAAAGTGTCCTGTAATGTTTAAAAATTGTGCAGGTTTTAGACTTGCAACGTTATTCACAGGCTGCAATACCGGAATGGCGCCATTTTTCAGGTTACGTAATACAAAAAGTGTACAACTCTGCGAGTACCTGAAAATAAACACAAAATTTTATAAATGGGGACTGTGTACAACAAACGAACAGGTTTGTCAATCTTAAGCCCTGGTACTTTCTTCCCCATAGAGGGACAATATATATAATGCCGTAACAACTTTATACCTGGTTACCCAACAAGACGGCGAGTCTGCTACACATCTCACAATGCCTTCCTGGGGCTGTTTACCTTAGACGAATTAAATTAGTTGTATTCTGGCTGTGATTAGTATAGCGTACTGATGAGCTCTAATGAGAGTAAAACTGGTATGCGTTTCCAATAATTATGATCAGATTGCACCTAGCATTACATAAATTTTCCCTATATTATATATAGGGAGAGAAAGTACCAGGGCTGACGATTTAAAAAATTATTGGTTGGACGAATTCATAGTTCCTATCTATAACACTTTGTGTTTGTTTTGTACCTTCCTTTTGTAGATCGCTTAAGCGAGTTCGAAGCAGTTTTTCTGGAAAAATTTGACGTTTTCTTTCACAAAAGTTTAGCACAAGATTAAAAGTTTTTCTAAACAATGTATGCAACTTCACTGAACAAAAGAATTGTTTCGACGAAGATTGGCTGAAAGTTTTCTCTCCAAATTTGTGAGAAGCGTTTCTTTACAAAAATCCACAAAAAAAGTCCAGGAACCATTTACTATAAAACCATCCTGTATATGGTCCACTTTATAATAACAGGATTGCAATAGCATAAAACTTATCACAAAATATGGAGAGCTTATTTCACAAACTACAATCACAGTTGCCTCCGTTTGGTATTTACTGATATACAAGACGCTGAAGGATGGTAAAAAAAAACATCACTTGGTTATAAATCAGTACTCAGAGTTTAATACAGGCAATAGAGAATATTTTTCTGCATTAAACTACATGAGTTATTTTTTTGAAAGATAAGTTCAGAATTACGTACTGAATGTAAAAACACAAAATCCTTACAAATTAGGAGGGCGGAAGTGCCGCCATTTTGAGAAAAACCGTTTCGACCTATATCTTCATAACCGTGCACTTTAGGCCAATAATGGTAATGACCTTTATTGTAGATAATTGCATTTTTCATCTTTTTTGTAAAATATATATTTTTTGTATCACTCACCGTTTACAACTTCTACGACTATTAGCATTCATTTATTGACCTTTTACCTATATCTTTGTTAATAATTGTTTAAAAAATAAAATGCTTATAACTTAACTTTTCAATCGACAAACTTTCTATAACTTTTACTTCAAACTTTTTTTTCTAAAATTATTATTAGTGCATTTTCTTTAAAAAAAAATCACTAATGAGACACCGACTTTTGAATTTTGAATTTTTTTTAAATAGGTGCTAATTATGCCCCCTAGAACACATATCCGGGGCCAGTTTCAATTTTGATATGTATATATATATATATATATATATATATATATATATATATATATATATATATATATATATATATATATCACACCGATAACTCAAAAACTAATGGGCCGATTTTAATTAAATTTAGTGGGTACCTTCCTCTTTCAAGTGGCTTAGATAAGTTCGTTAGCCAAGAAAATCGGCCCAGGTTTTCCCGGAAAATTTTGTGTTTTCTTTCTAAAAAAATCATATCTCTGGAAATAACAAAGTGAGGGCAACTAAATTTGGTACACGGTTTTACGTCATTATAGGTAAATCACCTACTAAAATTTAGGTCTGTAGGTTTAAACACAAAAAAGTTATATGCATTTATAGAAAAATAAATGGGGGTTTTCCTCAAAACGTCAAAGTCGCGAATTAAAACGTCAAAATTGGCAACATTTACGCAAAGAACCTGAAACTAATATAAGCTATGGAAAGAAAATGTCTCAATAAGAATGTTTTACAAAGCCTAGAGTCTTAGCTACAACCGTCATTGTCCTAAAATATTTCCAGAAAAATTTGTCGCTTGAAAAGTGCAACATTTAACGCGTTATAACTTTGAAAATATTGATTTTAGAAAAAGAAGTTTTTTGTAAAAATTATAGTAAATTTGTCTATTGAGAAGTTAAGATTTAGGCATTTTATTTTTTAAACAATTATTAACAAAGATATAGGTAAAAAAGTCAATAAATGAATGCTAATAGTCGTATAAGTTGTAAACGGTGGGTGATACAAAAAAAAATATTTAACAAAAAAGATGACAAATGCAATTATCTACAATAAAGGCCATTACCATTTTTGGCCTAGTGCACAGTTATGGAGATATAGGCCGAAACGGTTTTTCTCAAAATGGCGGCACTTCCGCCCTCCTAATTTGTAAGTTTTTTGTGTTTTTACATTCAGTACGTAGTTCTGAACCTATCTATCAAAAAAAAAACTCCTGTAGTTTAGTGCATTATGGACAAGAGTAACGGGCTCCTCTATTGCCTGTACTAGTTGGTGCCTTTCTGAAATTTGGTACGTCTGGATTTTTAGTATCTATCGATTAATTGTAAAAAAAATTCTGCCAAGAAATCAGTGGCGTTCATACAGTGTAACTAAAGCATAGTTATTAAAAATATATACGTCACCGGTCCACCAAACCATTATGCTCATAGAGTTCTACATTCAATTAAACACTTTCTGCTTCTTTCAGTTTTTTAACGGTTTTTGAGGAAATTAACTTTAAATGTGAAAAAACACCTCATGAACAGAAATACATGTTTACATTTTCGTCAATAAAGAAACTGTTAGATACTGTTAGAACGTCAATAATTTGTTGGCTAAATATTGGCAACAACTAAATGTAACAAATATTTGAAAGCCATTTACTTTGAATACTGGTTTGTAGCTGAAAATTTTTTTACCATTTTTTAACGCCCTGCATATCCCGAACAAAGGCAAATGCGCTCATAGATATAGAGTGATAGGATCAGCTGCCCTTTTCTGTTATAAAGACCACCTGCATATACAGGCTGGCGCACTGAAAACAGACCAATTTGCGTCCAGAGAATTTTTTTTTTAAGAAACGCTGAAACACGTCATTTTAATATTGAGGGAAACATGTTTTGACATAAAACTCACCTTTGTCACGTCAACCCCTTAAGGGTGGTGATAACAACCCTTATATTTTAAATAGGGAACATGAGTCGAGTGTTACATCATTTGAAAGCTCTTTCTTTTCTGAATTCAGCACATAAATTTTTTTCGAAGTTATCAACTCGTTTAAAAATTATTCACAGTTGGAGTTCCCAGAACGTATTTCACTCATTGTGATAAGAAATGCACTAATTTGTCAATTTTTCGTAAAAAAAAACTAAAAAACAAAACAAAACGTTAAAAAATGTTTATTCAGTTAAGTAAATGTTCAAATTGTTGACCACCAGCTTCCATATAAAAGTACAAATTTTCTTCAAAACGAGCTCTGACATTCTGGAGCATTTGTGGAGTTATTAGACGGCATTCTTCAACAATGCGCCGTCGTAATTCTTCCAGAGACTCCGGTTCTGTTGCGTAAATTCCACTCTTTAAATGGCCACATAGAAATAAGTGTGAAGGAGTTCAATCCGGTGATCTAGGGGGGGGGCACTCAATAGCACCTCTACGCCCAATCCATTGCTCTGGAAACTCTCTGTTCAAAAACTCCCTAACAAGTTGTGAAAAATGCGGAGAAGCTCAATCTTGTTGAAACACCAATAGATTTTCTTGATAGCGATCATCATTTTCATGTCAATTAGTAGAGGGTAAACGATATCTTCTAGTAACTCCAAATACGTTTCGCCACTCAAATTGCCATCAAGAAAAATTTGTCCGATTAAACGGTCTCCAAAAATGACAGTCCAGAGATTCAATTTCTGTGGAGTTTGAGTGTGGACTTCCTGAAAATTTCTTGGATTATTATCTGCCCAATAACGACAATTATGACGATTGACTGTAGAGTTTAATTAAAACGTACACCCGTCTGAAATACAGATATTGAACAGAAAGTTCCCGTTATCAGCTATTCGTGCAGTCATAACTTCACAAAAATGCAGTCGTTGATCAAAATCATCTTCATTCAGTTGTTGTACAAGATGAATTTTATACGGGTGAAATTTATGATGCTTCAATATTCGCTGAACAGTTCTTTTTTTGATGTTTGAAACAGTGGCCAATTTTCTCGTGCTCAAAGTTGGGTCTACAGCAATTTGTCCTAAAACTTAAATCTCAGTAGTCTCATTTCTAACCGGAAATTCACGTTCAGGATCCCGTTTTTTTTTTTGGCTACTGAACCACTTTGTCGAAACTTTGCAACTAACTCCAAAATGTATTTTCTGTTAACATGTCTGTTCGGATGTGGTTCATTAAACAAATTTGAGGTACCGTTGGCACAGTCATCGTTTTTGAAAAAAAGAATAATTATTTCAACTCTTTGTTCTACAGAACACACATTGTGAAATTAATTTTCGGTAGTACTATTAAGTATCAAACCGACCGATAAACTGAAATAATAAACAGCATTTCTCTCATTCCGATAAGAAATGTTCTGATAGTCAACTTTTTGTTTACAAAACAACAAAACATTGACTATCAGTACATTTCTTATCGGAATGAGTGAAATGCGTTTTTGCCTTTTTAACTGTGAATAATTTTTAAACGGGTTTATAAAAATTCAAAAAAAATTTATGTGCTGAATTCAGAAAAGAAAGAGCTTTCAAATGATGTAACACTCGACCCATATTCCCTATTTAAAATATAAGGGTTGTTATCATCACCCTTATGGGGTTGATGTGACAAAGTTGAGTTTTATGTCAAAACATGTCCCCCTCAATATTAAAATTGATTGTTTTAGCGTTTCTTAAAAAAAATTCTCTGGACGCAAATTGGTCTGTTTCGTTTTCAATGCGCCATCCTATATATATATATATATATATATATATATATATATATATATATATATATATATATATATATATATATATATATATATATATATATATATTGAAATGACTTGTACATGTAGGTCAAAACTAGGTATATATTATGGATTATAGTCTGTTCCCACATCTAAATCCGATAACAGAAGGTTTTGCACGTCATTTTCCATATCATCTTTTAATATTTTTCATGCAGATTCAAGCATTACTAGTTATTTAGAATGTGTTTGTTAATTGTACATACATTTTCAAAGGTCCCACGCCTTTTCGTAGAAATACTTTCCCCATTCGGCGAACATAAGAAATAGGTCAGATACAGTACAACGGAAGAGGTGGAGGTAAATATAGAGGAATGGACGTTTGCCTCGAGCAGCTGGGTTGTTATTTCATATCGATCCCATTCCAGACATAATTTCTGGTTACACGTGGATTAAAGCAACTGCCCTCTGTGCTCTGTTTATAGTACCTGACGTTGACTAGAGTAATATAGTACAATGTAGATTGTTTCGTTTATGAATAATATTTGTGCTGGTACTTAAAGCAGATCTGTATTGTTAGTGGCCAAACATTGAAAATACATATAATTTTTAAAAGAAAGGTCAGCAAACATATAACTTACTAAAATATACAGTTTGATTCTGTAAAAAATGTGGGACGGAGTAGGGCTTGCCATCCGCCCTTTTTCTCAGACACTTTCCTCTCCATAGGTGTTTCAGGACGTGCGGGGGGATTTTTTAAATGTACCCGAGGTTTTTAAGAAGTTGCGGTTTTATGCTATTCAAAAAATAGTGCTGCAAACTGAATCATAACTTCCACATAGCTGTGATAATTTACTCTCCTTAAAAAGACATTCTAATGAAATGAATTTAGAGGGCCACTCTCTCTAAAGCGATGTTGATCAAAAACAATTGGAAGCGTTCCTTTGTCGGGTGCTAACTGTGTACCAAATTTGAAGATGATATCTCAATTTATTGAAAGTTATTGCGCCTACTAACAGACAGACCGACATACCAACCGACAAGCAAAAATATTTGATTTGAAAATTAAGTTTTCTGTGGGTTTTGAGAATTTTTACGCCGTTTTAGCACAAAACATTCAAAATTTCTGTTACCGATATTCCACGCCCACAAATTCGACCTCTTGTTTAATTTCAGCACGCAATACCGAAGATGTTTGATGAAACCTAAAGTTTTCTAATTAACAAACTCTAAAACGTTTGTGTTACTTAAGTTTGAAAGAAAAAATGTCAATTTTCACCAAATCACCCCTACTTCCTGCAGAGTTTTTACCCGAAAACAATTCGGATCGTTCGTTTGTTGGGTGCCAACTGGTTACCAAATTTGAAGAAGATATCTCAATTCGTTCTAAAGTTATCGTCGCTACTAACAGACAGACATACATACCAACAGACAAAGAAAAATAGTTCCAGAGTCAAGTTTTCTATATGTTTTTAGATTTTTGTCACCGATATTTCACACCCACACATTCAACCCCTTATTCAATTTCAGCACAGAATACCAGGTGCTTGATGATGAAGGTTTTCTAATAAACAAACCCGAAAACGTTGTGTTACTCGAGGATAATGAAAAAATGTCCACCAAGTCACCCTACATTCAATATGGTAAAGTGCGTGGACGTATATGAGTGACACAGTCGTAAAATTGTTGTTTTACTGAATTTTCTCTAAAAAAATTCACTAATGAGGAGAACCCGACTTTTGAATTTTCAAAAAATTTCTTCAAATAAGCGCTAATTCGGCCCCCTAGAACACATATCCGGGGTCAGTTTCTATATATATATATATATATATATATATATATATATATATATATATATATATATATATATATATATATATATATATATATGTATCACACCGATAACTCAAAAACTAATGGACCGATTTTGATTTAATTTTACGAATACCTTCCTTTTGCGAGAGGCTTGGGCAAGTTAGTTAGCCAGGAAAATCCGCCGAGGTTTTCCCGGATTTTTTTTTGTTTTCTTTGGAAAAAAAAATATATCACCGGAATTAACAAAGTCAGGGCAACCAAATTCGGTGCGCGTGTTTATAAGTCACCTACCAAAATTTAGCTCTGTAGATTAAAAGACAAAAAGTTATAGGCATTTAAAGAAAAATAAATTTCTGTTTTCCTTAAAACGTCAAAGTCTCGATTTAAAACGTCACAATTGGTAATATTTGGGCAAAGAATCTGAAACTAATATGAGCTATGGAAAGAAAATGTCCCAAGAAGAATGTTTTACAAAGCTTGCAGTCTTAGCTTCAATCATCATTGTCGTTCATTTTACTAAAATGTTTCCAGAAAATTCATTTCAAATGAACCCTTTCTCTAAGGCTTTGGCAGTGGTCTTAGCTATAGAGTTTATCTAATTTTCGTAAAAAAATCAATTGAGTTCAATATATCCGTTATTATACAAGATACGAAAAAATGGTATACATATAGGGTGTCTTAAGCTACATCTTAAAAAATATTTCTACAATTACAGGCTGGCCCATAAGTCGTTGGTGATTCAAAGTTTTTTTTTTAAATCGAAGCCGACTTATGTTATTGAATTTTTGTATTTAACATCAAAATATAATACATGTTTGTGTGGCGGTGGTTCCGACTGCAGTGTTTCAGTCAACACCACTCTGTGTTTCTGCATAAATATTAACATCCATAGTTTGTAAGAAAAGAAATTCGGGACGCAGCAAGTGCGTTATGGTAGAGACTTTTCATTAAATGCTTCAAATTTGAATAGCTCAATTTGCTATTAACCTATAAGGTTGACCAAGAAACCAGTTTTTTTGGGAACACTTTAAGTTTACTTTTGGAAATTTTTGTACATTTTCAAACAATAAAGTTATTTTGACGAAACATGGCACATTGTTTCTATTATAAATGTTATACTGGTAACCAAATTTGATGCCGGCTTTCTTAAAAAAATATTTGCTTTTAAAAAACATTTTTATGAAAAGTCACCATAACGCACTTGCTGAGTCCAGACTTTTTAGTGGTTAAATTGGGCTCCATAAAGCTATTTTTGGTGTGGAGAATAATGAATAGAGCTCCTATCAAAACTGTAATTTTGTGGTTTCGTAAGTAATTAGAATTTGGTGATATTATTAAAAGTCTGCACGCAGCAAGTGCGTTATGGTAGTGAATTTTCATAGAAATGATCTGTAACAAAATATTTTTTTATATATATTTTTTTATATATATATTTTTCTTGTAACATAGAAATAAGTTTTGATATATAGTTCCTCTTTAATATCGTAAACTTAAGCACCAAATTTGGTTACCATAGCTTTTCTATTTTTTGAGCTATCGGTGTGACACACACACATACACACACACAGATATATATATATATATATATATATATATATATATATATATATATATATATATATATAAATTGATACTGACCCCGGATATGGATTCTAGGTGTACTAGTTTGCGCTCTTTTGCAGACATTTTTTCAAAACTCAAAAGTCGAGATCTCCCCACTGGTTAATTTTTTTTAAGAAAATTAAGCAAAAACCATTTTACTGGAGACATTGAACTCTAATACCAAAAAAATCTGGCACCAAATATTTTTTTATATATATTTTTTCTTGTAACATAGAAATAAGTTTTGATATATAGTTTCCCTTTAATATCGTAAACTTAAGTACCAAATTTGGTTACCATAGCTTTTCTATTTTTTGATCTATCGGTGTGACACACACACACAGATATATATATATATATATATATATATATATATATATATATATATATATATATATATATATATATATATATATAAATTGATACTGACCCCGGATATGGATTCTAGGTGTACTAGTTCGCGCTCTTCTGCAGACATTTTTTCAAAACTCAAAAGTCGAGATCTCCCCACTAGTTAATTTTTTCTAAGAAAATTAACCAAAAACCATTTTATTTGAGACATTGAACTCTAATACCAAAAAAAAAATTATAATTGATAACTTTGTTCAGAAACCAAGTATCATTTAATGGATAAACACTCCAAGTACACACAAAGGATGTTAAATAGTGAAATTGTTAACGCAAAAATTCTTAAGGATATAACGAATCTCCAGCAAAAAACTATTAACAAATCACATTTGTTCAAGATGAAACTGGTGGATAATCCATACTGTGAGTGCGATGCAACGAGTATTTGCGACATAAATCATTTATTTTTAATTGTCAAAAACATATTGTGCACAGTGGTAGACAGGTTTCAAACATTTAATTACGCTACCAACTAATATCAGTTAACTGATGTGTGTAGCAGTCAATACAAATAATAGGCTACTAATGGAGGTTATAGAATTTATTAAGAATAACCAAATACATCGTGTAGTTTAAAGTAACTGCATAAATAACTTAAGTGTATATATGAGTAATTGTATATTATTATTATGTAAACAAATTGGTGCAATTGTGGGTGTGTACCTGTTTGTTTTTGTGTGTATGTATGTATGTATGTTTGTGTGTGTGTGTGCGTGTGTGTGTGTGTGTGTGTGTGAGAGAGAGAGAGAGAGACTGTGCGCGTACGTATGCAATTATGTACATAGAGTATTAATATACATTTGAGGTAGATAATGTAAAACTTATTGTTTATCCAAATGGCACACCCTACATATCCGTGGCCACCTGTGTTCGATGGAAAGTTGCATTGACAGGCCCGAAGACATGAAGCAAAATGTCCCTGTATACTTTCTTCATTACTTTTTACAATAATAAATGTAATATTATGTAACAAATAGAATACCCGTACGTGTATAGATAACCACATAGAGCTTCTGAGCGTGCTTATAAAAGCTGCATGTAGGTCCTAAATGTATTGAGCAAAAGCAAAGTAGAAAATAGAGATCGGTATCGAGAAGCTCATGAAAAAAGTCCGTGGCCGTATGAGGAAATCTCGAAGTCAAAAAATGAGAAAAAAAGACCACGTTTAAGCGCGAAAAAATCTGTTGAGCAAATTGTAAATTTTGAAACAAGGTGCAAAATATTCGAGGAGGAAATCAAAAATGTGTTACTTAAAACCGAACTTCAAGAAAGAAAGAAAAGAAAGAATAGCATTATAGTTTTTGTAAATAGTATTGTTGAATATGGCGAAGAGGGAAGACTTCTAGGTTTTATAGTTCAGAAATTATCTAGTAAACTGAAGTTTGGATTGACAGCCGGTGATATCAATCATGTCTATCAAATAGGTCACAACCAAACCAACAGTACGAGACCGATTCTGATTCAGTTTATTCCCTTCTTTAAAAAAGTTGAACTCCATAGAAATGCAAAGAAACTTAAATAATCCCATATATCAATAACAAATGATTTAACTCCGAAAAGAAGAAGGAAAAATCGTAAGCTTGAGAAACACTGCAAACTAGCAAAGGGAGAAGGGTTAAATTAATATATATATATATATATATATATATATATATATATATATATATATATATATATATATATAGATATATATATATATATATATATATATATATATATATATATATATATATATATATATATATATATATATAAATATATATATGAAAAATAGGAAACTTTATGTAAACAGTCAAGCATATGGAGTTGGCGATTTCGAAGATACCGACAGCGAAGTGGACGATGATATTAATGGTCAAAGTGTAAATAATGCTCCTTCGACACCAATTACTGGTCACAAAATAGTTCATAAAAGGGAAGCGAGCCCAAAAACAATAAGCAAAAACCAAATATTGGGAAATAAATTGCACAACCATCGCCATTAAGTCAGGGAATAAAATTAGCCATCGTCGAGGAAACAAAATGCGAAAGATTCTTCATTATTGTCAAGCTCAGTAAAGGCAGGTAAGGATTGGATAAAGAAAGGCACATCTGAAGAAGATAATAAAACGCAGGGAGTAGTCACTACAGGCGCAAACATTTATAACAAATCTGTACCATGAAAAAAACGATGGTCCTGTCTAGGTTTTCAGTAAAACAGAAATAATAGTTCAAACTTTTGGCAGCCAGTGTATATTGTATATACTATATGTAAGAAAATGCCAGGTGAATAAACTAGACGTAATTTAATTCTGGTGGACTTACATTTATATATCTACAGTTTTCTTTTTATTGCTGATATCTTAGTTTTGAATGTATTTATGTGGTTTGAAAATATTAAATTAATTGATTAAGCTTGTACAAGAGGCTTCAAGGTATGTGTGATTGTATTCTATTGGTGTTGTTAATGTCTATTTTGGTATTTAGGGTTCCCTTGTGATTTGATTATTGTATCAATAGATATTTGTCTTCAAGGCTAGTCAAAATGAATCAATATATAAGAAATTATCAATATAATGTATTGGATACACATATAAATGAGTTAGCAGAGTGTAATGAACTGGCCTTACGTAAGGGTTGTATAGACTTTAGTTTGTTTCATGTTAAGATTAGAAGCATACACAAGAATATTGATTGAGATTAAAATTCTGTTAAACAGTATTCATACGCAGTTCGACTGTGTGATATTGTCGGAGACATGGAGAGTATATGATCTAGATATTCATCAGTTAGAGGGTTACGATATACTTTACAATAAGAGTGTAATGAATCAAAATGATTTTCTGATAATTTAGGTTAAAAGAGGGTTAAAATATAGTTCACAAATAGTTGATTTGGGACTGGTTAAGGTTTTGCAGGTAATTGTAGAAAATATTAACAACCAAAAAAATATTATAATGGTATATAACGGTACATACCCATACTAATAAGACCTCCATCAGCTGATGTAAAAAAATGTACATAAGTTGAATTCTTACTTTGATAATCACTCAGGTGATTTTCACATGTCCTGTTTAATAGGATATATTAACATAAATATTATAAATAATGGTGATCTGTCCGGAAGTTATCATAATGTTTTAAGTGAGGCAGCGTATGTGTCAACAAGAAATAGGGCAACAAAGGTACACAGCAATACAAGTTCATGTCTGGATCATTTATTTTCCAGGTCTCATGATTTGCAAGACCTTAAAATTTATCTCAGCCTTCTTGAATATGACATCACCGATCACTTTCCGTTGGTTTTTGGAGTCTCCTTTCCTAAAAAATTAAACAAGATGACAATCTATAATATACTCAAAAGACCCCTTTTGGTCAAAACTCTTTTATAGAACTTCAATTAGAACCTTGGTTGGATGTATTAAACTACCATGATGCCAACGAGTTTGTAAGTATTTTTGTTGAATAATGTATTACATATATAGAAAATGACACAAAAACTATAGACATCAGACAAAACAAAATTAAAGAATCTAATGAATAACAAACGGATTAATGAAGTCAATAGCCACAAGAAATGAGTTATATCGATTAATAAAAAGACATCTTACCATGAACAATGTAAATAAGTACAAACATTTTTGAAACTATTTAAACAGTTAAGAAAACAAATAAATGTCCACAAAAATACTCCGAAATACTATGGCCTTGGGCCAAGAAAATAAGTCCGAGCTCAAAAAAACATAAAAATACAAGTGAAATCAATGATGAGAAAAATATGGTGTATAGGGGTGATAAAAATGTAGCCGGCGTTTTTGCTGGGTATTTTAGTGCGTTAGGGACAAAACTTTCAAGGAGTATAAAACATTGTAACATTGGTGGGTCTAGAAGACAAAGAAACAAATAAATATCAAATTCTTTGTTCCTAATATCAACTGACTTTACTGAAGTTATTGGAAAAATTAATGATCTAAAAAATAGTAAGTCACCTGGTTATGATGGAATAACTTCTGAGTCTTTTAAATTAGTCGCAAGTAAAATAGCTTTACCTCTTACCCATGTAATAAATAGATGATTCCAAAGGGGAATTTGCCGAAATGTCTTTTAAAAAACCATAATAACCCCACTGAGCGTGACTAACTACAGAACAATTTCCCTGATATCCAGTTTTACAAGTTATCTGAAAAAATATGAAAAAGTCGAATCACCAAATTTCTTGAGGCTAATTATGTTTTGTTACCAAAACAATTTGATTTACCGAGGCAAGTTCAACCGAGGACGCACATTTACAAATCCTTTTACCGAAGAGAAGCAGCATTCGGAATAACTTGTTTTTATTGGATGTGTGTAATGACGTGGTGAGGTTTGCTAATGAGACTGTCATATTTTACTTTAATGTAAGTTGACAAAGTGTAATGGCTAAAGTCAAAGATGATATCAAGCATTTCTTCATTACTTCCATCATAAGTTACAAGACTTGCAACGTGCGATTAACATCACAGACTGTGAATTTGCCACCTTTGGACAGACTGGTTGCGTCTGGTTCTTGTGGATGTTCTACCTTCTGCATAGCTGATGCAACCGAAATAAAATACCTTGGTATCTACATTGACTCTCATTTAAAATGGGACTATCATTTAAATTATGCGAAATGTGACTTCCGGCGACATTGATGTAACAAGCTAAGCTTAACGTTATGCCACTGAGAGATGAGTTTTGTCTTAGAACCTCGATGGTTCAGAGGTAAGAACGTGTGCCTCTGAACCAAATAGTACTGGATTCGATCCCAGGGTTCTCCTTTCACTTTTCAGCATATACTCTACAATTAACATCAACCGAGGTTATGTCATCTTATTTGAGCAAGTTGAATTTCTGCATGTTCCGCCCTTCGGAGGGGCGTAAAGCCGTCCGTTTCGTGTCTATGCGACATTGGGGACGTTAAAGATCGCTACCCTCCTTACAGAAAGGCAGGGGTTCAAAAAAAAATCCAGGATTCTTTTCTGTTTATTGTTCAAAGTGCTCCCTGGCGTCGGTGATTGGCCATAGTAGCGGAAATAGACCGACGTTAAAAAAACACACACACATAGTTTTGTCTTGCTGTGTCACAAAAAGTGTTCATATGTTGTGTGTAATTAAATGCTTCAACTCGTTTCATTGTCTTTTAGTCTACAAACAAGTCATTGCTTAATTGTAGTTAATTTATTTACAATTTTTCTAATTATCTATACTGGTGTTTATATTATCTGCCTTTTTATTTGTAAATAAATAATATTTTTGTCTGTTCTTACCAGAGCTATGTAGAAGTTATGATTCAATTTGCAGCACTTTTCAGTGTGTTGTAACGAAGTTCGTCAATCAGAAAAATTTATTTTAGCGAATTTTCACTAAGAAAAATTCGCTAATAGAGAGGTCACGATGAAAAGCTTTTGAAACAATTTCTTCAGATGGACCCTAGAACCCAGAACCAAGGTCTGTTAAAGTTTTAATATATATATATATATATATATATATATATATATATATATATATATATATATATATATATATATATATATATATGTATGTATGTATGTATGTATGTATGTATGTATGTATGTATGTATGTATGTATGTATTTATGTATGTATGCGAGCGATAACTCAAAAAATACTAAACTGATTTCAATCAAACTTGGCAAAAATCTTGTTTGGGCGAAAACCGAGGTCGAGTTCGTTAATCGGTGGAAAATCGGGGAAAACTTTTAGAAACGCTATATTTTTGTAAGTATCAGAGTCACTGGAATGAGACTTTACGTGTGGCTAGAAATAATGCAAATAAACCTATGTTGTAAATTTTAAGTAATTTGGTACACAATATTTAGTTTTTTACAAATTAGAAATAAAATCCCAAAGACATGCGTTGAGACGATTTAGTGGTTAAAGTCCAATGCCTCACAGGCAAAGTAGTTTACTGCCACGTGTAGATTGAGTCTTATAACAGGTATAAATCATACATCAACGGTAACCAAACTAAATATATACCAGGCATAAAATACCATCCGAACCAACAATCGGGAAAGCTCGGCCGCAATTATGGAAAATCACAGCCAACATTAAACTAAAAATTTACTACATTTGTAGCTTTATAAATGGCCTCAATTGCAGTTTTAGCGCAGCATAGATATATTATGCTGTCGCATAATATGGTAGAAATGTAAACAAAGTCAAGCCAAGTCTCTATACATATAATTCTAAAATAGTTTCCTTTATCTTTAAACTTAAACATAAGACGTGATATAAGACCGAAACAGTCGTAGGATGTGTTTTAATGGCAATTATACTAATTCTGTAATTAATTGCTACGTATACTTTGAATATATTATCTCGGGCATGAACCTGATCTAATGTATCATGTAAAGAAAACGTTACTTGACGTATACCTAGATGGCTGCGAGGCGTCACGCTCGCCTCATAAGCAGAAGGTTACGCGATCGAATCCAGCTCGATGAATGTATTTTTTATGTTTTATTTTGACATTTGGAGAGACCATAGTGCACAGATTTCAGAAGTTTTGAACAAGATCTATTTTTTTAAAACGTCTACTCACCTTTAAGTCTGAAATTATTGGGGCAGAAAGAGCTTGTTTTCTTGCCCCAATGTTTAGCAGGTGGATTGATCCCACCCTCACTAACTAGTCGGCTTTGCTAATTAGCGTTGGAAGAAGAATATTTTGAAGATGTGGACTGTATGTGGACTGTATTTATAATTCTAGGTGCACTGGATTCCAGAAGATTTCAACAATACACTTTTTAATGTTTATATATGTTGTATTGTTACTATATACATTTTGAACTTACATTTATTTACAATTTGCGGTTTTACACTTGATTTAATGTATTATTCAGGAGATTTCACAATCTTATTAGCTACTTGAAATTGCATTTAACTGCGCGTATACTTTCTAATTTCGAAGGAAACACTGACTTTTCACTGTAATACTGTACGAACGGAATTTCTGTAGGAATATTGGAGCTTGAGCTGAAGTGGCGTAATCACACTATCAATGTTTAGGTAGAAGATCGGGATCTTAGAAGTCCCAAAAAGCGATGAAGATGATATTCGTTGTAGAACGGCACTGTAGAATTGAATTGGCTTAACACACGAGCGATGTTTAAGTGTAAGATTTGGAACTGAAGGAGCGAAGAAGATGAGATCTGGCGTAGAACTGTAGCACTGAACTGGTCTTAAACACGCGAACGGTGTTTAAGTAGAAAATTGGGAACTCAGAGTCCCAAGAATTTAAGAAGAGGAGATCGAACGTAGAACTGACAGTACCTTGCGAGAGGCTTGCTTTTATCGAACTTTCGCGTAACGCTAGGTGACTTAGTTAACATAACATAATGTCAGTAATACAGAATGGCCAACTAGGTAGATGCATTATTCCTAGTGAAGAAAATCCACTGGGTGCATCTAAAGAATACGTCAAGGACAGATAAAGCTATTTACAATAAAGAACCTAACGGTATATAAGTATTCTTTGTATGCCATTGTTTATGCGTAAACCTAATGCGATACAGACGTCTAGAGGATAAAGATTACCAGCAAATTGGAAAAGATTGTGAAATCCAGAGATAAATAATTCCAGGTAGAAACCTAAATAATAGTGCAACCGAATGAAAGTAAAGAGACAGGGGAGTACCAATTTGTTTCTTCAACATTCTCCCCCCTGTTGAAGCGACTCGCTTTAAAATTATCCTTGTTCGGAATCTGGAAGAGGACGTCTGTCCTCTCTGTGATGGGTCGGATGTAGGTACCGCTGGGGGTCCGGATTGGTACAACTCGGACTCTGCCGTCTCTCCCTGGTATCATATCTACTATCCTGGCTGTAGACTACTTGAAAGAAGAAACAATTCATCTTTGAGGAGTACTAGGTCATTGGCTTCTAGATTTTTCGAGGGGATAGCCACTTTGGACGATGTTGAAGACGGTTTAGTTAGTCGACTGACCAAGGTTTCCAGAATTGCTGTTGTATTTGGCAACATCGCTGTCAGAAAGAAAGTCTCGTTTCAGGAATATCTGTTAAATCCTTCTCAGGGAAGGTGGTCAAACTGGAACCTATGTGGAAGTGACCTAGTGTCAAGCATTCCAAAGCAGAGGGGTCATCAGAAATGGCTATAATGGGTCTTGATTTTAGATTTACGTCAATTTGTGACGAAACAGTGGAGAATCGCTGAAAGGTCACAGCTGCGCTACCAATATTTTCTTGCTTCATTTGGTCTCTACTAGAAAATTGTTTTTCAAACGAAGGGAATCGTTGTCTGGCCATGGAAAAGGGGTTGCCTGGTTTTAAATTTTCCGATGGTGTTTTCAAGGGAACATTTACTCGGAGTAGACTGTTTTCCAGGATTTTTGTGGTTGAAAAAAAACTTGTTCAGCCAACTCATCGGCTGTAGCAGAAATTTTGTTGGGAGGAGTTTCCTCCATTTCCCAGAAGTTATTTACCTTAGTTACATCTAACGGAGTTAGTACGACCTTTTTCTCTTCAGGTGGCTCGCCTGTAGAAATAATTTTGGTGCGAAGGATTTTCTCCACTTCCGAGACTTGCGACGTAATGTCCAACTCAGAATTCGAAATCGTTGCATGATTGCAGAGCGAGACACCATCAACTACATTATGTGCGGAAACATATTGTTTGGAAATATGGCCTGCAATTACCCAACCTAAATTGGTGTTTTGTAGAAGAGGAAGATTTGACCCCAGTTTTATTAGTCCATCGCCAAGAAGGTCGTAATATGTGTCTGAACCTAACAAAATATCAACTTCTGCAGGATTATGGAACCCAGGGTCTGCAAGCTTGAGATTTAACGAAATCTCCAGGTTTGCCACCTTGACCCTCACTTGCGGAAGTTTGCAGGTTATACGTGGCAACACTGCGCAAGAAACTTGAAGATTGAAACTTGTTTTTGCGAATGAATGAATATCGATATTTACCATTTTGTTGGAACAAGAACTAGACTGCGAAATACCTGATATTTTTAGAATACTTTCTTGAGTTTGTAATTGTAATCGGTCAACGAACCTTTGTGAAATGAAGGAAGCTTGGCTGCCGCTGTCTAGCAGTGCCCTTGCAGTGAAAGCAAAACCATGTGTAGAAATTACGAAGAATTGTGCTGTGGCTAAAAGAATATGCGAATTTCGTTCGGACAATGCGGAGTAGACATGGGAGACATCTTGATTAGGTTCTATAAGTTCTCGACGTTGTTCGACATTTTGAAAAATAGTCGTCGTAGCAGCATGATTTGTAGAAGAAGATTGATTGAACTGGTCATCTGACCATTCACATGTTCGATAATGAACTTGATTTGAATTATAATTAGAATTCCTGGCTGGCAGAGGTTTTAAAATCCATATGAAGAAGAGTGTGGTGTTTCTTTTGACAAACTCTGCACGTTCTGAGGGATCCACATTTTGCTGCTGGATATGAGCCACCCAGGCAATTTGTGCAAAGTTGTTTGGATTTAACGTATTTATTTTTCTCCTCAACGGAAAGATTTTTGAAAGAATCTCATAAGTATATGCGGTGTGAAGGGTTTTTACAATAGTAACATGAAGGTGTATTTTTTGAAAGGCCCTCGTCTGTTATTAAATAATAATAGGTTTCTTGGGGGTTTCGAGTGTTTTTTGTTTGAAATTTATTGATTAAGAAATCGCTCTCGTCCAGGATTGTAAGAAATCGAAGAACCCCTCCAGTGTTGGGAGTGTGTCAGATTTTTTACTTTGCGCGAATAATTTTCGTGTAGTAGTATCTAGTTTTTTACTGATTATATAAATGAAAAAATACTCGATCAATTTTTACGTTTCAATTTTCAAGTGAAGAATTGATTTTGTTGTGCGGAAAGTATTGGCTGTAATTTCACGTAATGTGCGCGAACAAGGTTTGTTCATCTCCTGAATATTACAAATTTCTGAAAGGAATACATTTAAAATATGGTTTTTATTTTTATATCGTTTCTTAAGTGTTTCTAAAGCTATGTCTAAGTTATCATCATCTACAGTTAGGTCATCAATTAGTTTTAGTGGCTCACCTGACAGAGCTGATCTCAAATTAAAAAGCTTCTTATAATTAGGTAGCTCTTTTTCTGACAGAATTAATTTGTCAAATATTTTAAAAAGGAGAGCCCATCAAGTAAGGAGACAGGGGCGTACCAATTTGTTTCTCCAACATTTATTATTTTGTTATTGTTGATATTAAAAAAAAGGATTTGATTAGGTTGACTAAAGTGAAATCATACTGGCGATTAATAAGGAAAGAATAACTGCTACGTTTGTAATTTGGCAGATACTTTACTTTTTAAATATGAGTTAAGTTTCCTTCTGGAAATCTTTTTTATAACTTTACTGAAATTTGCAATACAAGTTTCTTATAAAGAGACTTACACTATCTACAGACAGAACAAAAGCTAATTCTTTACCTCCATAGAAAATTGAGTTTTGGGTATTTTTCTCAAAAGGAGTTAGAGCAAAATATTTTTTTGATAATAGAGAGATATTGATTGTAACACTTTCGAAAGAGTTCTTCAATTGTGCGCGTACTAGGACCTCTAAAATCGGTCGTCAAGGTCTGTGTAAGTTTAAAGTATTAATTTTACTAATATGCCGTATAAAAATAGAGTACAATTCTTATGAAAATTCGCTACTATAACGCACTTGCTTCGTCCCGAAATTTCTGGTAACTGTTGATTTATGCAACCAATTTTAAAGCCGTAGCATTTTTGCTAGATAATGAAAAGATCTTTCAAATGAGGTACTGCAAACTCCTACTTCCTATTACTGAATTTTCTTAAAAAAATTCACTAATGAGATCCCGACTTTCGAATTTAAAAAAAATTTCTTCAAATGAGCGTTAATTAGACCCCCTAGAAAACATATTCGGGGTCACTTTGAATTTTTATATGTTTATATATATATATATATATATATATATATATATATATATATATATATATATATATATATATATATATATATATATATATATATATATATATATATATATATATATATTGCTATGATAAAAAGGTCTTAGCAACATTATTACTAGAACTTGACCAAAGATAAACGGTAATAAATGATACTTGCAGTTTGCACGTGATATGTATGTTTTCTTTTGTAAATTGTATTCATGTCAATATCCATATTACTCGATATTTATTCACACTAAAACACAAATAAAAAACACATTATAACCAGACATATTCTTTATTATTGTTAGTTAGTGCTGGCTAGCTAAGCAATGAAAGTTGTGAAAGCAATTATATAAATATATATATATATATATATATATATATATATATAAATATATATATATATATATATATATATATATATATATATATATATATATATATATATATATATATATATATATATATATATATATATAAACGAAATGCGATACTTCAGTGCGAAATGATCGCCGAATCTTGATGGTCTTCGTCGAAAACGACCGAATAAGCAATCTGTTGTGCGCTATAAAATTACACACTTTCAGTTTGTAGTGGACTTTTGGCAGAGCGTGTGTACCTACTACGTAGTAATTTTCGTCTTCGCATCGGATTGATTTTTAATTAGATCATTTCGTTGTTGTTTATATGTTCTAACAAGACAATTATTATTATTATGATGGTTACATAGCCGGGGTCAGTTTCAATTTTTATATGTTTATATATATATATATATATATATATATATATATATATATATATATATATATATATATATATATATATATAAATATATATATATATATATATATATATATATATATATATATATATATATATATATATATTTATCACACCGATAACTCAAAAAATATTAGGCCGATCTTGATTAACTTTGGTGAGTACCTCCTTTTGCAAGTGGCTTGGATAAGTTCGTTAGCCAGGAAAATCGGCCCAGGTTTTCCCGGGAAATTTTTTATTTTCTTTCTAAAAAAATTCATATCTCCGTAAATAACAAAGTAATGGCAACCAATGGTAAGCGTGTTTATGTCATTATAAGTAAACTACCTACCAAAATTTAGCTCCCTAAGTTAAAAGATAAAAAAGTTATGGGCATTTAAAGAAAAATTAATTGGGGTTTTCCTCAAAACGGCAAAGTCGCGATTTAAAACGTCAAAATTGGCAACATTTAGGAAAAGACCCTGAAACTAATAGGAGCTATGGAAAGAAAATGTCTCAAGAAGAATTTTTTTCAAAGCCTGACGTCTTAGATTCAACCGTCACTGTACTTTACTAAAATATTTCCAGAAAATTCATTTCAAATAGACCCTTTCTCTGATGCTTTGGCAGTAGCCTTGGCTATAGAGTTTATCGTTTAATAGTATATAATTTTTGTCGAATTTTCGTAACAAATCAATAAAGTTCAATATATCCGTTAAAAGATACAGAAAAAAAAACTGTATACATTACTTATAGGGTGTCTTGAGCTAGATCTTAAAGAAAAATTCTACAATTACAGGATGGCCCATAAGTCGTTGGTGATACAAATTCTCTCTTTTTTTTTAATCGAACACGCCATATTCGATTTTTGCATTTTCCATCGAAATACGATGCATGTTTGTAAGAAAAGAAATTCGGCACGCAGAAAGTGCGTTATGGTAGCGAATTTTCATTAAATGCTTTAAATTTGAATAGCTCAATTTGCTACTAACCTATAATGTTGACCAAGAAACGAGTTTTTTCGAAAATTTTTGTACAATTTCAAACACTAAAGTTATTTTGATGAGACATGGCACATTATTTTTATTATATAGGTTATACTGGTAGCCAAATTTGATGCCTGCTTTCTTAAAAAACACACATATTTGCTATTAAAAACATTTGTATGAAAATTCACTACCATAACGCACTTGCTGCGTCCAGAATTTTGAAAACTTTGGAGGTTGCAACGGTCAGTCAAAGGGGATTGAATGCAGATATGACATTTTCACGTTGCAGGATACTATTTATTTTAATATAAAATTGTGTGTTTCCGGATTTTTTAACCGACTTAAAAAAAGAAGTTCTATGTTCGTCTGCATGTACTTTTTAGGTATGTTCACCGATATTTTCCTCAATTTTGGACCGATTTTAAAAAATATTTTTTTGTCTAAAGTAGTATATTCCTGCGGTGGTCCCGTTTTCACCAAGTCCGGATCTGATGATGATATCTCAGGAAAATCGAGGAAAATTCGAAAAACTCTTTTTTATGTATGGTCACCGATATTTTCATCAGTTGTGGACCAATTTAAATAATCTTTTCCTTGTTTGAAAGGTTATATGCTCCTGAGGTTCCACTTTCACCAATTGGGTACGTGTGAGTGTGTGTCATTATTTTACCATAATATACTATTTATTAGGTTGCTTTCATTGTACTGGATCATTTAATCTCTTTCTTCTGTTACTTCTAGAAATAAATGGGTATTGTTTACGCTCAAAATTGGTTTAAATATTGAAATTCATTCTGGAAGGGAATATGACGCTCGCTACTTAGCATCCTACCAAACAACAACCTCCTCATTAAAGCGGAGAACGGATATTGTCGAAAAATTAATCTCGAAGCCTGTTTCCTATATTAGCATAGCAAGCTTTTTGGAAATTATTTTCAATGTTCAATGTTCTGGTTTGTATCGGCCTTAGCTGCATAGAGTCTCCAGCCAGTGTAGTATGTAAATTATTATTTCATCTCTTGACAGGTATGCCTAATTCAGAAACCCGCCAAGTTCAAATCCTGTACCCTAGTTACATTCTTAGCATTAAAATTACTAAATATACAAATAACATTAGGATAACCTCACTTATTCTAAATATAAAACAATTATCGTAAATTTAAAACTAGAACACTTTTAAATGTTCAAATCTTAATTACAAGTCTCTCAACATCACTGTTGTTCTTTGGGTTTTAAAAATGCACTTTCTTATATAGTATACAGAGTGTTCCTCAAAATATCTTATTTTAAATTACATTTGTAAGTAAATATCTTTTGAACATAATTCTTTGGCTTTAGATGACATGTTTAAAAGTTTAAGCTTTACATATAT
Organism: Tillus elongatus; assembly: GCA_964006375.1. Classification (NCBI taxonomy): domain Eukaryota; kingdom Metazoa; phylum Arthropoda; class Insecta; order Coleoptera; family Cleridae; genus Tillus; species Tillus elongatus. The sequence continues at coordinate 124,703,208 of OZ023266.1, forward strand.
ATATTTGGACATGTGGCTTAACTAATCTGTTTACTGAGATATTATTCCAAATTATTTAGGTTATAAATTTTAAAGTTGTTATTATTGACCATTTAAGTGAATAATTGCTTTCACAGCTTTCATTGCTTAGCTAGCACTAACTAACAATAATAAAGAATTTGTCTGGTTATAATGTGTTTTTATTTATGTTTTAGTGTGAATAAATATCGAGTAATATATTAACGGACCCAAATACAGTTTTAATACAGACAGCATAGATTTATTATGCTGTCGCATAATATAGCAGAAGTTTAAACAAAATCAAGCCAAGTCTCTATAAAAATGATTCTAAAATAGTTTGTTTTATCTTAAAACTTAAACACAAGACGTCATATAAGACCGAAACAGTCGTGGGATATATTTCAATGGTAAATATCCTAATTCTGCAATTAATAATTGTTACGTATACTTTTAGTATAATATCCCCGGCATGAAGCAGATCTCAATTAGCACCCAGATAAAACGTTACTTGATCTGTGTCTAGACGGCGCAGAGGGGTTCGCGCTTGCCTCCAGACTGTAAAGTGTATCTGGAAAAAATCAAATACATTACTACCAAAAAACATCTCGTCTCGGCACTCACTCACCAGCCAGGAATTTACCCGTGGGCTACTTAGTGCCTTAAGGGCTGCCTGGCTGTCTGTGGCTATGAGGATCCGCTTGTTGGTGTAGCCCCTCCTCTTGTTCTCCCGCACACAGTGCAGGATGGCGTACATCTCGGCCTGAAACACCGTTGCATGGGCTCCGAGGGAAATACTGTGACTTACCCTCGGTCCTTCCGCGTAAACACCTGCCCCCGTCCCACGCTCCCCGCCAGATCCGTCCGTGAACCAAACGAGCGCGTCCCGTGGTATGCCCGGCGTCTCCTCCCGCCATGCCCCGCGATCAGGGATTTCCACTGTGAAGTTGTTTTCCCTGCACATTCGCGGGCTCGCGAAGTCTGACCTCATTTCAAGCATGGGTTCCTTCACGATCTCCTGAATTTTGCAGTGGCCCCTGAAGCCTGGGTTGATCTTCAGTCTACCATTGCAGGCTAGTCTGTATAGTCCTAGCCTGGCCTCTCCCATAATAACTAAGTGTAGGGGGGGTAGATCCAGCAACACCTCCATGGCGGCTGTTGGGGTTGAAGACATGGCCCCTGTGATGCCTAGGCAAGCCATCCTTTGGATCTTGCCTAGTTTTTGTTTGGCACTGGATTGTGTCACCTTAGGCCACCAGACCAGTGCCGCATATGTTAACGATGGTCTGACCACCCTTGTGTACAGCCAGTGGGCCATACTAGGTCTTAGTCCCCACGTTTTTCCATATAGCCGCCTAGTGACGGCTAAGGTCATGACTGCCTTACGCAGTATTTTTCCAATGTGACCATTCCAGGTTAGCTTAGAGTCCAATACGACCCCAAGATATTTTACCTCCCTGGCCATTGGAACGCTCCTACCGTATAGAGTGAGAGTTCTGTGGCTTTCACACTTCCTCCTCCTCGTAAACGGCACGACGGTTGCTTTCTCGGGGCTCACCCCGAGCCCTTGAGCAACCGTCCACCCTTCCACCACTTTCAGTGCAGTCTGCATACGCTCCCACACTGCCTGTGTGACCTTTCCTCGGACTATGATGACAATGTCGTCCGCATAGCCCTGTACCTCATACCCCCCTCCCGAGAGCCTCTCCAGCAGGCCGTCCACGACTAGACACCAGAGCAAGGGAGACAGAACGAGGGAATTGTACTTTGCTTTTTTCTAGAACACATACTCATTTTGCTGCTAATAATACCACTCCTTCAACCATTGACTTAGTTTTTAATAAAAATGTTAACTACTGCAGTTTAGAAATTGAGTCTCTACCAGAATTAGATTCTGATCACAATCTAATATTTTTTTCAAATTTACAATAGTGCTAAGACCGATACGTCAATACGAATTCTAGACTACAAAAACGCAGACTGGAAGAGGTTTCGCCAAATCATTAACCAAAACATAAACCTAGGTCAAGTAATTGACTCCAAAGAACACATTGAACGGGAAGCAGAGAATATTTCTAAAATAATAACCAACGCCATCGCAATCACAATTAAGCAAAAAACCATTAAACCACATGAAATAAATCTACCGCAGAACATAAGAGACACAAAAAAACATAAAAATCAATTGAGGAAAAGATGGCAGCAGTCTAGGTCATCCCTTGATAAAAGAGATATAAATTAATTAATTAGAGAAACAAAACATGACATTTGTGAATGTAAAAACAAACTATGGTCAAATAAACTGATCAATCTAAACACAAAAAATAATTCCCTATGGAAAATGACAAAAAAAATTCAAGGCCTTATAAACCCACCCCGGTAATTAAAACAAATAATCGAACAGCAATGACAGATGATGATAAAGCAGATGCTATTGCGAGCTATTTTGATAACATTTTTGCCTCAGGTAATAGCACCCTTAAACACAAAAACATAGAAAATACGGTGAGCCTATTTATAAATCAGGAAATTCCAGACAACGATACCTCTTGGCAACAGATGATGGCTACTCCCAAAGAGGTAGCGGTTGCAATACTTAGAACCAAAAACAACAAGGCGCCTGGGAAAGATTGTATACAAAACATCGCCTTGAAAAGGATTCCTAGAACAGCCGTGATAAAGCTGACAGCCATTATAAATAGTATGATTAAGCACAGCTACTTTCCTTTAATATGAAAAGAAGCGGTCTGCATACCAATGAACAAACCAGGTAAAAATCCACATAACCCGGAAAGCTATAGATTGATAAGCGTCTTAAATACCTTAGGTAAGATAACAGAAATGGTAATCTCAACCAGCCTAGATAAAATTGAAAGTTCCATCTATCCGACAATAAATACCCAGTTCGGTTTTAGAAGAAAGCATAGTACAACACAACAAATAGCACGAATTGTCAATGACATATACGTAAATTTTAATAAAGATAAATCTACAATCATGACAACACTGAACATTGAAAAAGCGTTTGACACAGTATGACATGATGGACTAATTTACAAACTGATCAAGGCTAACTACCCAAAACATCTAATACTCCTGCTATGCTCTTATTTAAAGGGTAGAACATTTATAGTTAGAATCAATACTACTTTATCAAGTGCTAGAATTATAAATGCAGGAGTACCACAAGGCTCCATAATTATTTAATATATATCTAAACGATATTCCACATTTTGAAAAAACACAAATGGCACTTTTTGCTGATGACACGGCCATATACGCACATTCTTTTAGTCCAATAGTTGCATCAAAGCAAATTCAAATCCACCTAAATATTCTGGCTAAGTACTTTCAAGATTGGAAAATTAAAGTAAATTCTAATAAATACGAGGCCATAATATTTAGCAAAAAATATAAAAACAACAAAATATTTCAGCCTATCAAATTAAACTCGGAAACAATTAAAATTAGTAAGACAGTTAAATATCTAGGTGTTTCTCTAGACGAAAAGCTAACATTTAAAAATCATATTGACAAAACAATCCAAAAAGCTTATAGTGTCATGAAAACACTATATCCCCTAATTAACAAAAAAAAGTAAGGTGTCTTTTAATAATAACATCATTATATACAAATCCATAATGCGACCCACGTTCATTTATGCAGCACCCATATGGTGCGGCGCGGCAAAAACTCACACCAAAAAATTACAAATATATCAAAATAAATGCCTGAGATTAATCTTAAATAAAACTAGATATACAAGAATTAGCGAATTACATAAAATTACTAACATGCCACTTATCATTGATAAAATCAGAGAACAAGCAGAAAAATTTTACTCCACACAACTAGATAATAACATTGTTCTGCAAGACATTGCAAAATACAAGCAAAACACCATATATTTTCGCCTAAAACATAAACTTCCATATCAAGGATTATCGTTATTTCTGAATTAGTTCTAAAAAACGCAAATAATATTAATAATAAATTCTAGCACTTACTATATTATAACCACACCTTGTAAATACAGAAATTAATAGATTAAAGTAGAAAAACATAGGTTGTTATATTTAGTCTTAATATAAAAGAATTATTGTTAATATAAGTCCCAGATATATTATAGTAAAACTAAACATCTTTGTGTAGATGAAAATGAAAAAAAAAGGCAACCGAAAACAAGGTTTTTTTTACAATAGCTTTTTCCCTGTATTATGATAATAATAAATAAAATAAACATAGATAATGTTAGACCCCAAGTAATTAGGTAACTACCTCATAAGGAAATTTTACTAGACTAAGTTAGACGACAGTGTATGAGCTTTATAGCTGGATTATTGTAACATATTTTATTTAAACTTGTACATATTTTTGTATTTAAACTATATTAGATAATAAAGCTTGTTGAATTTTGCCTCCTAAGCAGAATAATCACGATCGAATCCAGCCCGATGAATGTATGTTTTTTAATATCTTATTTTGACATTTTAAGAAACACAAATGCACAGATTTCATACGTTTTGAGTCTCAAATTATAATTTTGTTATTGTTGATATTGAAAAACCGGTTTGATTAGGTTGACTAAAACGAAATCATACTGGCGATTAATAAGGAAAAATAACTGCTACGTTCATAATTTGGCAGATACTTTGCTTTTCTAAATATGAATTAAGTTTCCTTCTGGAAATCTTCTCTATAACTTTAATGAAATTTGTAAAACAAGTTTCTTTCAAAGAGACGTGCACTATCTACAGATATAGCCAAATTTAGTTCTTTAGCTTCATACAAAATTAAGTTTTAAGCATTTTTCTCAAAAGGAGTTAGAACGCAAGATTTATACGATAATGGAGATATATTGATGGTAACACTTTCGAAAGAATTCTTCAAATGTGCGCATACTGGGATCTCTAAAATCGATCTTCAAGGTCTGTGTGAGTTTAAAGTATCAACTTTACTAATATTCTGTATAATAATATAGTGTACAATTTTAATGAAAATTCGCTACTATAACGCACTTGCTGCGTCCCGAATATTCTTTATTATCCCAGTTCATTAAAGAAATACAAGAAGGGCCTAAAAACGACCAATTTTTAAAATCACCCTGTAGCTCAAAAACAAAGAGTAGCGTGTCAGTTTTAACTTCGGCATCTTCAGTTTTACAAAAAAGTATAACAAGGCCAATAATTTTCTTATATAAAAACCTGTCACTAAAAAGCACAAAGCAAGAAATGGTTGCCTTACTGATATTAAAAATATCAGGTTTTTATGAAGAACTTTTCACAGTTAACTGTACTTTAATTTATATTTAAGCAGAAGTCTGGTGTACTATTCTATTTTGCAGTCAGTGTTTAAAATACTGGTTATTAGAGTTTAATAGTTTAAATTTTGGATAATGACGTCATTTTCGTAAAGCAGAAAACTGGGAATTTGGATAATGATACTATCTTCATGAGATTCTATTTAAATATCAGAAAGTTTGCAAACGGATTGTTCAGTTTGAAGTGCAATCTAGATGAGCATATTTCCTTAGTATCTCGAGCACCACTTACAATTTAGTTTCCCTGAGAATTCCGACTGAAACTTCTCTGAAACAATGGTACGAAATGGCTTCAAATCATTTAACCGTCAACAGCTGCACAATGCAATTTGAATTCTCATATTTGTGATGTTCTGTTTGTAGTAACATTGTGCAAAATGTTGCTTGTGACATATCTTTATTTTCTTGACACTACTATTAATTATTAACTTATTCCTGCTGGAATTATAATTTCTTGCAAATCTGATTACAGATATGTGCATTCCTTGGTGTTTGCCATAATAATTTATTCTTTTGGCATTGCTACGTCTTCTAAACACCAGTAACCCTAAAAAATTTTTGTTGAAGGCTTGTGATTTTTAGTGAATTTTCTTTAAAAAAATTCACTTACGAGATCTCTACTTTTGAATTTTGAAAAAATTTCTTCAAAGGAGCGCGAACTAGGAATCCATATTCAGGGTCAGTTTCCATTTTTATATGTTTATATATATATATATATATATATATATATATATATATATATATATATAGGGTGTTTAAAAAAGACGTGGCAATATATCATTATAAAATGGACATGCCATAAGAAGGTTTTATTTTTTATCGTGTAAACGATTTAAGATACGGAGAAATTTTGAGAGACAAAAAACTTGTAGTTTTAGTTTCTTTATCTCAAAATAATATACAAATCATATTGCAGTCAGTGGCGTACATTTTTATGTCACTAAATTTGGTTAAGGTGGCCCCCATAACGCCAATGGACTTAACAATCTGTATCTAATTAGGGCCAAATAAGCCCATTATTACTACAAACAACGCTGCCAAATTTCAAAACAATCGATGAGGAGATATTTGAATTACTTTTAAAAAATCGGTATTTTACAAAAAAACCTTGTATCTTGGAAACAATGCATTTTAGCACCTATGATTATGGGAACTTTTTTTATAAAATGACATGGGAAATCAACCCTTCGAATATTGACCCGTCTTTCTTAAACACCCTGTATATATATATATATATATATATATATATATATATATATATATATATATATATATATATATATATATATATATACTATAACAGGATTGATAACACGGCATTTCTGTAATATACAAGGAGAAAGGTTTAAGGGCAAAGCCGCAAGGAGACAACCGGAAACACGTGTTTCAGGCTTATTACAGAAATGCCGTGTTATCAATCCTGTTATAGTTATTATAACTTCCTTGGGCTCCGGATCTTCACGCAGGTGATTTCTTTGCCTCCGTAGCTTTTTTGGTTGTATCCCTCGGATTGAGGGTCTTCCAAATGTTGCTGCAATTGTGCACTGGTTGCCTGTTGTGATTCCGTGTATATTTGCATCTTCATCCAGAGTGTTCCCATCTTCACCTGTCAATACCGTACTGATGATGGCTAATAAGCCTGGAACTCATGTTTGCGGTTGTCTCCTTGCGGCTTTGTCCTTAAACCTTTCTCATAGGAGAATATATATATATATATATATATATATATATATATATATATATATATATATATATATATATATATATATATATATATGCATTTCTACGGTAAAGCGCAATATAATTGTTATTGTACAAGATACGAGAAAAGTTGTATACGTTAGTTATAGGGTGTCTTGAGCTGCATCTTATAAAATTATTTTGACAATCGCAGTCCGGCCCATAAGTCGCTGGTGATACCTAAAATTTTTTTTCGAACACCATTATATTCTTGCATTGTTTAATTTTCTAACGAAATATGATGCATGACAAAAAATCGAGTCGCAGCAAGTATTAATCCAAGGCTTGTTGGCTAGGAAACCAGTTTTCTCGGAAATATTTTAAGAATTTTTTTGGAAAAATTTTTGTACATTTTCAAACAATAAGTTATTTTGATAAAATATGGTACATTGTTTCTACTATATAGGTTATACCGGTAACCTTCTTGCATTAGACAGACATATTTGCTATTAAAAACATTTTCATGAAAATTTACTTTTTACAGACTTTTTATACCTGCCCAAGTTACAAACAAAAGAAATTATTATAAGATTTAAATTCTAAAACCAAAGAAATTTTAAACTTATTTACCAAATATTTAATCCATAATCTGTTGAAAATGCCCTCCTTCTTGCTGAATACAAGCTTGTGCTCGTATGCCAATGGATGAAGTGAAATTTATTATTTTAGACAGATTTTTTCTTATTTTTTGGGCAGTTTTCTGATTACGCTCTAATAATCCTTCTCTGTTGTTCTGAATCTGAAGGATTATAGTCAGGGAATCTAGGCGGCCATGAAATAGTTGCCCCTCGACCAATCCATTGTGGATAATTATTGTTCATAAAGTTCCGGACCTCAATTCCAAAACGTTCTATTGTCCAACCATTTCAATCCACATGTCTCTTCTCATGTTCAGGGGCCATCTTTTAAAAGTGGTGGAAAATCTTCCATAAGGAACTGTAGATAACTGCCGGCATTTAATCATATAGGAAGAATGTGAGGACTAACTAGCCCATCATCGATTAAGCCAGCCCAAACCTCCACGGAAAATTCATGCTGGAAGCTAGACGCATGTATTGTTTAATGATTTAATAGTTCCCACCATTGCATGTTTCTCAGGTAGACAATGCCGCGTCTGGTAAATGAAACTTCGTCTGTTCAAAGAACTAGCCTGCAAAAATTAAAATTTAATCTTGTCTGTCGTAGAATCCAGGCAAAAAAACTGGACGATAATTAAGGTTTGCCTGAAGCAAACCTTGCACCTTCCTATAATAATATGGATGTAGGCCTTCACGTTTCAAAATTCTTCAAATCGTTATACGTGATACCCAGCTTGCCTGCTAATTCGACGTAGAATGGTAGTCTCCACCAAGTACTTGTTCGTCTACAGGTGACGGCAAATTTACTCCTCTGTCAAACAAATAATCACGTTATACACATTCTCGAAACTATCTGTGTACCTACTTCCATAAATGGTCTGTAAATAGGTAGTCTATTTGGAAACCGATGGCGGTATTCTATAACTGCTTGACGTGCCCTCCTGTTACAAAAACCACAAATGAAATGAATATCCGCATACTCTTCACTAAAGAATTGCTAAAGCATTTTAAATAATAAGTCAATAACTCAAAACCACAAAACAATTCATATTCACATTTCCTACTATCCAAGATAAACTGACTTGGCTCATATTTATCCGTGTGAAATTGACGCAGCAAAGCCATAGTGATGAAAAACTGTAAGAAAAATATTAAGTCAACTTTTCTCAAATAAGATAAATTTTTATATGGTTTTAGAATTTAAATCTTATATTTGCTAGGCTTTTTAATATATTTGATTAGGTTTGTCCTTGTGACGTTAATGTAGCAAGGCCATAAAGATAAAAAAGTGTCATATAAAGATCTTATATTTGTTAGGCTTGTAAGTTCGGAAGGAATAAAAATCTAACTACAACTTGTGTTTTTTTTTGTCTTAAAATTAAGCCTACTATATGCCCATAAAATTTGAATATAACGATACGAGAGACCATCTCTCTCTCTCTCTCTCTCTCTCTCTCTCTCTCTCTATATATATATATATATATATATATATATATATATATATATATATATATATATATATATATATATATATATATATATATAGGACTAATAAAGTAACAGTTTACTAAATACAGACGTATAGATTATTTTAGACTATTTCTCTGGCTAATAAGCACACTTTGGGAACCCAAATTTCCACAAAACCCTTTAAATAACCTGACAATCGTTTCACTAATCAAGTTAGCGTCATCAGAGGATGAACAATTCTTTTTAAACAAACTATATGCCTGTAATAGAGAGGTCACGATGGAAAGCTTTTGAAAACATTTCTTCTGTGTGTGATCCTTGAAATTAAACAGATAACATTCCCACGTCAGTTAAAATCTTTTATTAACTTGCAGCATAAACTTTAATTCAATCAAAATTAAAACCATACTCAGTGAGATTGTCGAGAACTGTAAATGTGTTTTGAATTTTCTATTAATCATTTTGTCCATTATGTTAATCAGAAATATTACTGTGTTATTTAAATTAAGCGATATTTTGCTCATGAAATTTTCTAACCTTCAAATGTTTTAAAATATAGAAAGCAATCTGCAAATGTTCATTTGAACAATAGTAACCAGTCACTTAACTTTGCAATATGAGCTCCTCTCACAAATTCTTAAGAAAATAAAACATCTCCTGGCCAGGCAAATAATTGAAATATGAGCTAACATATTAAAAGCTGAGAATTTTAGTAGATTTGAAATAAAAGTAGTCACCTTTACATTTAATATTTACTTTATTTCTTGCAACATATAGTATTCATTTTCATTCTTGTTGTGTGCAATGTTTGTATGATTTACCAGGAGTCCTAATTCAAGTAACTCCCACTATTAATTGATGTCAATAAATTTAGTATTTATATTTTTAACACCTGTTTGATTGAATAACAAGTCCTCACTAAACCTTTTCAACTCTGGTGACATTGTAGCTGGAAATTCTTCATATCTATTACCTAGATATCTTCAAATTAACTAAATAATGTAGTAACAGTGTTCTGACTTGAAGATCTCATGAATCTAGGACTTTGGGCAGAACAGGACCAAAGCCGAGTAAGTATTTGATTACCTTTCATCTTCAAACCATACAAAGTATTCTGTATCTTATAAAATTATAAATCTAAAAGACAAAGTGCAATTAGGTTAGGTTTATTGGGTGATGGTGACCTCACCAGCGTCCTGATTTAGATCCACTTGAAGTCAGTCGCGAGATATCAATCGCGGACAACCATAGAATAAATACTCTCGGTCTTTTTGCTTAAACGGTTACAACCTTGGTGGAACAACGACTCCAAAACTGCTATAAGAGAAAGCAAACGTGCGCTCACTAAACTCAAAAGGCAAGATAAAGCTAAAAACTTCAAAAAATTTAAACAACATCGAGCAAAATATATAATCAAACAAAGTAAAGAAGCTTCCTGGAAAAAATATGTCTCCTTCATTAATAACTTGACACCAGCCATACAAGCCTGGCAGAAACTAGGAAAGTTCGCGGTATTTCAACTTACAACGATATCAAGTTATTGAAACATGGTGGTAAATTTATAACTTCCTCAAAACAAATAGCTGAACTGCTTGCAGATAAGTATGAATCGAATTCGAGTGATACAAACTATCACGATGATTTCCTAAAATATAAACAAGAACAAGAACAAAACGTTATAGACACTGTACCGAAGAGCTCTGACCTTATCAATAATATTATAACATTAAGTGAGCTGAATGAAGCACTAAGATCATGCCAAAATTCATCACCAGGTCCTGACAATATACCATACTTATTTCTTAGACATCTTCCTGACATTGCCAAATTCACTCTTCTCAACATATATAATGCAATATGGATAGAACAAGTCTTCGCAGGAAAATGGACAGAAGCCATCATTATTTATTTTTTCAAGTCCAATTAACCTAAAGGCCACGTCAGCTTATATCGACCGATTTCGCTCACCTGTACGATGTGTAAAATACTAGGAAAGGTTATAAATCGAAGATTGCTACATGTTTTAGAACAACGTAACCTACTTGCTTCAGACAAAATGGCTTTCTTCAGAACAGATCAACGACAGATAACATTGTTCGTTTAGAAACAGAAATAAATGAGGCTTTTGCAAACAATCAACATGTCTTAGCGATATTCATTGATATTGTAAAAGCATATGATATGGTTTGGAGACACAGAATCCTTAAAAAGATGGAAGAGTGGAAAATTCAAGGGAATATGATTGCTTTCCTGCAAAACTTCTGGAGCAAGAGAAGTTTTTGTACCCAGCAGAATGAAATATCATCACGGCCTAGAACTCTACTACCACAGGGGTCGGTGATAAGTGTTACCCTTTTCCTTGTCGCCATAAATGACATAACAGATGCAACAGATCCACTAGTCAAATCATATCTGTACGCCAATGATTTTCTGTAAAAGTAGAAATTTGGAAACCATTGTTGCAAAATACCATAAATAGATTATCCACCTGGTCACCGAAGTGTGGATTTAAATTTTCGCCAACTAAAACTAAATGTGTTCTTTTTACAAACAAGAAAATCCGAGAAATACCAACTTTAAAGTTCCTGGGCAATAAGTTGCAATATAGGAAAGAGCATACATTTCTGTGGATAGTCTTCGATCACAAACTACAATGGAAAACACATATTACCAATTTAAAAAAAAATTGTGTGCGAACTATCAACTTGATGAGGACTTTAGCAAGCCACCAGTGGGGGTCCCGATACAAAATCATTGATTCGTATCTATAAAAGCTTAATTTGCAGTAAATTAGATTACGGGTGCCTAGCTTACTCTACAGCAAGCAAGAAAAACCTAAAAAAATTAGATGTTATTCAAACCACTGCCTTAAGAATAGCTTTGGGGGCCTTTAGAACTACACCAGTCGAGAGTTTACGGGTCTTGAGCGGAGAAAAATCTTTAACCAAGAGGAGTAAGCAATTGACCTTAACATTTGCCGTCAAGATTATGAGCGACCCTTTACACCCAAACAGTGACATAGTTACTCCAACCAGGTTTAAAATTCTGTTTGACAAAAAAGCAAATATAAAGCTACCTTTTTACAGGAGAGTAGTAAATATTCTAAAGGAATCCACCATTGCATGGCCCAACGAAGTACATAGCTGGCCACGAGAGTACCTTTCCTGAACATTGACACAAGCAAACATTATTTTGGACTTAGCCCAATACGACAAAAGAAACACATCTCAATCTATAATCCGTGCAACGTTTAAAAATATAACGCCAGACTACCCTGACCATGGTTTTATTTATTGCGATGCTTCAAAACGCAATTCTGGTGTTGGATCAACAATAGTTACACCGAGCGGATCGGAACAATATTGCTTACCAAAAACAACATCAGTCTACTCGAGGGAGTTAGACGCTATCCTAAAAGCAACCGAATATCAAAGAGACTTAATAACTTTTATGTATTTCCCATGTAGAAATAGAGGGAAATTATCAAGCAGACAAACTGGCAAAAGAGGTCACTGAATTTCCAGGTACTAAATAAACTAACATCTGCGTTTTACCAGATCTTTAAAGACCAATCTGTGCAACCATCAGTGATATGTGGCAAAAATCATATGGCTCTAGGAACAGCGAACTCAAGTTAGTGCTGCCACCCATTCAACATCCCTTACCGCTTCCTCCATCACGCTCTCAACAAGTGCTAGTGAATAGACTACGACTTGGTCATACAAGGCATACCCACGATCATCTATTTAAAAGAGAAACTCTGCCTAGTGCGATATTTGTAATGTGATAGTAACGGTGAGAAACCTATTATGTGATTGTCCTAAATACCAGTACCTACGAGAATTACATAAATTGTCAAAAAGTACTATAAATATACTGGGCCCTACACTGAAGGTACAGCACCTGTGCGATTTTCTAAAGGACAACAACCTATTCAATTAAATATTAAACTTGCTATGATGTATATATGCCTATGTATTAACACCTGATGTAATATAATAGTTTTATATAATATTTATTATTAGATGTAGTCATGATATTCATCAAGTGGATAATTTATAGAATTATAATGTACAGGTTAGCCTGCTCGAAGCTGATGCAGGTTTTATTTAATAAAAACGTGAATTCTAACTGTTACTTATACTTTGGATATAATATCCCGAGCATCAAGCCGATCTAATGTATCACGTACAAAAAACGTTATTTGACGTACCTATGCCTAGATGGCTGAGAGTCGTCGCTCTTGCCTCATAAGCAGAATGTCATGTGATCGAATCCAGCTCGATTAATGTATGTTTTTTTATGTTTTATTTTGACGTTTGGAGAAACAATAGTGCACAGACTTCATACGTTTTGAACAAGATCTCATTTTTGTTTAAAACGAATAAATAAGTTTGTCACCTTTGAGTCTCAAATTATAATTTGTTATTGTTGATATTGAAAAAACCGATTTGATTACGTTGACTAAAACGAAATCATATTGGTGATTAATAACGAAAAATAACTGCTACGTTTATGATTTGGGAGATACGTTATTTTCTAAATATTAATTAAGTTTCCTTCTCGAAATCTTCTGTATAACTTTAAGGAAACTTGTAATACAAGTTCTTTAGCTTCATAGAAAATTGAGTTTGGGGCATTTTTCTCAAAAGGAGTTGGAACGTAAGATTTTTTTGATAATAGAGAGATATCGATGGTAACACTTTCGAAAGAATTATTGAAATGTGCGCATACTAGGACCTCTAAAATCGATCTTAAAGGTATGTGTAAGTTTAAAGTATTAACTTTACTAATAGGCCGTATAATAATACAACACTTATGAAAATTCGCTACTATAACGCACTTGCTGCGTCCCGAATTTTTTATAACATACTACCTTTCGAATACAGATATTACATTTTTAGATCCAGCCATTTTTGTTTAGTAAAATGCTAACCTTTTAACCTAACTTTGTGCTGCGAGAAAATTTAAAATTAAAGTTAATGAAATTTGAAAAAACTGACTTGTGTTTACAAGATTTTAAAAAACCGATATCTGTACCTATTAATTTAATTTTACAACTTAAAGATTCAGTTCCGTGAACCCGGAACTCATAATTCATTAAGTGAAGATTGGAACCTGTGATGAGCAATGATAAGCACATTTGTAATACCCTAATTACCGCAAGATGAATAACTCATTCTCTGATGACCCTAACTTGGTTAGTGAAACAACCGTCAGGTTTTTTCAAATGTCTTGCGGTGATTTGGATTCTCCAACTGTGCTTAACCCAATTCATCACAATAGAGTTTTTAGACTTGTCAATCGTTTCGCTAACAAAGTTAGCGTCATAAGAGGGATAAATAAACTAATAAATAATAAACAGTTTATCCATCCCTCCGATAACCCTAACTTTGTTAGCGAAACGGTCGTCAGGTTTAAAAACTGTATTGTGATGAATTGGGGTTTCCAAGTTGTACTTATCAGTGTTCATCACAGGTTCCAATCTATACTCATATTTCTGTGGCTTCACAAATGTTCGCTTTCTTTTTTGTAACCGGTTTTGCTGCTTGACAGCATCATAAAACACAAAATAAAAATACCAACAATATTAGCAAAATCGGTTACAGAAGAGAAAAAGAAAAAAACACTATATATATATATATATATATATATATATATATATATATATATATATATATATATATATATATATATATATATATATATATAGGGTAGGGCATCACATACGCGTCGGTCTCTCTAATCAAAACTGTTCGAATTTACAAATTCTTTTTTTCTAGCATATGAAGGGTCTTCAGGAGCATCTTCTTCAGAAAAAAAGATACATATCAAAGGTATTTTTTTTTAATGGAACGCTAGTATAGTATTCAGTTTTCGTCATCTAGAGATAAAAGAAAGGTAAGTTACAATAGGATTACCTATACCTAAAACCTACCGTTCTTGAGAAATACAGCAATTTTTTGAAAATTGAAGCCTCATCGCCAAACAATTTTTCTTACCCTCAGCAACGTAAACAATCTTACGTATATTAGTATTTAATAGGATTGTTGCATGGAACAGAAAAAAGAATTTAATGTAAAGTTATACCGGATGATCAGTAACATACTAGTTATATTTGACGCATAATATTGCAAATAATTCAATTATTTCAAAAAGCACACGCTGTATATAATGTCTTATTATTCTACAAAATTTTATTACCTTTCAATTGATACTAGGGGCCCCTTTACCTAGTTCAAACAGTTTTCGAGATTTTGGAATTGTTTGTTTCCCATAATAAATACCAATATCTACTTAGGAAGCGAAGGGACTCTTGCATGGATATACGGTTGTTATCAATTTATTTGACATTTGTGGAATATTTTTACTTTATTGTGTTCTATCAAGTGCTTTGGTGTTTTTGTAAAAGGGTTCAACAGTTATATAAAAATGAAAACATATCCTGTACAGGAAAAAATGGATATTATTGTTGTTATTGGGAAATGTCAAGAAAATTGTTTACTGGCTGCGAGGGTTTATGCTCAAAAATATCCATCTCGACATCATCCAGACAAGAGAGTGTTACAGAGACTGTTGCAGGTAATTTTAATTCGACGAATTGATTGTGGGCCCTTGACAAAGTTGGTGAGAATGAAAAATTCTTTGATTTTGTGCTATTTTCAGACGAGAGTGCATTTCATAACACGTACCTAGTAAATAGATACAATTATCACTATTATAGTAGCGAAAATCTACTAACATTTTTTCAACTGTTGCAATACAATGTGCTTGATAAATGTTTTTTCTCGATGACCTTAATTAATTTACTTAGCCTACAATATAAACGCTCACTATCATCGAGGCTTACTTGATGATGAAAGGTGACACTTAGTACTGAAAACAAATAATTCTAAATATATCTGTTTGAGTTAGGTATAGGGAACCCTAGTATCAATTGAAAGGTAATAAAATTTTCTGGAAGAATAAGCCATTATATAGAGGGTGTACTATTTGAAATAATGCAGTTATTTGCAATACTATGCGTCAAATATCACTAGTAGGTTACTCACCATCCTGTATAACTTTACACTAAATTCTTTTCTCTGTTCCATGCAAGAATCCTCCTACTAAATACTAATATAAGTTAGATTTTTATACGTTTCTGAGGTTATGAAAAAAAAATGCGTTGAAGCTTCCATTTAAAAAAAAGCTGTATTTCTCAAAAACGGTTTTAGGTATAGGGAATCCTATTGTAACTTACCTTTATTTTATCTCCAGGTGACGAAAACTGAATAATATACTGGGTGTTCCATTTAAAAAATATATAACTTTGATATGTATATCTCTTTGTGAACATCCTGTATCATCGACAATATTTTCAGAAGATGCCCCTGGAGCTCCTGCATATGCTAGAAAGAAACAGAATTTGTAAATTCGAACAGATTCCATTAGAGAGACCGACGGGTATATGGTGCCCCACCCTGTGAATATATATATATATATATATATATATATATATATATATATATATATATATATATATATATATATATATATATATATATATATAGGGTGGCGCATTGAAAACGAAACAGACTGATTTGCGCCCAGAGAAATTTTTTTTAGAAACGCTGAAACACGTCAATTTTAATATTGAGGGGGACGTGTTTTGACATAAAACTCAACTTTGTCACATCAACCCCTTAAGGGTGGTGATAACAACCCTTATATTTTAAATAAGGAACATGGGTCGAGTGTTACATCATTTGAAAGCTCTTTCTTTTATGAATTCAGCACACGAATTTTTTTTTGGAATCTTTATGAACTCGTTTAAATTTACTCACAGTTGAAGATGCAAAAACGCATTTCACTCATTCCGACAAGAAATGTGCTGATAGTCAATGTTTTGTTGGTTTGTAAAGAACAAACAACAAAAAATTGACTATCAGAACACTTATCGGAATGAGAGAAATGCGGTTTACTATTTCAGTTTATCAGTCGTTTTGATACTTGATAGTACTACCGAAAATTAATTTCACAATGCTGTATTCTGTAGAAGAAAGAGTTGAAATAATTACTTTTTTTTCCAAAAACGATGACAGTGCCAACTGTACCGCAAATTTGTTTAATGAACGACATCAGAACAGACATGTTGACAGAAAATACATTTTGGAGTTAGTTTCAAAGTTTCGACAAAGTGTTTCAGTAGCCAACAAAAAACGGGATCCTGAACGTGAATTTCCGGTTAGAAATGAGACTACTGAGATTGAAGTTTTAGGACAAATTGCTACAGACCCAACTTTGGGCACGAGAAACTTGGTCACTGTTTCAAACATCAAAAGAGAAACTATTCAGTCAATATTGAAGCATCATAAATATCACCCGTATAAAATTCGTCTTGTACAACAACTGAATGAAGATGATTTTGATCGGCTGCTGGACCTTTGTGAAGTTAGACTGCACGAATAGCTGATAACGGGAACTTTCTGTTCAATATCTGTTTTCCAGACGAGTGTACGTTTTTATTAAACTCTACAGTCAATCGTCATAATTGTCGTTATTGGGCAGATAATAATCCAAGAAATTTTCACGAAGTCCACGCTCAAACCCCAAAGAAATTGAATGTCTGGCCCGGCATTTTTGAAAACCGTTTAATCGTACCAATTTTTCTAGATGGCAATTTGGGTGGCGAAACGTATTTGGAGTTACTATAAGATATCGTTTACCTTCTACTAATTGACATTGTTGAAAATTATGATCGCTATCAAGAAAATCAGTTAGTGTTTCAACAAGATGGAGCTCCTCCGCATTTTTCACAACGTGTTAGGGAGTTTTTGAACAGAGAGTTTCCAGAGCAATCGATTGGGCGTAGAGGTGCTATCGAGTGGCCCCCTAGACCATCGGATTTAAATCCTTAAACTTCTTTCTATAGGGTCATTTAAAGAGTAGAATTTTCGCAACAGAATCGGAGTCTCTGAAAGAATTACGACGACGCATTGTTGAATAATGCCGTCTAATAACTCCACAAATGCTCCAGAATGTCAGAGCTCGTTTTGAACAAAATGTGTACTTTTGTATGGAAGCTGGTGGTCAACAATTTGAACACTTGCTTAACTGAATGAACATTTTTGAACGTTTGGTTTTTTTTTTGTTGGTTTTTTTAACGAAAAATTGACTAACTAGTGCATTTCTTATCACAATGTATGAAATACGTTCTTACAACTCCAACTGTGAATAATTTTAAAACGAGTCGATATAACTTGCAAAAAAATTTGTGTGCTGAATTCAGAAAAGGAAGAGCTTTAAAATGATGTAACACTCGACCCATGTTCCCTATTTAAAATATAAGGGTTGCTATCACCACCCTTAAGAGGTTGATGTGACAAAGTTGACTTTTATGTAAAAACATGTCGCCCTCAATATTAAAATTGACGTGTTTCAGCGTTTCTTAAAAAAATCTTTGGACGCAAATTGGTCTGTTTCGTTTTCAATGCGCCACCCTATATATATATATATATATATATATATATATATATATATATATATATATATATATATATATATATATATAGGCGACTATCGTGTATAAAGTGATTGCTTGTTTACAATCAAACTGTATGGGACTTTTTTAACTGATAACGAAAGAACAATTTTCGCTGTTATCATTTAGGAATGTAAATAAAATACATTCACAAAGATAATTTTTCATTTCAGCGGTCACTTTTATTTCGCCATAAGATCTACGTACAAAAATGTTAGAACTACAATTAACAATAAATTAACATTAAACTAATTATATCGTCATATTCATATTGATGTCTGCAACAGTGTAAACAATCAAATAAGGGAAGACTAGTAAAAAGAAAAGAAAATAAAAAAATATGAAACAAACTGTGAGTATCTAAAATTAGCAGTTTTGAAATTAGATTAGATTATTTTCCAATTTTTTTTACCGGTTGAACTAATGATTTTTAAACTGACTCTTAAAACTGTATTCGTAAATATAAAATGCACATTTCTAGGTAAATTTATTCGAAAAATAATTTTGTTATGAACCTGACATTCTTTTTAGAGGTTTTAGCAAGTAAATCTCACCATAGAGGTGGGTCAGTAAAAGTGACCAACTGTGTTTTGACTTTAATTTTTAGTAAAATTGAAAAACTTAAATTCCTAATTTCCATAAGAACCAAAGCAGTACTTCTAAAAAATAATAACACAAATAGAAAATGTTTACTTTCTGCTGTAGTAAATAATCTTTCAGTGAATTTTTATTTAAAAAAAATCACTAATAGAGATTTATCGATGGTGAGACTTTCCAAAATTTTTTTCAAATAGGCGAGAATTAGGACCCCTAGAACCCATATCCGGGGTCAGTTTCAATTTATATATATATATATATATATATATATATATATATATATATATATATATATATATATATATATATATATATATATATATCCATATATATCCAACCGATAACTGAAAAAATAACTAGCCGATTTCGATGAAACTCAGCAAGTGCCTTTATTTTATTAATGGCTTGGACGCCTTCGTTAGCCAGCAAAATCGGACAAGGTTTTCCGGGAAATTTTTGAGCTTCCTTTAAAAAAAATGTTTCTCCGAAAATTACAAAGCCATTTTAATGAAATTTGGTGGATATGTTGCCTTGCAAAAGACATTACTAGGTACCAAAATTAAATTTTTAAGTTTATAGAAAATGGAGTTATTCAAATTTTGAGTTTTCGTCGAAAAAAATTTTTTTCTCCAAAAATTACTAAGGTCTTTAAACTAAATTTGGTAGATATATTGCCTTCAGAAAGGCCTTACTACGTACCAATATTCAGCTGTCTAAGCCTATAGAAAATTGAGTTATTAAAATGTGAAGCATTTAATAAAAAATCACTACCATAACGCACTTGCTGCGTCTCAAACTTTTTTCTTTAAATATAGACATACATTTTTCTCTAAATGAAGATTGGAACCTCACTCATAGGTACACTTGGAGAACCCAAATCACCAAAACACATCTTCTAAAGACCTGACCCATCATTTTACTAACAAAGTTAGCGTCCTTAGAGGGATGTGTTTCATCTTTTTGTTAGCGAAACTACAGTCATGTCTTTAAAGGATATGTGGTGGTAATTTGGGTTTTCCAAGTGTGCTTATATATATTTCTCATCAAATTCCGAACCAACTTATATGCTTTCCATGACAAACATTGTGAAAAAACTGTATGCGGCGTTGCCAAGCAGCGTAAACTTTCCTTATGGAAAAAATGCAAATTAAGGCTAATTGCCAATAAATTATACCCAGCGATCTTGTTGATGACAGATTAAAGCTAATTTTTGAGATATCGATAGAAAAAGTAGTCTTAGGATTTTTTTTAATACGGAATGTCTTTTTAAGCCATTTTATTTTGCGGACTTGAAAGCTGAGATGGCTTTGTGTGCGTGCGTGCATTCGTGGGCATAATGAACCAAACATAGGCGCAGGTATTGAATTATTATTATTATTATATATATATATATATATATATATATATATATATATATATATATATATATATATATATATATATATACAGGGTGCCTCACGTAAGAATGAACAGCATGGGGATCTCGGAAACCGTAAGAGATATGAGGTCGGTCAAATTAGAAAAAAGTTGCGGAATGATGAGGCCCCGTAAGCGGCGTTCGCAAATATCAATTATCTTTGTAGTGAATTTTTATTTTAAAAAATTAACTAATAGAGATGTATCTATGGTGAGACTTTGCAAAAATTTTTTCAAATGAGCTCGAACTAGGACGCCGAGAACCCATATCCGGGGTCAGTTTTAATTTTTATATGTTATATATATATATATATATATATATATATATATATATATATATATATATATATATATATATATATATATGTATATATGTGTGTATGTATCCAAACGATAACTAAAAAATTAATTAACCGATTTTTGATGAAACTCGGCAACTGCCTTTCTTTTATTAGTGAATTTTTTTTTTAATTTTTTAGTGAATTTTCTTAAAAAAAATTCACTAATGAGGGGATCCCGACTTTGAATTTTGAAAAAATTTCTTCAAATGAGCGCTAATTAGGCCCCCCAGAACACATATCCGGGGTCAGTTTCAATTTATATATATATATATATATATATATATATATATATATATATATATATATATATATATATATATATATATATTGTGTGTGTGTGTGTATATCACACCGATAACTCAAAAAATAATGGGCCGAATTTGATGAATACCTTCCTTTTGCAAATGGCTTGGATAAGTTCGTTAGCCAGGAAAATCGGTCCAGGTTTTCCCGGAAAATTTTGTGTTTTCTTTCGAGAAATAAAATATCTCCGGAATTAACAAAGTAAGGGCAACCAAATTTGGTACGCAGGTTTACGTGCTTATAGGTAAGTTACCTACCTCTGTAGGTCAAAAGACAAAAAAGTTACAGGCATTTAAATAAAAATAAATTTGGGTTTCCAGAAAACGTCAAAGTTGAGATTTAAACGTCAAAATTGGCAACATTTAGGCAAAGAACTTGAATCTAATACGGGCTATGGAAATAAAATGTCTCATTTTAATAAAATATTTCCAGAAAATTCATTTCAAATAGACCCTTTCTCTGATGCTTGGCCTTTGCTGTAGAGTTTATCGTTTAATGGTATATAATTTTTGTAGAATTTTCGTAAAAAATCAATAAAGCTCAATATATCTGTTATTATACAAGATATGAAAAAAAATTGTATATATTAATTATAGGGTGTCTTGAGCTACATCTTAAAAATGATTTCTACAATCACAGGCTGGCCCAAAAGTCGTTGGTGATACAAATTTTCTTTTTCTTTATCAAACACTCCTTATGTTATTGCATTTTTGCATTTTCCATCGAAATATAATGCATGTTTATAAGAAAAACAATCTGGACGCAGGAAGTGCGTTATGGTAGCGAATTTTGATCAAATGCTTCATATTTGAATAGCTCAATTTGCTATTAACCTATAAGGTTGAGCAAGAAACGAGTATTTCGAGAACACTTCAAGTTTACTTTCGGAAATTTTAGTACATTTTCAAACAATAAAATTATTTTGGTAACCAAATTTGATGCCTGCTTTCTTAAAAAAACACACATTATTGCTATTAAAAAATATTTTCAGTACAAACTGTAACATTAACATCATTAACATTGTTCAACTTGGGGATTTGACGAAATAAATTTTTCAATGATAGACATCCTTGAAAATGTTATATTTTTAGTCAATATAAAACATGAAAATAGTATGGTAATTGAGCACAATTAGACCAATTCCTTTCAATATTGAATTAAATTTGGAACATTCCCACGTCAGTTAAAATCTTTTATTAACTTGCAGCATAAACTTTAATTCAATCAAAATTAAAACCATACTCAGTGAGATTGTCGAGAACTGTAAATGTGTTTTGAATTTTCTATTAATCATTTTGTCCATTATGTTAATCAGAAATATTACTGTGTTATTTAAATTAAGCGATATTTTGCTCATGAAATTTTCTAACCTTCAAATGTTTTAAAATATAGAAAGCAATCTGCAAATGTTCATTTGAACAATAGTAACCAGTCACTTAACTTTGCAATATGAGCTCCTCTCACAAATTCTTAAGAAAATAAAACATCTCCTGGCCAGGCAAATAATTGAAATATGAGCTAACATATTAAAAGCTGAGAATTTTAGTAGATTTGAAATAAAAGTAGTCACCTTTACATTTAATATTTACTTTATTTCTTGCAACATATAGTATTCATTTTCATTCTTGTTGTGTGCAATGTTTGTATGATTTACCAGGAGTCCTAATTCAAGTAACTCCCACTATTAATTGATGTCAATAAATTTAGTATTTATATTTTTAACACCTGTTTGATTGAATAACAAGTCCTCACTAAACCTTTTCAACTCTGGTGACATTGTAGCTGGAAATTCTTCATATCTATTACCTAGATATCTTCAAATTAACTAAATAATGTAGTAACAGTGTTCTGACTTGAAGATCTCATGAATCTAGGACTTTGGGCAGAACAGGACCAAAGCCGAGTAAGTATTTGATTACCTTTCATCTTCAAACCATACAAAGTATTCTGTATCTTATAAAATTATAAATCTAAAAGACAAAGTGCAATTAGGTTAGGTTTATTGGGTGATGGTGACCTCACCAGCGTCCTGATTTAGATCCACTTGAAGTCAGTCGCGAGATATCAATCGCGGACAACCATAGAATAAATACTCTCGGTCTTTTTGCTTAAACGGTTACAACCTTGGTGGAACAACGACTCCAAAACTGCTATAAGAGAAAGCAAACGTGCGCTCACTAAACTCAAAAGGCAAGATAAAGCTAAAAACTTCAAAAAATTTAAACAACATCGAGCAAAATATATAATCAAACAAAGTAAAGAAGCTTCCTGGAAAAAATATGTCTCCTTCATTAATAACTTGACACCAGCCATACAAGCCTGGCAGAAACTAGGAAAGTTCGCGGTATTTCAACTTACAACGATATCAAGTTATTGAAACATGGTGGTAAATTTATAACTTCCTCAAAACAAATAGCTGAACTGCTTGCAGATAAGTATGAATCGAATTCGAGTGATACAAACTATCACGATGATTTCCTAAAATATAAACAAGAACAAGAACAAAACGTTATAGACACTGTACCGAAGAGCTCTGACCTTATCAATAATATTATAACATTAAGTGAGCTGAATGAAGCACTAAGATCATGCCAAAATTCATCACCAGGTCCTGACAATATACCATACTTATTTCTTAGACATCTTCCTGACATTGCCAAATTCACTCTTCTCAACATATATAATGCAATATGGATAGAACAAGTCTTCGCAGGAAAATGGACAGAAGCCATCATTATTTATTTTTTCAAGTCCAATTAACCTAAAGGCCACGTCAGCTTATATCGACCGATTTCGCTCACCTGTACGATGTGTAAAATACTAGGAAAGGTTATAAATCGAAGATTGCTACATGTTTTAGAACAACGTAACCTACTTGCTTCAGACAAAATGGCTTTCTTCAGAACAGATCAACGACAGATAACATTGTTCGTTTAGAAACAGAAATAAATGAGGCTTTTGCAAACAATCAACATGTCTTAGCGATATTCATTGATATTGTAAAAGCATATGATATGGTTTGGAGACACAGAATCCTTAAAAAGATGGAAGAGTGGAAAATTCAAGGGAATATGATTGCTTTCCTGCAAAACTTCTGGAGCAAGAGAAGTTTTTGTACCCAGCAGAATGAAATATCATCACGGCCTAGAACTCTACTACCACAGGGGTCGGTGATAAGTGTTACCCTTTTCCTTGTCGCCATAAATGACATAACAGATGCAACAGATCCACTAGTCAAATCATATCTGTACGCCAATGATTTTCTGTAAAAGTAGAAATTTGGAAACCATTGTTGCAAAATACCATAAATAGATTATCCACCTGGTCACCGAAGTGTGGATTTAAATTTTCGCCAACTAAAACTAAATGTGTTCTTTTTACAAACAAGAAAATCCGAGAAATACCAACTTTAAAGTTCCTGGGCAATAAGTTGCAATATAGGAAAGAGCATACATTTCTGTGGATAGTCTTCGATCACAAACTACAATGGAAAACACATATTACCAATTTAAAAAAAAATTGTGTGCGAACTATCAACTTGATGAGGACTTTAGCAAGCCACCAGTGGGGGTCCCGATACAAAATCATTGATTCGTATCTATAAAAGCTTAATTTGCAGTAAATTAGATTACGGGTGCCTAGCTTACTCTACAGCAAGCAAGAAAAACCTAAAAAAATTAGATGTTATTCAAACCACTGCCTTAAGAATAGCTTTGGGGGCCTTTAGAACTACACCAGTCGAGAGTTTACGGGTCTTGAGCGGAGAAAAATCTTTAACCAAGAGGAGTAAGCAATTGACCTTAACATTTGCCGTCAAGATTATGAGCGACCCTTTACACCCAAACAGTGACATAGTTACTCCAACCAGGTTTAAAATTCTGTTTGACAAAAAAGCAAATATAAAGCTACCTTTTTACAGGAGAGTAGTAAATATTCTAAAGGAATCCACCATTGCATGGCCCAACGAAGTACATAGCTGGCCACGAGAGTACCTTTCCTGAACATTGACACAAGCAAACATTATTTTGGACTTAGCCCAATACGACAAAAGAAACACATCTCAATCTATAATCCGTGCAACGTTTAAAAATATAACGCCAGACTACCCTGACCATGGTTTTATTTATTGCGATGCTTCAAAACGCAATTCTGGTGTTGGATCAACAATAGTTACACCGAGCGGATCGGAACAATATTGCTTACCAAAAACAACATCAGTCTACTCGAGGGAGTTAGACGCTATCCTAAAAGCAACCGAATATCAAAGAGACTTAATAACTTTTATGTATTTCCCATGTAGAAATAGAGGGAAATTATCAAGCAGACAAACTGGCAAAAGAGGTCACTGAATTTCGAGGTACTAAATAAACTAACATCTGCGTTTTACCAGATCTTTAAAGACCAATCTGTGCAACCATCAGTGATATGTGGCAAAAATCATATGGCTCTAGGAACAGCGAACTCAAGTTAGTGCTGCCACCCATTCAACATCCCTTACCGCTTCCTCCATCACGCTCTCAACAAGTGCTAGTGAATAGACTACGACTTGGTCATACAAGGCATACCCACGATCATCTATTTAAAAGAGAAACTCTGCCTAGTGCGATATTTGTAATGTGATAGTAACGGTGAGAAACCTATTATGTGATTGTCCTAAATACCAGTACCTACGAGAATTACATAAATTGTCAAAAAGTACTATAAATATACTGGGCCCTACACTGAAGGTACAGCACCTGTGCGATTTTCTAAAGGACAACAACCTATTCAATTAAATATTAAACTTGCTATGATGTATATATGCCTATGTATTAACACCTGATGTAATATAATAGTTTTATATAATATTTATTATTAGATGTAGTCATGATATTCATCAAGTGGATAATTTATAGAATTATAATGTACAGGTTAGCCTGCTCGAAGCTGATGCAGGTTTTATTTAATAAAAACGTGAATTCTAACTGTTACTTATACTTTGGATATAATATCCCGAGCATCAAGCCGATCTAATGTATCACGTACAAAAAACGTTATTTGACGTACCTATGCCTAGATGGCTGAGAGTCGTCGCTCTTGCCTCATAAGCAGAATGTCATGTGATCGAATCCAGCTCGATTAATGTATGTTTTTTTATGTTTTATTTTGACGTTTGGAGAAACAATAGTGCACAGACTTCATACGTTTTGAACAAGATCTCATTTTTGTTTAAAACGAATAAATAAGTTTGTCACCTTTGAGTCTCAAATTATAATTTGTTATTGTTGATATTGAAAAAACCGATTTGATTACGTTGACTAAAACGAAATCATATTGGTGATTAACAACGAAAAATAACTGCTACGTTTATGATTTGGGAGATACGTTATTTTCTAAATATTAATTAAGTTTCCTTCTCGAAATCTTCTGTATAACTTTAAGGAAACTTGTAATACAAGTTCTTTAGCTTCATAGAAAATTGAGTTTGGGGCATTTTTCTCAAAAGGAGTTGGAACGTAAGATTTTTTTGATAATAGAGAGATATCGATGGTAACACTTTCGAAAGAATTATTGAAATGTGCGCATACTAGGACCTCTAAAATCGATCTTAAAGGTATGTGTAAGTTTAAAGTATTAACTTTACTAATAGGCCGTATAATAATACAACACTTATGAAAATTCGCTACTATAACGCACTTGCTGCGTCCCGAATTTTTTATAACATACTACCTTTCGAATACAGATATTACATTTTTAGATCCAGCCATTTTTGTTTAGTAAAATGCTAACCTTTTAACCTAACTTTGTGCTGCGAGAAAATTTAAAATTAAAGTTAATGAAATTTGAAAAAACTGACTTGTGTTTACAAGATTTTAAAAAACCGATATCTGTACCTATTAATTTAATTTTACAACTTAAAGATTCAGTTCCGTGAACCCGGAACTCATAATTCATTAAGTGAAGATTGGAACCTGTGATGAGCAATGATAAGCACATTTGTAATACCCTAATTACCGCAAGATGAATAACTCATTCTCTGATGACCCTAACTTGGTTAGTGAAACAACCGTCAGGTTTTTTCAAATGTCTTGCGGTGATTTGGATTCTCCAACTGTGCTTAACCCAATTCATCACAATAGAGTTTTTAGACTTGTCAATCGTTTCGCTAACAAAGTTAGCGTCATAAGAGGGATAAATAAACTAATAAATAATAAACAGTTTATCCATCCCTCCGATAACCCTAACTTTGTTAGCGAAACGGTCGTCAGGTTTAAAAACTGTATTGTGATGAATTGGGGTTTCCAAGTTGTACTTATCAGTGTTCATCACAGGTTCCAATCTATACTCATATTTCTGTGGCTTCACAAATGTTCGCTTTCTTTTTTGTAACCGGTTTTGCTGCTTGACAGCATCATAAAACACAAAATAAAAATACCAACAATATTAGCAAAATCGGTTACAGAAGAGAAAAAGAAAAAAACACTATATATATATATATATATATATATATATATATATATATATATATATATATATATATATATATATATATATATATATATATAGGGTAGGGCATCACATACGCGTCGGTCTCTCTAATCAAAACTGTTCGAATTTACAAATTCTTTTTTTCTAGCATATGAAGGGTCTTCAGGAGCATCTTCTTCAGAAAAAAAGATACATATCAAAGGTATTTTTTTTTAATGGAACGCTAGTATAGTATTCAGTTTTCGTCATCTAGAGATAAAAGAAAGGTAAGTTACAATAGGATTACCTATACCTAAAACCTACCGTTCTTGAGAAATACAGCAATTTTTTGAAAATTGAAGCCTCATCGCCAAACAATTTTTCTTACCCTCAGCAACGTAAACAATCTTACGTATATTAGTATTTAATAGGATTGTTGCATGGAACAGAAAAAAGAATTTAATGTAAAGTTATACCGGATGATCAGTAACATACTAGTTATATTTGACGCATAATATTGCAAATAATTCAATTATTTCAAAAAGCACACGCTGTATATAATGTCTTATTATTCTACAAAATTTTATTACCTTTCAATTGATACTAGGGGCCCCTTTACCTAGTTCAAACAGTTTTCGAGATTTTGGAATTGTTTGTTTCCCATAATAAATACCAATATCTACTTAGGAAGCGAAGGGACTCTTGCATGGATATACGGTTGTTATCAATTTATTTGACATTTGTGGAATATTTTTACTTTATTGTGTTCTATCAAGTGCTTTGGTGTTTTTGTAAAAGGGTTCAACAGTTATATAAAAATGAAAACATATCCTGTACAGGAAAAAATGGATATTATTGTTGTTATTGGGAAATGTCAAGAAAATTGTTTACTGGC
The DNA here is from genome assembly GCA_964006375.1 of Tillus elongatus. NCBI lineage: Eukaryota > Metazoa > Arthropoda > Insecta > Coleoptera > Cleridae > Tillus > Tillus elongatus. The sequence goes on from OZ023266.1 coordinate 124,731,835, forward strand.
TGCGAGGGTTTATGCTCAAAAATATCCATCTCGACATCATCCAGACAAGAGAGTGTTACAGAGACTGTTGCAGGTAATTTTAATTCGACGAATTGATTGTGGGCCCTTGACAAAGTTGGTGAGAATGAAAAATTCTTTGATTTTGTGCTATTTTCAGACGAGAGTGCATTTCATAACACGTACCTAGTAAATAGATACAATTATCACTATTATAGTAGCGAAAATCTACTAACATTTTTTCAACTGTTGCAATACAATGTGCTTGATAAATGTTTTTTCTCGATGACCTTAATTAATTTACTTAGCCTACAATATAAACGCTCACTATCATCGAGGCTTACTTGATGATGAAAGGTGACACTTAGTACTGAAAACAAATAATTCTAAATATATCTGTTTGAGTTAGGTATAGGGAACCCTAGTATCAATTGAAAGGTAATAAAATTTTCTGGAAGAATAAGCCATTATATAGAGGGTGTACTATTTGAAATAATGCAGTTATTTGCAATACTATGCGTCAAATATCACTAGTAGGTTACTCACCATCCTGTATAACTTTACACTAAATTCTTTTCTCTGTTCCATGCAAGAATCCTCCTACTAAATACTAATATAAGTTAGATTTTTATACGTTTCTGAGGTTATGAAAAAAAAATGCGTTGAAGCTTCCATTTAAAAAAAAGCTGTATTTCTCAAAAACGGTTTTAGGTATAGGGAATCCTATTGTAACTTACCTTTATTTTATCTCCAGGTGACGAAAACTGAATAATATACTGGGTGTTCCATTTAAAAAATATATAACTTTGATATGTATATCTCTTTGTGAACATCCTGTATCATCGACAATATTTTCAGAAGATGCCCCTGGAGCTCCTGCATATGCTAGAAAGAAACAGAATTTGTAAATTCGAACAGATTCCATTAGAGAGACCGACGGGTATATGGTGCCCCACCCTGTGAATATATATATATATATATATATATATATATATATATATATATATATATATATATATATATATATATATATATATATATATATATATAGGGTGGCGCATTGAAAACGAAACAGACTGATTTGCGCCCAGAGAAATTTTTTTTAGAAACGCTGAAACACGTCAATTTTAATATTGAGGGGGACGTGTTTTGACATAAAACTCAACTTTGTCACATCAACCCCTTAAGGGTGGTGATAACAACCCTTATATTTTAAATAAGGAACATGGGTCGAGTGTTACATCATTTGAAAGCTCTTTCTTTTATGAATTCAGCACACGAATTTTTTTTTGGAATCTTTATGAACTCGTTTAAATTTACTCACAGTTGAAGATGCAAAAACGCATTTCACTCATTCCGACAAGAAATGTGCTGATAGTCAATGTTTTGTTGGTTTGTAAAGAACAAACAACAAAAAATTGACTATCAGAACACTTATCGGAATGAGAGAAATGCGGTTTACTATTTCAGTTTATCAGTCGTTTTGATACTTGATAGTACTACCGAAAATTAATTTCACAATGCTGTATTCTGTAGAAGAAAGAGTTGAAATAATTACTTTTTTTTCCAAAAACGATGACAGTGCCAACTGTACCGCAAATTTGTTTAATGAACGACATCAGAACAGACATGTTGACAGAAAATACATTTTGGAGTTAGTTTCAAAGTTTCGACAAAGTGTTTCAGTAGCCAACAAAAAACGGGATCCTGAACGTGAATTTCCGGTTAGAAATGAGACTACTGAGATTGAAGTTTTAGGACAAATTGCTACAGACCCAACTTTGGGCACGAGAAACTTGGTCACTGTTTCAAACATCAAAAGAGAAACTATTCAGTCAATATTGAAGCATCATAAATATCACCCGTATAAAATTCGTCTTGTACAACAACTGAATGAAGATGATTTTGATCGGCTGCTGGACCTTTGTGAAGTTAGACTGCACGAATAGCTGATAACGGGAACTTTCTGTTCAATATCTGTTTTCCAGACGAGTGTACGTTTTTATTAAACTCTACAGTCAATCGTCATAATTGTCGTTATTGGGCAGATAATAATCCAAGAAATTTTCACGAAGTCCACGCTCAAACCCCAAAGAAATTGAATGTCTGGCCCGGCATTTTTGAAAACCGTTTAATCGTACCAATTTTTCTAGATGGCAATTTGGGTGGCGAAACGTATTTGGAGTTACTATAAGATATCGTTTACCTTCTACTAATTGACATTGTTGAAAATTATGATCGCTATCAAGAAAATCAGTTAGTGTTTCAACAAGATGGAGCTCCTCCGCATTTTTCACAACGTGTTAGGGAGTTTTTGAACAGAGAGTTTCCAGAGCAATCGATTGGGCGTAGAGGTGCTATCGAGTGGCCCCCTAGACCATCGGATTTAAATCCTTAAACTTCTTTCTATAGGGTCATTTAAAGAGTAGAATTTTCGCAACAGAATCGGAGTCTCTGAAAGAATTACGACGACGCATTGTTGAATAATGCCGTCTAATAACTCCACAAATGCTCCAGAATGTCAGAGCTCGTTTTGAACAAAATGTGTACTTTTGTATGGAAGCTGGTGGTCAACAATTTGAACACTTGCTTAACTGAATGAACATTTTTGAACGTTTGGTTTTTTTTTTGTTGGTTTTTTTAACGAAAAATTGACTAACTAGTGCATTTCTTATCACAATGTATGAAATACGTTCTTACAACTCCAACTGTGAATAATTTTAAAACGAGTCGATATAACTTGCAAAAAAATTTGTGTGCTGAATTCAGAAAAGGAAGAGCTTTAAAATGATGTAACACTCGACCCATGTTCCCTATTTAAAATATAAGGGTTGCTATCACCACCCTTAAGAGGTTGATGTGACAAAGTTGACTTTTATGTAAAAACATGTCGCCCTCAATATTAAAATTGACGTGTTTCAGCGTTTCTTAAAAAAATCTTTGGACGCAAATTGGTCTGTTTCGTTTTCAATGCGCCACCCTATATATATATATATATATATATATATATATATATATATATATATATATATATATATATATATATATATATATATATATATATATATATATATATATATATATATATATATATATATATAGGCGACTATCGTGTATAAAGTGATTGCTTGTTTACAATCAAACTGTATGGGACTTTTTTAACTGATAACGAAAGAACAATTTTCGCTGTTATCATTTAGGAATGTAAATAAAATACATTCACAAAGATAATTTTTCATTTCAGCGGTCACTTTTATTTCGCCATAAGATCTACGTACAAAAATGTTAGAACTACAATTAACAATAAATTAACATTAAACTAATTATATCGTCATATTCATATTGATGTCTGCAACAGTGTAAACAATCAAATAAGGGAAGACTAGTAAAAAGAAAAGAAAATAAAAAAATATGAAACAAACTGTGAGTATCTAAAATTAGCAGTTTTGAAATTAGATTAGATTATTTTCCAATTTTTTTTACCGGTTGAACTAATGATTTTTAAACTGACTCTTAAAACTGTATTCGTAAATATAAAATGCACATTTCTAGGTAAATTTATTCGAAAAATAATTTTGTTATGAACCTGACATTCTTTTTAGAGGTTTTAGCAAGTAAATCTCACCATAGAGGTGGGTCAGTAAAAGTGACCAACTGTGTTTTGACTTTAATTTTTAGTAAAATTGAAAAACTTAAATTCCTAATTTCCATAAGAACCAAAGCAGTACTTCTAAAAAATAATAACACAAATAGAAAATGTTTACTTTCTGCTGTAGTAAATAATCTTTCAGTGAATTTTTATTTAAAAAAAATCACTAATAGAGATTTATCGATGGTGAGACTTTCCAAAATTTTTTTCAAATAGGCGAGAATTAGGACCCCTAGAACCCATATCCGGGGTCAGTTTCAATTTATATATATATATATATATATATATATATATATATATATATATATATATATATATATATATATATATATATATATATATATATGTATATATATATATATATATATATATATATATATATATATATATATATATATATATCCATATATATCCAACCGATAACTGAAAAAATAACTAGCCGATTTCGATGAAACTCAGCAAGTGCCTTTATTTTATTAATGGCTTGGACGCCTTCGTTAGCCAGCAAAATCGGACAAGGTTTTCCGGGAAATTTTTGAGCTTCCTTTAAAAAAAATGTTTCTCCGAAAATTACAAAGCCATTTTAATGAAATTTGGTGGATATGTTGCCTTGCAAAAGACATTACTAGGTACCAAAATTAAATTTTTAAGTTTATAGAAAATGGAGTTATTCAAATTTTGAGTTTTCGTCGAAAAAAATTTTTTTCTCCAAAAATTACTAAGGTCTTTAAACTAAATTTGGTAGATATATTGCCTTCAGAAAGGCCTTACTACGTACCAATATTCAGCTGTCTAAGCCTATAGAAAATTGAGTTATTAAAATGTGAAGCATTTAATAAAAAATCACTACCATAACGCACTTGCTGCGTCTCAAACTTTTTTCTTTAAATATAGACATACATTTTTCTCTAAATGAAGATTGGAACCTCACTCATAGGTACACTTGGAGAACCCAAATCACCAAAACACATCTTCTAAAGACCTGACCCATCATTTTACTAACAAAGTTAGCGTCCTTAGAGGGATGTGTTTCATCTTTTTGTTAGCGAAACTACAGTCATGTCTTTAAAGGATATGTGGTGGTAATTTGGGTTTTCCAAGTGTGCTTATATATATTTCTCATCAAATTCCGAACCAACTTATATGCTTTCCATGACAAACATTGTGAAAAAACTGTATGCGGCGTTGCCAAGCAGCGTAAACTTTCCTTATGGAAAAAATGCAAATTAAGGCTAATTGCCAATAAATTATACCCAGCGATCTTGTTGATGACAGATTAAAGCTAATTTTTGAGATATCGATAGAAAAAGTAGTCTTAGGATTTTTTTTAATACGGAATGTCTTTTTAAGCCATTTTATTTTGCGGACTTGAAAGCTGAGATGGCTTTGTGTGCGTGCGTGCATTCGTGGGCATAATGAACCAAACATAGGCGCAGGTATTGAATTATTATTATATATATATATATATATATATATATATATATATATATATATATATATATATATATATATATACAGGGTGCCTCACGTAAGAATGAACAGCATGGGGATCTCGGAAACCGTAAGAGATATGAGGTCGGTCAAATTAGAAAAAAGTTGCGGAATGATGAGGCCCCGTAAGCGGCGTTCGCAAATATCAATTATCTTTGTAGTGAATTTTTATTTTAAAAAATTAACTAATAGAGATGTATCTATGGTGAGACTTTGCAAAAATTTTTTCAAATGAGCTCGAACTAGGACGCCGAGAACCCATATCCGGGGTCAGTTTTAATTTTTATATGTTTATATATATATATATATATATATATATATATATATATATATATATATATATATATATATATATGTATATATGTGTGTATGTATCCAAACGATAACTAAAAAATTAATTAACCGATTTTTGATGAAACTCGGCAACTGCCTTTCTTTTATTAGTGAATTTTTTTTTTAATTTTTTAGTGAATTTTCTTAAAAAAAATTCACTAATGAGGGGATCCCGACTTTGAATTTTGAAAAAATTTCTTCAAATGAGCGCTAATTAGGCCCCCCAGAACACATATCCGGGGTCAGTTTCAATTTATATATATATATATATATATATATATATATATATATATATATATATATATATATATATATATATATATATTTGTGTGTGTGTGTGTATATCACACCGATAACTCAAAAAATAATGGGCCGAATTTGATGAATACCTTCCTTTTGCAAATGGCTTGGATAAGTTCGTTAGCCAGGAAAATCGGTCCAGGTTTTCCCGGAAAATTTTGTGTTTTCTTTCGAGAAATAAAATATCTCCGGAATTAACAAAGTAAGGGCAACCAAATTTGGTACGCAGGTTTACGTGCTTATAGGTAAGTTACCTACCTCTGTAGGTCAAAAGACAAAAAAGTTACAGGCATTTAAATAAAAATAAATTTGGGTTTCCAGAAAACGTCAAAGTTGAGATTTAAACGTCAAAATTGGCAACATTTAGGCAAAGAACTTGAATCTAATACGGGCTATGGAAATAAAATGTCTCATTTTAATAAAATATTTCCAGAAAATTCATTTCAAATAGACCCTTTCTCTGATGCTTGGCCTTTGCTGTAGAGTTTATCGTTTAATGGTATATAATTTTTGTAGAATTTTCGTAAAAAATCAATAAAGCTCAATATATCTGTTATTATACAAGATATGAAAAAAAATTGTATATATTAATTATAGGGTGTCTTGAGCTACATCTTAAAAATGATTTCTACAATCACAGGCTGGCCCAAAAGTCGTTGGTGATACAAATTTTCTTTTTCTTTATCAAACACTCCTTATGTTATTGCATTTTTGCATTTTCCATCGAAATATAATGCATGTTTATAAGAAAAACAATCTGGACGCAGGAAGTGCGTTATGGTAGCGAATTTTGATCAAATGCTTCATATTTGAATAGCTCAATTTGCTATTAACCTATAAGGTTGAGCAAGAAACGAGTATTTCGAGAACACTTCAAGTTTACTTTCGGAAATTTTAGTACATTTTCAAACAATAAAATTATTTTGGTAACCAAATTTGATGCCTGCTTTCTTAAAAAAACACACATTATTGCTATTAAAAAATATTTTCAGTACAAACTGTAACATTAACATCATTAACATTGTTCAACTTGGGGATTTGACGAAATAAATTTTTCAATGATAGACATCCTTGAAAATGTTATATTTTTAGTCAATATAAAACATGAAAATAGTATGGTAATTGAGCACAATTAGACCAATTCCTTTCAATATTGAATTAAATTTGGTAGGCATGCTGCAACCATAGAAGTTCTATCATCTATCAAAAGTCTCAACGCAGCAAGTGCGTTATGGTAGCGACATTACATATAATTATTCTTAATGACAAAAATGCATTTTACTTCCTCATCGTCAATACGTGTGGAAGCATGGCATCGGCGATAAAAATCTTTTTTTTTCGCTTACACGTTGTTAAAATTGTCAAAACATATAGAAAACATGATTTGGAAACGATTTTTTTTGTCTGTCGGTCTGTCTGTTTGTAGCCACGATAGCTTTAGAAAGATTTGAGATATAGTTCTAAAATTTGCTGTACAGTTAGCAGCCGATAAACGAACAGTTCGAATTGTTTTTGGGTAAAATCGCTTCAGGGTGGTTGATTTGGTGAAAATTGAAATTTTTTCGTTAAAGCTTGAGTAATACAACGTTTTAGGGTTTGTTTATTAGAAAACCTTCAATTTCGTGAAACCTGTGCCGAAATTAAAATAGGGGTTGAATGTGTGGGGGGTGGAATATTCAATATTTTTTTTTGCTAAAACGGCGTAAAAGGTCTCGAAACGTATAGAAATTTGATTCTGGAACAAAAATTTTTTGTCTGGCGGTCGATCTTTTGGCCTGTACGGCTGTCTGTTAGCAGGCGCAAGAACTATCGAACGAATTGAGATTTCCTCTTTAAATTTGGTATCTAGGTAGCACCCTAGAAAGGAACGTTTGGAATTTTTTTAAGTAAGATCGTTTGGGGGTAAATGAGGGATGATTTGGTAAAAATAGACATGCTTTCGTTGAAGCTCGAGTAATATAAAGTTTTGAAAGTTTATGGGTACCGATATATGAATATTTTCTTTGTAGTTAACTGATGGACCCTAGATTCATTCCATAAGAATGTCTTTCTGGACAAGTAGATAATCACAGCTATGTGGAAGTTATGATTCAATTTGCAGCAGTATTTTTTAATGAAAGACATCAAAATTGGTTAACAGCGTAACCTCTCTAGTAAAAACAATGTTCAATATTTTATCAAAATAACTTTATGGTTGAAAAAAGTTCAAAAATAAAAATAAAGTGAAAATATTTTCGAAAAAACTAGTTTGATTTTCCTAGCCAACGTTTTTTACACTTTATTAAACATAATTATAAATTCTTAAAATTTCACCAAAATTTCACATAAATGATTTATTTCTACAAAAACACAAAAAATATTTCTGCCAAAACTGAATACAAATATTTCCAAAACTAGAGACTTTAGGTATATAAAGTGTTATACAAGAGTTTGAGCAGAGAAACAGAAACAGAAACATAAAATACTGGGAGTTATATTTTAAAAAAAACTAAGTTACGGCAGTATCAATTTTTTTAAATTCAGCCGCTGTTTGGAGCGCCCTGTATATAGTAACCTCGATTTTTTTGACGATAAGTATGAACTTAAAACCTCCTCGAACGCATAATTTTATTGGAACCCAGCTATATATTAGTAAAAATGCCGTAACACTATTTCTGATATCTGCCAAAAGAATGAGAAGTTACAAAACAATTGAAAAAATTGCAAACCGTGAACGATATAATTTTTTTGTCATTAGAAACATTAATTATAATTCGATGAGAAATTCAGAAATGCAATAATATAAGGGATGTTTTATCTAAAAAAAAAATAAGTTTGTATCACTAACAATTGATAGGCTGTCCTGTGATTATCAAAATAACTTTATAACGGCTCAAAATGACCCCTAATTAAGGTATATAATTTTTTCTTGCGTCTTGTAAAATAACGGATATACCTGTAGGTATATAAACATATAAAAACTAAAACTGACCCTGGATGTACGGCGCCTATTTAGCGCTTATTTGTAGATATTTTCTAAATACAAAAGTCGCGATCTCCTCAATACCGAATTTTTTCTACGAAGGTTAGCTAAAATCTATAGACTATTAAACCGCAAATCCTATAAGTACAACTACTGCCAATTTATCAGAAAAAGGGTCTATTTAAAAAACATTTTCTGCAAATATATTAGTAAGATAAAAGGTAATGACGGTTGAAGCAGTAACTTTGGCGTTTTAAGAAGAAAAACTTAAAAATTTTCAAAGTAATTTTCTTTGTATCTCTTGACCTTTTGGCAAGAAAACTTTCTTTGTCTGTAATATTCAATAGATTTTGTAAATCACAAAAAATATTTTCGACTCGACTGTGATCACAAGTGGCACCAAAAATGTTTTAACTTAAATGAACAAAACTTTTTTCTTTGGTTTAACTTAGAAATCTGAATTAAAAACATGCGTGCAAATTTGGTTTCTACAGCTTTGTTATTTTCGGAGATGGAAAAAATTTCGAAAAGGAAACTCAACTTTCTCCGGAAAACTGGTCTGACTCTCCTCGCTAACGTACTTATCCAAGTCACTTATAAAAGAAAGGTTCTTACCAAATTAAAATGGGTTTATTATTTTTGGGTTATCGATGTGGTACATATATGCATGTATATATATATATATATATATATATATATATATATATATATATATATATATATATATATATATATATATATATATATATATATATATATATATATATACCCAAGCAACAAATTAAGGCAGGTTAACCAGCACTCGAGTCCAAATAACCTAGCCAAGTTGTAATTTAGTTATAATTAACTAAAATGTTGACTTGATTGTCATAATCACTACAAATTTGAGAATGCAGCTCCCAATTAGCCTATTTTTGACTATTAAAATTACTTCAAAGTCAGTAACTTACAAGTAACTAAATTGGTAAAAATTTGGTTCAATTTGAATTGAATTTAAATATACTTAAATATAATTTAGAGTTTCAATTCCACAATTATTGGTAATTTTTAGGTCGAAGTGTGACCTAAATTGGCCAAAAGCTGACTGCTGAATCCAGATACCTAAAATACATATTTTAAGGTAATTTATTACCTAATATTAACTTACAATACGTCTCTGTGGTATAGTAAATTGTAGTTCTTCTTATGAAGTCCAGATTACATATATATTACCAATCTAACCGCAACACAACACAAAACATACTTTGGGCACTAAAATAACCTAAAATGGCTTTCTGATTGGCCGTATAGTCATAATTACTGCAGAAGCGGTCTTTCAAGACAAATTGCTTACATCAAAGTTGAAAATGCCCACAAAATTTCACATCAAATAAAAATGTCCTCAAAGTTCAAAGTGTCATACAGTGAAATCAATTTGTAAATGTTGAAGGTCTTTCAGTTGATTAACTTAATTAATAAAAGATTTATTCTTCGGTCACAGTCTCTGTGTAAATCCTAAAAACGTATGACAACTTCATCGGCTACTACTTTATGGAAGAAAAGCTGCTGATTTGAAATCACCCCTTCAATATAATACAACCCTTTTTATGCCCATGTAGTGAAGCATTGGCAACACGGTCAGCTGTCATATGTTTATTTACTTATTTTTGCTCTATTGATGTCTATAACTTATTATGCAATCAAAGATCAAAAACGCTATATAATCATTCCTCTATGTCTCTCCGTTGTGCACGTATATAAGTTATATATATATATATATATATATATATATATATATATATATATATATATATATATATATATATATATATATATATATATATATATATATATATATATATGTATATATATATATATATATATATATATATATATATATATATATATGTATATATATATATATATATATATATATATATATATATATATATATATATATATATATATATATATATATATATATATATATATTGATACATGTAAATTTATGACTGCTAATAAATTTAAACGAAATTCGTTTACCATGTAGTTGAAATTCTCATAATAGAACAAAATGCCTTCAAAGTTTGGCAAGTTTGCCCTGTCATTGGGAATTGTTACTTATAGTTAAAAAAATGGAGCAAAATTAACTTTCAGGTCAATACTGTTACAACAGTAGCCATACTAAACTATGCTTGCGGTATCCATCTTGAGCGTAGGATAGTTTTGTCTTGTTTACATCACCAATCGTCAAAATCGGATTTTCAAGAATTTTGAATAGTTTTTAATTTTAACTAATGTTACTTTTTACAGAGGCGCTTGAATTATATCAGAGCATCATAATCATGTTAAGAGAAAAAAACACAACCGCAGTGTTTTTTTTTCCTTTATACACTGCGAATTACCTTTATCATTGATCCAAATATTTAAAGTATCTTCTTTGATCATTCAACATGTTGTTATTTTTTAACAAATATGGACATACCTAGTTGCTAATATCTACTGTTTCTTAATACATACATAACCACAGATTCTACAGAATAATGTCACATGCGCAGTTCGTTATTAAAAATTTCACGGCACTTGCTCCCAGATGTCGCATTCAAGTAAAACGTTGGACGTTTTTACCAACAAATTACGTCGATTGGCCCAATATATAATGAAAATGCCCTAAATGTAACTAAAACGCCTTGGTCGAAATGCCTCGCTGGACCTATTATCGACTTCACTATTACTTTCAGTTTAATCCCTACATTGGTAAACTACCCTTAAATTTTACTTGAAAATAACCTGTGGTGATTTGGTCGCCGACCTATTGTTAGGGCGATTTTACGCCAATTTGACTTCAAATCTTGCTTGGGTATATATATATATATATATATATATATATATATATATATATATATATATATATATATATATATATACAGGGTGATTCATTAAGGGTGGAGACCGGCTGTACCTCGGAAACAGTATATCTTAGGATTTTGGGAACAAAAGTTTAATACCGAAACTGGCCACGAAAAAACCCTGAAAATTATTTACGGGGTTGTAGGTCGACCGCCAGAGTGTGCAACTGAAAACCAAAAATGGATATTTTGCGAAACAATTCCTAACAGGTTTACTGAGAATATAAAAATAAGGATCTCCGGATTTTATTGTATCTTATTAAATAACAGGTGGGGGCAAGTGGGACCCTTGTTTTTAAAAAACGCTTCCAAGTCCGGTTCTGCTCAACCAAATCTTTCAAACTTGCTCTTGTTACAAAGATATCTTCTATCCAATATGATATTTATAAATTCGAATTATTATAACAAAAATATTGTGAATGCTAGAGGGCGCTGCTTCATTTTTTTACCAATCGTCTTATTAGTGAATTTTCTCACAAAACATTCACTAATGAGGACATCCCGACTTTTTCATTTTGAAAAATTTAAATTTCTTCAAATGAGCGCGAACGAGGACCCCTAGAACTCATATTCGAGGTCACTTTCAATTTTTATATGTATGTATGTATATATATATATATATATATATATATATATATATATATATATATATATATATATATATATATATATATATATATATATATATATATACTGATAACTGAAAAAATAATGGTCCGATTTTGATAAAATTTGGCATATACTTTCCTTTTGTAAGTGGCTTGGATAGGTTCATTACCCAGAAAATCCAACTAGGATTTTAGGAAAAATTTTGGTTTTTCTTTCGGAAAAGTTTTTATCTAAAAAATACAAAAGCTATGTTAACCAAATTTGTTAAGTCAGTTTACGATATCAGAAGTCAACGATATACCAAAATTTTTATTTATATTCTATATTTCTATATTTATTGACATAAATCATGATATTATTACTCAAAGCATAAATTTATAAGAAAATTTATCAAGGCACCTATTACCTATTTATTTTCTATACTCAAAATGTTTCCCACCTTTTGCTATGCACAAATTCAGTCTTTCTATAGTAGAATTGACACCGGCTTCAATTTCATCAACAGAAATACTTCTTACTACTTCCCGAATCCTCTCTTTCATATCCTCAAGTGTAATTGGACGTGTTTCAAAAAATACATCTTTAATTCTTCACCAGAAGTGGACATCTAAAAACGTAAGGTCAGGTGACCTTGCTGCCCATGGAGAAATACTACAGTCCACTTATCTGAAAACGTAATATCTAAATAATTTCGAACAGCTCCGGCAGAATGTGCTTGGTAACTGTCTTGTTGATACCAAATATCTAGCTTGTTTTGAATCAGAACATCTTCTAGGAAAATGGGTAAAACATTATTTAAAAATTCTAAGTACATTTCTCCCGCTAATTTTCCTTCAAAGAAAAAAGGTCCGATAATCTTCGAGTTTGAAATACCACACCACACTTTACACTTTTGGTAATCGACCGCCCTCTGCCAATCTGGGTTGGTTTCCGAAAAGTACTGGCTGTTGTGTAAGTCGACCTTACCAGAGCTTCAAAACTTAGCCCCATCCGTCCATACTATTTCAAATAGAAAGTTTGGGGGACGGTCGTCTTAACATTAATCGAAAATTACCAAAACGGCGCACACCACAAGAAAGCGTATGTAACGTAGAGTAATAATCTGAAAAAAAATAATTACGGAAGATCCACTAATAGCAGATAAATTGAGAAATTAAGTTCTCAAAAACACACGATTTGCAGGGTTTGAACTGTAAATTTTCAGCAGCGTTGCCACATTTAATATTGAATCCCAAGAGTGTTGCCATTTTAACGAAATAAAAGATCTAAAATACTTTTTACACACGATCTTTCCGATCTGACCTTCTGGACCTGATAACGCAGCCTATCTGCATCAATTATGTCAACCTAACAACAGCCATAACCTCAGGTGCAAGAATATACGTTTTTGTTACAAATCGAAAGGTTTCAATTACTTTTATCATTGAAAGGTCATTAAAAACGAAATATACCACATTGCTTAACCTCACTAAGGTTGATTTTAGGCCATATTCTGTTATAATCGCGTTAATATAAAGTTGATGTTAAATCGACCGTTCCCGAAGTCTCAAGTACCATTTACATACCTTTTAACCAGTTGCAATGGTCTAGTCGACGATCAAAATCTCTTTCTTTTAATTCTTGATGTAAAACAACATGATAAGCATGCATTTTATGTTCGTTTAGTATTGTATTAATCAAAGAATTATTTAATCCTAGATCTCTCACAATGTTCCTAATACTTAGCGTGATTATTCAAAATTTTTGTGGCTAATGGAATAAAAATTTCGAAGCTAGCTTACTGAACCGAACTAAACTAACTTAGCGTGATTCAGCACCAACATACGCCACCACGGTAGTAACATTTTGTTCATTTCTATTTCTCCGTACCCCATTTTTTACTTTCACAAGTTAAACATTGCCAAGTTCTCGTAGTCGCCTTTCCAGTCTTTTAAAAACGTTTATTGAATTACTCGGCCTTCCAGTATATCGTAGCGCATATTCGCTTTTAGAAATGACTGCATTTTACAGGCTTTAAAACTTCAGACCTAGCATACCAGAAAATTCTTCATTTGAAAAATAAGGCATTGTAAGAAAGTGACTTTTCAAACGTACAAATTTATTTTGACAACAAATTGAAAATAAACAATAACAGAACAGAAATGTCATCTCCAAAGAACTATGTGAAAACTGGAACCTGTGATGAGCACTAATAAGTACACTTGGAGAAACCCAAGTCACCACAACACATATTTCAGAGACCTTACGATCGTGTCGTTGACAATGTTAACATCTTCAGAGGAAGAAAATTATAAACTAAAAACCTAGCTTCCGTGTATTTATATCGCGTCAAGGTAAACGAACGAGTACGAAGTAAAATTGTCGTCCAAGAACGATCGTTTGTTTATTGTGTAGTGAAACTACGAGGTCAAAGACTTGTTTTTATTCTTCTGGTCGACAAATTTATGAGCCCTTATCTAATATGGGTTTAAGGGAACCGAGTTATTTTTAGGAATCTGTACGTTACCTTTCGATCTAGAAATTTACTATGTGGATATTGGATCATGCCGACAAAGACATCTGTTGAGATAAACAACATCAACTCAACTCACCTTTTTTAAATAGAAAACTAAACCCGGGTGTTTGGCCCACATTGCTAACTCTAACAAAGGATAAATAATGTAACTAAAGTACTACATAAAAATATATATTTATATTGATTTTAATTCTTCGTAAACAGTATTTATATTGACTTCATAGATACAAACAAAACGAACAGGTCTTTAAGTAGATACAAACGTAGAGATTAGTATATGTATAAACCGGCCGAGTTATTGACAGTAATTTATTATTCTACCAGACAAATTAGGAGTTTTAAGGGGTCAAATGCAAAGTGAAAATAAAATTGTGTGTTTACCTTATCAACCACGAATCACAAAGGGTTTGGAAAGTATTTTTAAGAAAGCCGATTTACATTTGACTTTTTCGACGAAAAGTAATTTAAAAAACTTGTTGTGTAATACGAAAGACAAAGACAAAGTCACTGAAATGTCCGGTATTTATGAGATTCGTTGCAAAGATTGCGATCTTAAATACGTGGGCCAAACTAGGAGAAACATAGTCACCAGATTTTGTGAACATCTCGCACAGTTACGATATGGTGCTGTGGATAAATCATGTGTGGCACAACATATATGGGATAATAATCACCACATTGACAAAGAAAATTTGAAACTTGTCAAAAATGTTAGACATCAAACTATGCTTGATTCATTAGAAAGTATTTTTATATTAAGGTCTATTAAGAACAAAACTTCATTGAATCGTGCGGCACCTTTAATTTCAAGCCCTTTATTTTCACTTTGCATTTCACCGCTTAAACACTCCTAATTTGTCTGGTAGAATAATAAATTACTGTCAATAACTCTGCCGGTTTATACATATACTAATCTCTACGTTTGTCTCGGCTTAAAAACCCGTTCGTGCTGTTTGTATCTAATAGTTAATAAATAGCATCATCCCGTTATAAAAATAGAGAATGGACCTAACCACAAAATTTCCTCATGCAGTGCTAAATTTCCGTTATAGTTTGACGTGAACAGTTACAAGTAAACCGTTTCGCATTACCAAATTCAAATTTTCGGTCTCTCAGTCTATAGTCTAGTTTTGTGTCAGATTTCTTTATGCACTTTCAATGTGACCCTACTCTTAGAATTCGCCGTTAGAATACATCGAGTTTCTGCTCCACCGTTAGCTCAGCTTTTGATTGTACACTGGATGTAAAATTTTTTCCTCCCGTCAGACTTGAAAAGCCCATGGTGAGCACTAGACATCAAGGTCACCTGGTGCAGCATTAGCTTCCTGTCAGCTGACAGATTAACACCCACAGAATCTCAGGTATTGGGCAGGCCAGTGGACCTTTCATTATAGGCACAAGCACCACACGTGAGTTATTTTTAACTTTAAAGTGATTCCATCCCAGAATGCATAAGCATAAACTTTCCGACAACATTTTGATTTCTCACCCACTTCATGCAAATTTTTAGACGACTTAATATCGAAGATAATTAGCCGTGAGATTGTTATTAAACAATTGTATTTGCTATTTACTTGCTGTACACTGCCATGTTTTGTGAAGGAGAACATTAGTATCTTATTTAACTAATTAAGATAATAATATACCTTTTTTTTTTCATTTATTCTGAAATCACGTTTTAAACAATAGAAATATTAAAACAAACGTAGCTCTTATCCCTTCACTCAAATCATGGTTAACCATTGCTAATAAATTTTTTTATATCTGACCTCCTGTCACAAATTTTCAGGAAATAAAACAGAGTAATTAAGTAAAAGCTAGGTAGGAAATCGAATTCGAGAACATTAGTATTTTATTAGAACAGACCATTAATTTTGCATTTGATATTCACTGTGTTTCTTTGTAAATGTATAACATATGTTTGATTTAACAGGAACCTTAATTTCAATAACCCCCATAATTGTTTTTATATCAATAAATTTAAATATTTATGTTTATAATATCTGTGTGATTGAATAGATAATTCCTAATTTGACCTTTCTCAATCACAGTTCTGCCACAAGTGAAAATTCTTAATATCTAATATCTAGCTCTCTTTTACTCAACTAAGCAGTAACAGTGTTTTGACCTGAAGGTTTTATAAATCTAGGACTTCGGGCAGAACAGAATAAGAACTGAGTAAATATTTAATTATTCTCTTATCTTCGGACCAAGCGTTGTGTTGTTTCTTTTATAACATATAAATCTGAAAGGCAAGTTCATATAGGTTAGGGTTTGGGAAGGTGATTATGACCACACTATTGACCGGATTTAGATCCAATGGAAATTTGTCATGAGATATCCATCTCGGAGAACCACTAAATAAACACGCTCGGATTCTTAAGTCATTAAAGCGGTTACACCACAAAAACTGTTTAAGACATTTTAAGAGGTTTGGGATAAAATTGCACTACTAGAAAGACTGAATCTGCGTATAGTAAATGATGGACAATATTTTGAGTATCTTAAATGAGTAAGTAAATTATTTTGTTACGAGTATCATTAGTTTGACTTAGTCTCATTATTTATGTTAATAATTATTGTCAGTTGTTTTATTGGTTAGTTTTTTCATAAGCACTTTCTTACGAAAGGACATTTTTTAAATTTAGTTGGGGGTAACCGCCATACTATAAAAGTAAAGAAAAAATCCCCATTATTATTTTTTAAGATATCTTTGGATACAAAAAATATATTAAATTTGGGGTTTCACTAGTTGCTGATTTACACTACTTTCATAAGGCGTGGTCAAACTTATATGTTTATATTTACCATTTTCTTAAGGAAAAACAATTGGTAAAAAAATTAAGCAGCGCCTTCTAGCATTCACAATATTTATTATAATGGTTCGAATTTACAAATATCCTATTAGCTTAGAAGATCTCTTTGGACGAAGATAAATTTGAACAATTCGGTTAAGAAAATATTCAGATATTTCCGAAGATCGTTATTTTTACATTTTCAGTAGACCTCAATTGGGAATTTTTTTGCAAAAAATCGGTTTGTTAATTTTTGGTTTTCCGTTACGCCCTCTGGCGGTTAACCTATAATCCTGTAAATGATTTTCAGGCTTTTTTCGTGGCCAATTTCGCTATTTTTTTTCCAAAATTCTAAAATACACGGTTTCTGAGATACAGCCGGTCGCCACCCTTAATGAATTACCCTGTATATGTAAGTGCGCTGTGATAACTAATTCTGATTTAAAAGTTTCAAAATCTAATAATCTATTCTTTATGCATCTATAATTTTCACTTTTCATTTTTAGTGAATTTTCGTTCACTAATGAAAAGAGCGAAGAAGCTTTCGAATTTTGAAAAAAAATCTTGAAATGAGCGCAAACTAGAACACACATCTGGGGTCAGTTTCAATTTTAAAATGTTGATATACGATGGCGGGTCAATAAGTCCGTGACTTTTTGAATGAAACACAGGTTTTGTGAAAAAAAATCATTTTATTTCTCAACATAGTCTCCTTTGAGCTCTATACACTTCGCCCAACGTTTCTCCAATTTTCTTATCCCTTCCAAAAAATAAGATTTGTCGAGGTCCTCAAAATAAGTATTTATTTTTGAGATGATTTCATCATTGGTGTCAAATATCTTTCCGCCGAGCCATTTCTTTAAGTTTGGAAGCAATAAATATGCACTCGGAACTAAATCCGGAGAATAGAGCGGATGAGGGTGGAATTCCTAGCTCAATTTATGTAATTTCGCCATGGAGACTACACATTTGTACACCCTTGCATTGTCTTGGTGAAAATGACTTTTTTCTTGGCCAAATGCGGTCGCTTTTTCTTCAAATCGTCATTTAATCGGTCCAATAGGTTGGTATAATATTCGCCATTGATTGTTATTCCCTTTTGAAGGTAATCAATGTGGCTTATACCGCGTGCATCCTGAAATACGGTTGCTACAACTTTATTGACTGACAAACCCACTTCGGCCTTCTTCGGCGCCGATTCTCACGGAGAAACCCACTTTTTTGACTGCTGCTTGTTCTCTGGTGTGCTGCATGCATGTTTGGTCCACGGTTACGAAACGGCGCAGAAACTCGTCCCTATTGCGGTTGAACGACGCCAAACACTCCTCCGAAGTCGTCACACGTTTGCGTACGTGGTCGATTGTGAGCAAATGCGGCACCCATCTTGCGGATAGCTTTCTCATACCCAAGTGATCATGCAAAATCCAAACCACTGAGCCATGTGATATGCCTATGACTTCCACAATCTCCCGCACTTTTAATTTCTGACTGGCCAACACCATATCGTGAATTTTTTCAATTGTTTCGGATATAGCGACCTCAGCTGGGCGTCCAGAACGTTCGGCGGCATTTGTGCTTGTACGGCCGAAACGAAATTCAGTAAACCACTTTTTTACCATTGAAATTGATAGTGCAGAATCCTTATAGTCTTTATTAAGTTTAGCCTTGAGTGATGTTTTTTTTCCCAAAAAATAATGTTTCATGAGCACACAAAATTCACTTTTTTCCATTTTCGTTATAACTCAAGAGGTTGTCTGCTTTCAATGGCTATCTAACACAAACCAAATGACGCAGATTGTTGAAAATTTGACAGGAGTCAACAGACAGATGCTTGTTGACAGGAGCACTGTTGCCCTTGCTGTGAAGGGGCGGGAAATTCAAAAAGTCACGGACTTATTAAGCCGCCCTCGTATACGGATAAATAAACTCATAAGAAGACATTTTTTCAAAATTCGAAAGTCGCGATCTTTTCAATAGTGAAATGTTTCTACGAAAATTCACTAAAAATGCAAAGTAAACATAGATTCATAAAAATGTATAATTAGATTTCGTAACTTTTTAATTAAAAATTTAGTTATCACAGGGCACTTGCTGCGTTTGCACGTTCTGCATAGAGGAGCAAACAATTAAAATACAGTTGGTGAAAATACACATTGACACATAATATAATAAGACTAACGACTATTATAAAATTCCAAGCTCCTCCATGGCCGTGCGGGAAAGTCGATTCAGACTTTCCAATACGGACTCGGGGGACGACGGTTCGAGACTCACCGGCAGCGGATGATTTTTCAAATCACTGTCGTCGTTGAGATCGAACTCAAGGTGGAGGGTAGGTTAGTTTAGATGAGCAAAAAGGGTCAGCAATGGCCTAATTGCCAGTAAGCATCTTACCTCTTTACTATAAAATTCCAGGTATATCAATTATCAACAGTTCGAATTTTTTACTTCTTAGATATAGAGTAAATTCGTAAATAAATTCTAAAATGTCTGCCGCAGAACAAGATCAAATGCTCAATAATTTCAATAGTAGAAAACAAGCGTTTATAGAGCATCAACGAAGAGAATTGTGGAAAGTGAGAAGGGCATGGACATTTCTTATTCGTGAATTAAGATTTTTCCACAGAAGATCATTGAATCACCCTCCAACATTTAGGAACTCTCTATTTCTTTGTATTGAAATTGACAGGCTTGTGATTAGAGGCCATTTTCTCAATAAGAAGCTTGCAAAGATAGCAAGAAACATTCTTCAGTTCGAAGAGGTGTGTATTTTTCAATATATTTATAGTAATTTTAAATTACCTTTAAATGGATTGTTTAGTAGATCTGAAACAATCTAATAAGAAGTGTGGACGCAGCAAGTGCCTTATCGTAGAGAATTTTCATTAAAATGTTTTTTATTTCAAATATGTTTTTTAATGAGAGACGTCAAATTTAAAGAAAATGTAACCTTTATAGTAAAAACCATGTACCAAATTCCATCAAAACAGCTTTACTGTTTGACAAAGTACAAGCATACCCCGCACATAATCCTAAAATTTTCCCGAAAAAAACTGGTCGGACTTTCCTGGCCAACGAACTTAACCAAGTAATTTACGCAAAAGCCACTACACATACAAATATATAATTATTTACAGAAAGCTTTTTGACAAAAAGAAAAAAAAATGCATGAAAATTTGTAAACGATTTGTTTCACAAAAATTCGCTATTTTTTTTACAAAGATTGACTAAGTAATCTTACCTGAAAATTATATAATTTTTTTTACAAACCTTTGAAAACAATTTTTTCACGTGAATATATACACACACACACACATATATAATATATATATATATATATATATATATATATATATATATATATATATATATATATATATATATATATATATATATATATATATATAGGCTGCCCGTTTTTCTACCTCAAGCATGGGTATCTCGGTTATTATAAGAATTAGAAGATTAGAAAAAAGTTGCGCATTTTTATTATGATCAATAATATGAAAAAAAATGTGACCTGTCATTTTAGTGAATTTTCGGAAAAAAAATCACTAATGGGGAGATCCCGACTTTTGATTTTTGAAAAAAAACTCCTCCTCGGTTCCGTCGCCAAACCGCCTCGACCTCGAGATGAAGGCCGTGACGGTCTTCAATTGGACGGTACTTACCTGATTACTCTGCAGAGTCCTTGATCCGAACAATTCTGCACGAAGACTCCCAAAAGCCTCGCATTCGCACAGGTAGGACGTTTCCTCATCCTCGCCGCATTCCTGGCAAATGGGATCCCTCTCTACGCCTATCAATGTGAGGTATCTTCTAGGGGTGCAGTGCCCTGTGAGCACCCCAAAGATGCGGCAAAGCGTAGGTCGACTCCTCCCGAGAAACCAGACAGATTTATCTCTGTCCAGACCCTCCACGAAGTCCCTCGCCTGCCTGCAGCCACTAACCGACCCCCAGTGCCTCTTCATTGCTTCCTCGGTCCACCTGTCTAAGGCGACATAGACCGTCTTCCTACTTATACCTATCGCCGGCTCCGGGCCACAGAACGGGGACCAAGCCTTGCGAGATTATTCGGGACCTCATTCCTAGCCACGCCACAGTGTCCCGGAACCCACACTAGTTGTACCTCTTTGTCCTGGCTAGTCTTTTGAGGGCGTCAACGCACTCCTGAACCAGTGTAGACCTGATTCTGGCCGCGTAGACTGCCCGGAGGACTGCCTGGCTATCCGAGCAGATGTACACACATTTCTCGGGACTCCTCTTCATATCCTGTCTATTGGCCACAGACAGGATAGCGTACACCTCTGTTTCGAATGCCGTGGTATATGCGGCCAAAGCATAGCTCTCGTGCACCCCCAGGCCCTCGATGTATATTCCTTCCCTGGAGGATTGTTGGTCCTCCTACCGCGATCCGTCGGTGAAACAGACCAGGCTTGCGGGCTGGAAATCAACATCATTTTCCCTCCACTGATCCCTACTGGGGATCCGGAGGATGTATGGCCTAGTCAACCTAATATCATCCTCGGCATCCCGCACCTTTATGGCGGAAATAGGAATTTGCTTTTCCACCTCCTTGGCGACTCTTG
Organism: Tillus elongatus; assembly: GCA_964006375.1. Taxonomy (NCBI): domain Eukaryota; kingdom Metazoa; phylum Arthropoda; class Insecta; order Coleoptera; family Cleridae; genus Tillus; species Tillus elongatus. Next base: position 124,753,963 of record OZ023266.1, read on the forward strand.
AATGCCCTATTACTGCTCCCTCTCCGCACCAGTTTCCTGCGTCTCGCATTCTGAGATGCGACGCCATCGCCTCCCTCCTGACACAGATGGGAAGCGGTGGCAACATCAACAGGACCTCTAGCGCGGGTGAGGGTGTTGTCCTCATAGCGCCTGTGATACCCAGGATTGCCAGCCTTTGGAGTTTGGCCAGCTTCCTGCTGGTAGTTTGGTTCACACCGCACCACCAGACCAACGCCCCATAAAGGATTCTCGGCCTGACGATCGCAGTGTAGATCCAGTGAAGGATCCGAGGAATAACTCCCCAGGTCCTCCCTATCACTCGACGCAGCTGCCACAGGGTCGCTACTCCCTTCCTTACAACCCGTTCTATTTGCGACCCCCCATGTTAGTTTGGAGTCCAGGATCACCCCCAGATTTTTGACCTCCCGCTCTAAAGATAAAGGTTTTCCAAACTTCACGGGCGCCCTAAACCCCTCTACATTCCTCTTCTTGGTAAATAGGATCATCTCCGTCTTCGCCGGGTTTACGGAGAGTCCCAACTCAACACACCACCTTTCGATTATCCTACAGGCAGTTTGCATGGACTCACAGACGACGCCGAGAAATTTGCCGGTGACTAAGACCAGCCAATCATCAGCGTATGCCTGGACGTAGAAGCCGTTCTTGGAGAGCCGCTCTAAGAGGCCGTCCATGACCAGACACCATAGATGGGGCGAAAGGCAGCTGTCCTGAGCGCAGCCGCCCGCCACCCTGACGTCCAGCCCCCTGCCCACTAAGGTCAACGAAACTCTCCTATCCGCCAGCATGCTCGCCACCCAGCTTATTAGGGACCTCGGCGTTTCCTATCATGTAGGGCGGTACAGACCGTATCCGTCTTTGCCTTATCAAAGACCTCCTCCACATCGAAGAACACAGCTAATGTGCTTTCCTCGTAGTGTAGGGCCCTTTCCACCTTCCGCATCACAGAATGGATCGCCGTTTCCGTTGACTTCCCCGCTGGTGTGCGTGCTGACCTTTATGGAAGGGGTGATCCTTTAGGATCTCTCCCAACATAAACCTATCTACTATCTTTTCTAATGCCTTAAGCAGGAATGATTAGCCTGTACGCCTTGGCCAGCGTGTAGTCCTCCCTTCCCGGCTTGGGAATGAATACCCCCTAACTTGGCACCAGGCCTTTGGGACGTAGCCACACGCCAGACCGGCCCGGAATACCTCCCTTATGTTGGAAAGCAGTGTATCCAGGTCCCTCTGGAGCAGTGCCGTAAAAATCCCATCACAGCCTGCGGACTTGAAAGGACCGAACTAGCCCACCCCCCAGGCTATAGAGCCATCCGTAACGACTCCCTCCGTCAGCTGCCAGTCCGCATTCAGGACCGTCCACCGGCCCAGGTCAGCCGCCCGTGTGACGGCTGCATCGCCCGCGAAGTAAACTTCGGCGAGATGACGCAAGGCCTCCTCACCGGTGTTTGTCCAGCTCCCGTCCGGTTTCCTTAAGGATCCTACATTACTGCCTACCTCCTGTTTGAGTACCCTTACCAGCCTGGCTGCGTCAGGTCAATATACCCTCCAACTGGCTCGTTTACTCCGTCGCAATTTCTTCTTAAACTTCCTTCTGGCAGTCCTGAATTCGTCCCAGGCCGCTTCACTCGATTCTCGGATGGCTCGGTTTAAGGCCCACCGAGTCCGCCCGCGTAGTACGGAGAGATCCCTGTTCCACCATCTGACTTTGATGGACGGTTCCCCCTAAGTGATCAGACATTGATATGTGTTCCGTCACCTTCCAGTTGGATATATCCCCTGCTATTCCTCTGCTCGCTAACGTAATATCGATCACCTCCTGTCCGATACGATTGACAAACATTGGAGCTGTACCTCTATTTAATACCTCTCGGTTCGTTGTAGCCAAGTACTCTAGTAGAGCCTCACCGTGTGGGTTGGTATTTGTGCTACCTCACAATCTGTGGTAAGAATTGGCATCGCAGCCTATTATCAGTTGTAGCCCATGCTCCCTCGCCAAATCGACGATACGCACCAATTCCTCCGACGGAGGCAGCCCCCGCCGATCGTAGGGAACATAAAGGCTGCACATCAGAACCTTAAGCCTAATATTACTCACCTTATACTCCAGGACAGCTGCTGTGGCGTCCCTGGACCCGAGCTGCGGCAGCAACATCACGTCCAGATCCCTCGACGCCAGTATGTATGTCCTTGGTTGTTCTTCCTGTGCTTCACCACTAACGAGGATGTTGAAGCCAATTCCTCCAAGCCCTCTAACTTGCTTCCTAAACACATAAGGCTCTTGAATCAACACCACGCCACCTGGACCGCCTGCGCGGAGCTTTGCTATGTCCCCAGTGGCATCCCGGATATGCTGAAGGTTGATCTGGCCCACCCGCAACAGCCCCGCTAATATAATCGCGACGCCGCTCGGGCAGAGGCCACCCCTGGTCGGAGCTCGTCCGTTCGGCCGCCGCAGGCCGGGCGGAGGCGACCGCACTCCATGTCGGAACTCTGGTTACACTCAGAGTCACCAACTCGAAATACAGCCGCCAGCCTTGCCCGTCCAGCTCGCGAGCCACCCCGGGCCCCACCGAAAAGACCAGACGCCATGCCCCAGGTCCTCTTGCCGTCTCCAGGTGCCGCCACTGTCCAACATTAAGCGAGCTGTTCTGGAGCGCAAGCATCCTGATAACATCCTCTAAGTCCACCTCTTGACTTCTGAGCCAAAAGCCGACTGGCCATGGGGCGCCCCTTGCCCTTACTGCGCTGAAGGCGATCTCCCCCACCGTCGTCCCGGACCAGTCGTTGAGAAGCCAACTCAGGGACTCGTCATCCTCAGCGGTCACCAAGAACTACCCTATATCGACTATCCCCGAGTTGCGAAAGCGGAGCTGCAACGCGTTGTCGGATACCGTCATGGCGTCCATCATCCCCACCAGCTCCTCCTTATTGGCTCCGCCTTTTCCGTCAGGACTACGCCATCCCCTCCGGCTGGAGGTGATGACTACCTGAATTTCCCTCGTACCCGCCGGACCTGACGTTCCAGAGGGTCCAGGGTCCGCCCCAGCTGCAAGAGTCGCGGCCGCGCCCGCCCCAGTAGCCAGGGCCGCGGCCGCGCCCGACCCCGCAGGGGTGACACATTAGCCGCTTCCGCCCGGCCGCCGGCGCAGACCCGCGGCCAACCCTCTTGGCCCGCCTCTCCGGCGGTGTTTCTTTTTTTGCCCTTGGGCGCTTCGCGTACACGCCCCCAGCTGACTTGGGCCAGCCTGGCGGCCTCGACCGTGGAGAGCCTAATGGTCCTCCCTGAGTCGGTGGCCGCCTGTCCTGCTTCCGTCCCCGTGGGCTCGGCTGCGCCTTAAACCTCTTTTTTCCCTGCTTCTCTGCCGTAGGGATAGAGCCTTTCGGCCCCTCCCCCACACCCTCACCCGGTCCCGTCGGCAGATAAAGCTCTTTCACTTCCTTACCTCTCGCCTCACGGTGACGTCGTCGCACCTGTCTTGCGGGGCCGCCGCTGCCGAAGGAGCTGCCTCTGCTCCTCTCTCTCTCGGCTCTTTTTCTGGGCTCTCCACTTCCTTTTTCTTCCTCTCTTCCGCTTCCTTCGCGACTCCTCGCCTTTGACTTCTCCCATGGACACGTCCATGGGCTCGTCCAGACTCGCAGCCGACGATTTTTGCCCCCTGTTGCTCCCCTTGGCAGCAGGATCCCCGACGGACCCGTACGGTTCCACCCCGGACACCCGCCGGGAGAGCGGAGCAGCGTGTCTTCCAGTTTCCTGCTGGAACTGTTTCTGGAAACAGATATCTCTGCACCTTCTGCCTCCTCGCTTATTTTTGGCACGTTACCTCCTCTATATTTTTTGTCCTCCATGGTTGCTAGAAAATTTAGTGTGATGGTATGCTTATGGTTTGGTGAGCGTATAGATACGGCAGATCACCCCACCGCCCCACGGCGCTTCATCCATGATGAGAGTTGATTCCGTTAAGAGCGGCTCTGCGGCCACGCCGTGGCAACCCGAAACGTGCAGCTAACCCCCTGCTTCGGAGCTACCCGGTGCTGCTGACACGATCGAGCATTTTTCGAATGGATGATAGGGCAGCCCCTTACACCGGCCAAGGCAAGGGTGGGTCCCTGTACTGTCCATACGGCGCCAGGTGTGCCGGACCTGGTTTGCACAGCGTTGCCAGCCCAGAGCAGGCTCCGCTCTGAGTCCCTCCTGTGACTCCGCGCCGAAAGCCGAGAAGCCCCCAACCCGATCTATGTGTGTCGTGTCTGTGTTTGTATGCATGTGTATGGCGTGTGTGAGAAGGACTTTAGTAGACCATCGGCCCTGGGCGTTATTCCCATTGCCGACAGTCGCGCCAGGGGTGGCACGTGGAGCCAGTCTCTAGGAGTCCAGTAGCTAAGTCACGCGTCGATTAATCAAGAGAACGACCAGGCTAAGGGACAACACCCCCCTTTATATGTTTATATATATATATATATATATATATATATATATATATATATATATATATATATATATATATATGTATCACACCGGTAACTCAAAAAATAATAGGCCGATTTTAATAAAATTTGGCATGTTCCTTCCTTTTGTAAATGGCTTGGACAAGTTCGTTAGTCAGGAAAATCGGACGAGGTTTTCCAGGAAAATTTTGAGTGTTCATTCGAAAAAAATTTTATCTCAAAAAATAAAAAACCTGTGATAACAAAATTTGGTATGTTGGTTTACGATATAAAAAGTAAACTATACACCAAAATTTAGATTTCTGTGTTACAAGAGAAAAATTTATAATAAAATACTTTGTGTCAGATCATTTCTATTAAAATTCACTACCTTAACGCACTTGCTGCGTCCAGGCTTTTTAATTTTTTAATTATCGCAAAAAAAAAATTATGATTTTTATTTCCATTTTTTTGAGCGAAAACCAACAAAGCTAGGCTTTTTTACCTAGACATTGTCAAGGCACTTTTTTACAAGAAATCTAAATCTGTCATTGGCATTTTATATGGCATACTAGATGCAAGAGTTACGATACTTAACATTGGTTTTTCTTATGGGCGCCCAATTGGATTTTTACTTTTTTGATTTCAATTTTTTTCTGATTACGATGATGTATGACGCGATATGGTCAAGTCTTACATTTGGACTGAAATATAAAAAAAATCATCTTTGCACAGAGTGCATTGGAAACAACGAAGCAACATCAATTGTAACAATAATTATGTTTAACAAAATGTTGACAGTTCATTCACAGTTGTCACATTTCGATAATTGACGCAAGTAATTTTTTTATTTAATCAATAAAATGCCATTTTCCAGTGAAGAAAAACGGTATATGCTAGAAATGTATTACGCTTCGTGTCGAAATGTGCAAATTACTTCTGAAGCATACCTGCAGCGGTATCCAGAAAGAGAGCAACCAGCTATAAACTACTTTTTATCACTTCATAGAAACTTAGGCGAATATGGTTTATTTTGCAAACCTAGAGGACGATAAGGAGTTAGACAAAATGAGAATGAAGTTGTAATTTTACAAGCGGTAAGAAAAACAATATCTTTGAATAAATTCCACATAACACGTATGAAGCCCCATATCTAAGTTCGTCTAATGAGTTTTTTTACTAGGTTCAAGAAAATCGTTCTACTTCCACACGGGAAATTGCAGCGGAGCTTAACATATCGCATCAAGCGGTGTGCAGAGTCCTCAAAAAATAATTATCGACCGTTTAAAATTCATATCACCCAAGTTCTCCATCCTGGAGATAGTAATCGACGTTTACAGTTAAACCAAAACCCTAATTTTCTCAGTAATGATATATTTACGGACGAGTGCATGTTTACAAACTCAGGCATCTTCAACCGTCATAATGAGCACAGTTGGTCAATTGAAAATCCTCGTGAACACCAAGAACGACGACCACAAATACGTTTCGGGTTAAATGTGTGGGTGTGTTTGTTGGGCGAGAGCAGCATCGGCTCATACATTTACGAAGGAAATTTGACCGCGGAAAGGTATTTAGATTTTCTGAGGACCTTCCTTGAAGACTACATTGACATTGATATTTGTCTAAACAGTATGCAGAACCTCTGGTTCCAGCAGGACGGCGCGCCGCCACACAACGTTACAAGGGTAGCTGATCATTTGTCAACGATGTTTCCTCGAAAAGTTATTTCAAACAATGGTGATGTATTTTGGTTAGCGAGATCGGCTGATCTTTCGCCATTAGACTATTTTTATGGGGAATGGTGAAAGATAAGATTTATAAAACTGTGCCCGCCGATATAAATGAGTTGCGAAGAAACATTATTACCGTCATAAGGAATAAAATTAGAAGAGGGGACATCTCACGAGCAATACGGAACTTGGAACTTGTTCTTCACCTTACTAAAATATTTGCAGAAAATTCATCTCAAATAAACTTTTCCTGTGATGCTTTGGCACTAGCAGTAGACGTTATAGAGCTTGTGATTAAATAAATAGTCTAGTATTAATAATTTCTAACAAATTTTCGTAAAAGACATTCGCTAATAAGATCTCGAATTTTTATCTCTAAAACGCTCTCTTTAAATTAGCGCAAGCTAGGATCCCATTAATCCATATACACGGTCAGTGTATATGGATATATGTAAGTGGCTTTAATAAGTGCATCAGCCAAGACAATCAGACCAGTTTTTTCAGGAAGATTTTGGTTTTTTTCAAGCCAATTCTTGTATCTCCGAAAATAACAAATTATGGCAACCAAATTTATTTATTATAAATTGTTCCTTATGTACCAAAATTTAGATCTCTAAGTGAAAAGAAAAGAAAGTTATAGGCATTTTATTAAAACAGATTTGGTTGCCGCTGGAGGTCATAGTACTGCACAAGAAGAAAATCTAATAATAGTTACAGACGAATTAATAATTTTCCAGGTGCATATGTATTTTTAGTAAAAGAAAGTTTGCTTGGATCATTTATATTAAAATTTACTACCACAACGTACTTGATGGTTCCATACTTTTTTAATTGGTTAGCTGAATTTGAAACCCCATATGCCTTATTTGTCTATGCAAAATTTGTGATTAAATAATAATAATAATAATGTATATATATATATATATATATATATATATATATATATATATATATATATATATATATATATATATATATAAACAAAGTAAATATATTTTAATGAAATTTGATACATATTTATTATGTAAATGCATATAGGTCTTATTATGTGTTAAATTGAAGTTTCCAAGTTAATGAAGATTGAGTTATTAGAACCAGATTTTTGTAATGAAAATTTGCTTCCACAGCGCACTTACTGCATTTGAACCTTACGATAAATATTTTGCTTTCTGTATAAAACAATAAAAAGAAAACTGATATAATGAAAGAAAATACACAAATTCTATTTTGACATTTATACAGAAGGCTAATTCATGTGTAAAATTTCAGACATATGGAATCCGATTGGCTGAATCTCTCCCCCAAAGTATACAGTAAATTCGTAAATGAGTACTATCATGTCTACCACAGAATACCACCAAATACTCGATACACTATTCACTAGAAGACAAGTGGCATTAGAGGAAGAAAAAAGAAAATTGAGGAAATACGAAAGGGCATGGAAAACTCTAATGGCTGATCATAAATTATTTAGGAGAAGGGCAATGAGTTACCGCTACACACCTAGGATGCGTAAAATTGTTGACAAAGAAGTTCATAGGCTTATAACTTTGGGCACTTATCTTAAAAATAGGCTCAAAAAAATATCAAGAAACATTCGGTGGTGGGAAAAAGGTAGGTATTTTCCAAAATTTTTATAATAATGTCAGAATACCCTAAGTTTCTCTTTTACTAGCTCTAATAGTTATTTAAGATACAAGAACAGCAGTTTCTTATGCTATGATAAAAGTGTAAACAGCCATTATTGCACAAGTTCTTAGGTTAAAAGTCATTAGTGAAATAAAATGACTTTTTAAAAGCGTCAATTTTTGTAATGGGACATTTTTTATACATATTTGTCAAAAAATATAATTCTTTTGCAAACGTTAATATTATTTGAGTCATCGTTTTAAGTATGTTTTTGAATGATCATCTAAGTCATCGTCGGGAACAGAATTTAACGTAGAAAAATCAGTTAAAAAGAAAATTGAGATATTAACTCAAATTTAGCAGAACTAACCCTCTGAGGAGTCATGCTCAAACGATACCATTGACGCTAGCGATACAGTGCCTACTCTATCGAGGAGTCACGATTTGTCTGGAACTCATATTGAAAATTTTCTTTGTTGCAAAATAGAGGTGAATATTGTTAAGCATTTATAATAAATAAAAAATGTTGTTCTTACTGGTACAGTATAGTACAGTTTGTCCCATTTTGGTTGCAGTTGCTAGGTATATTCGTTATTAGTAAAGATAGAACCTTGCGGTTTCCGCTAACATAGGCTACATTTTGTGGTTGTGAAACGAAAGATGCCGCAAACAAAACTGTCATGGCCCTCGTAGTTTCTGAGCTACAGGGCAATATTGAAAATATTGCATTTTCCAATACCCCTTGTATTTCAGTTGTCTGACCACTTTTCGAATAGTAAAAACGAATCTTTTTAGAACTTTTTACGTAGAATCTAGTGGCGTAGTTAGTTTATTTTTAAATAGCACTGTTTCTAAAAAAGTTACAAATCTTTGTTTCTTTAGTAGGATATCCTATATGTTTGACAAGAAATTAATTTTCATTTTCAGAGGCTTCTCAAAAATATATAACATTATGGGTCTATTTTAATAAACAACAACCAAAATTCCAATTTTCATAATTCGCAAACAAAATTTTGCAGCATGCTATGCAAAAAATGCTGCTGTTTATCGTTTACTTGGAACCAAGTGACATATTCAAAAATGTGTTCTATGCCGTGTCCCTGGTTATCTTAATTATATAAATTTTGGGTTTTATATTCAAATTTATTTTTTTTTTGTACTTATTTATTGTATAAAGGTATATTTCTGACTATTGGAGTAGACCAAACTTTCAAACATTTTGAGCAATACGGTATGTTAGCTTGTTTTATATTAACTACTGTAATTGTTGAAGCGGCATCTAGGATGTATTTTAACAGGTAAATTGTTCGTGTTAGTTGTTTAAATACTATTGCTTCAGACAACCCAATACATCCACTTTTTACCAAATAAGAAAGAATTTACTTGGTCACGGATCACTTAACAAACCTCATTCAAAAATACATAATAAAGAAAATCGAGAGTTTGAGGAAGTCACAATTGGCTAATGTAGAAGCTTACCCTACAATCTTCTGTAGAGCCATTAGAGGGAGCGTAAGGATTCCAAAAGCTAAAGTTCAGAAAATTCTAAGAAAACACAAATAACACCCATACAAATTTAGACTTGTCCAGCACCTACACCCTTGGGATGATTAACGTCTGGTAGTCTTCTGCAATTGGTATCATAAAATATGTTATATGGTTAGATCTTTTGCAATTAAGGTTATATGGTCAGAGAAAGCTCATTTTATTAATTCTGGTATACTAATAGGCACAACAGCAGATTCTGGTCCCAGGAAAACCGACACCAAATATTTCCCAGAAGACAGCATGGCACGTTTGGTCTAAATCTGCTTGCTTCATATCGGAACACCGATAAAATTGTATATATTTGTGAACGACCTAACAGCCAATCGCTACGTTAAAGTTTTAGAGACAGCTATACCTGAAGTGCTCGATGATATTCCTTTAGCGCATGTAAAGGAAGTAAATTTTCAACAGGACGTCGCTCTTATACACAGTACTTAAATGGCGAGGTTATTTCTGGACAATAATTCTCCAAATCAATGGATCGGAAGCAATGGGCCTATAAGGTGACACCTTAGGTCCCCAGACTTGTCTATATTAGATTTATTTCTTTGAGGATATATGGGGAATACAATTTACAAAGTTGGTTATGAGAATCTTCAAGATTTAGTAAACGCAAGAAGAGAAAGTTTTTTCTACTTACAAAATCATCCCGTTGTTTTATTTAATTCCTTAAATGGAATAGGAAAAGTATGCGAAGCGTGCACACAACAAAATGGAAGTCATTTTAAAGACTTTTTCATTTCCTAGATTACCTTCGACTTCTATAAGCAGCCTTTTTCACCTTTTGCATCAAGAATTTCTCTTAATGATATTCTTCCACTTCTAGCACGCCGATTTATCCCAGGTCCTCCAGCTTGTTTGGGCGTTGAATGGAGAATATTTTCCTTGTCGCTTGTGTACAAAACATTGTACCAAGCACGCCTAAACGTCCGTATCCGATCAGACCTGACTCAGCTAGACCTGACCCGACCCTGACCTGACCAAAAAACAAAAAAAAAACGTAGGAGAAAACTAACGAAAGTACAAAAACATGCAACTAAAAAACAACAATGTTGACTTTCACCCCCGTAATTTGAATAGGTAGGGTATGTCAGATGGCCCCTTTTTAATAAGCTGCAAGTACAATCTGCATAATTCGATTCATCAGAATACAGTTCTCGGGTGGTTCTTCTTTTGACAAACCACTGAGGAGTTTGCTCCTCATTATTCAAGCATTGGTTAATATTCTAGCCAGATGGCGATTGACAGATGGAAAAAACTTCCACCAGATGAAATGAATGCCGTTCGGCCCCGGGCCTGCGTAGATGCGGCAACCACGAAGGGCTTTTGCAACCCCAGCATTAGTGATTGCCGCGCACACCTCTGGTCGTTCGATATTGCAGGAACCCGTGAGGTGCGACATAACCGGTGTGGCTTCTTTAAACTGGCGCTCAGCCTCATTGATCTCCCTACATAAATGCTAGACAGGTGGGACATTTAGTTGGTTACCAGCAGGTTGCCTAGGTGAGTAGAATGTGGAATAGGGATTTCTTTGAAAGACTGAGATATCAGTTAGCCCTATTGCTCGTTTTACCAACGATTGTTGAGTGTCGCTAATGCCTGCATATTATCCAGCGTGTTCTACTTCATGTTTTTCCGCACTCATGTGCTCAGTGTGATGTTTGCGTCTTACAATGGCCGCCACTCGTTGCACTCGCCTAGTAAAGAGCCTTCCGGCTTTTATACCTTCTTTTAGGCCCTAAATACAGGATTATTTCTACAGTAAGACTTTTATATTTGTTTGAAATCGCGTTATGGCCGAACCTGCGGGCTGTTTCGTCAACTTAACCTGGCGGAAGAGGTTTGACGCAGCAGCATAAACAGAGCAGTTGATGGTCTAGATGGCGGAAATGTCTGTAAGCTCCTCGCTGAGGTTGGCATCCAGTTGGGCTAATTCTTTAGCTTTTTTTGTCACTTAAAGCTCGAACGAGTGTTTGCCGCTTCAAAAGCACCGCAGCCTTTAGCTTATTGTGCATGCCCTTTGTCTTTCCTACTACACCCATTCCAAAATCACTGTGCTTTGAACTAGTTGCACAGCAATTGGTAAAGTTAAGTTTTATATTGCTCTGTCTCCAGTCTAGGCCGATCGTAGATTAGTTGTCTTTTGCGGTCTAGAGCTTTACACTCGCATAATATGTGCTGGTCTGACTCCTCCCCCTCACCACAGAGTCTGCATACCAGGTCCCCCTCGAACAGTCCTATTTTTTGCAGGTGTTTCTTGACGGCCATGTGTCGCGTCACGAGTCCTGTTATGTTCTTGAGCTGTCCTCGTCTAAGTTTTAGCAGCTCCACAACTATCTTTGAACTGGCGTCCTCACTTACTGACTTCCCATGTCTTATTAACCCTGGGCAGTCTGCGCAGTACACCTTATGTTCGTTTCTAACCCAGGACTTGTTTAGCCTGTTTAGCCCAGGACTGTTTAGCACCAGAATTCAAATTTAGGACTTCTTATCTTAGAAAAGCCTTTTGAGTCAAGTCAATCTCTCTGGTTCGAGCGCGCAGCGGCAGCTGTTTAGTGATTTTCGCGGTGTCACGTTGGTGTTGGGTCACCAGAATGTAGTCTTGTGTACCCTTCCCTGCGCAGATAGAACACTAATGCCCAGTTTCACATGGTTCTATTAGATATTTAACGGCCCGTTAGTTGATTAAGGCCTAATACAACCAATCACCCTTTCCTGCGCAGATAGAACACCAGTGTCCAGCTTCACAAATCTCGATGAAATATGTTACCACCGGTTAGTTGATCAAGAATGGATCCGGGTACTAACCAACAGAATAGGTACAATGTAGCTCTGTGCCTGTCGTAAGAGGCGACTAATCGGAGTCAAATACTGGCGGGGGTCTTGTCCCGGTGGATCTGGAGGGAGGCGGATATCTCTGGGGAGTGTTGTGTACCCGGATTTTTTGGCCTTCATTCTGGTTGTTACTCGGGAGCGGGGTTCCAGATGATACCTCCTTGGGTTGGCCTTGGGTATCGTATGTTCAGACGACCCGAGGGGTGGGTGGTTGGGGTGTGATATCTCTGATGAGTGGTACAAACCAGGGTTTGAGGACCCCACTGTGTGCTTCGAAACGGACGAATGGCCTCGCTTGGGACGTCGTCTTGAGTCTAGCACTGGTGAGTATTGAATCTAACCGAATCTGGAGGAGAGCTGTGATCTTTAGTGGTGGATTACAACTAGAGATTGATGCCTCTTCTGTGAGCTTCCGAAACGGGTAAACGACCTCACTTGGATGCTGCTGGGATGCGGGACTCCGCCTCTAGTCAAATACTGATGGATGTCGGGTCCAGACGAACTCGTAGAGAGGTTATCTCTCTTTGAGCTTTGAAACGGGCAAACGACTTCGCTCAGATGGCAGCGCACCTCTCAAACAGACTTTCGCCTCACAAATGTCGCCTCCTGCAGGAAGCTCGATTTGTTGGGTGAAATTTAAGCAAATGCTGGCGGGTATCGGGTCAAGACGAACCCAGACGAGGGCTGAGGTCTCTAATCGTGGATTATATATAGGAGACTTAGGCCTCCTCTGTGAGCTTCGAAACGGGTTAAGGACACCGATTTTGAATCCTGCACGAGGGCGGGACTTCATTATACCACCTCGAGTCAATCAAACACTTGCGAGGGTCTGGTCCAGGTGAGCCTGGAGGGAGGCGGATATCTCTGGGTAGTGATATGCACCCGGATTTTGACGCCACCACTGTGGGCTTTGAAATGGACGATTGGCCTCGCTTGGTTGTTACTTGGGAGCGGAGTTTCAAATGATACCGCCCCAAGTTGAGCGCTGGCGGGTGTTGTGTGTCAAGGCGACCCGGAGTGGTTTGAGATCTGATGAATGGTATACACCCCGAGTTTAAGGCCCCCACTATGTGCTTCGAAACGGAGCGACGGCCTCGCTTGGTTGCGAGCGGGACTCGATGGGATGTCGCCTTGAGTCTAGCACTGTTGGTTGTCGGGTTTAGGAGCCCGGGGGGAGCTGAGATCTCTAGGGGTGGATTACATTATATTGATCGTCTAAAGCTTTGATTAACTAACCGTCCGTTAAATATTTAATCGAGCTTTGTGAAACTGAGAGATAATCCCGCAGACGTTGTATGGGAAAAACATGCCCAGGATGCATGGATATCCCCAAAGCATGTAGCCTTTCATGCTATTCCCTCTTTTCAGGCGAACTGTTGTCATAACTGTGCAAAGGGTCCTCCGGGGATCATCGGTCCATTCCACTTTCCCTGCAGAGTCGATTCCAGACATCTGTTCATTGTCCTTTCTACCTTGCATATATTTATATATATATATATATATATATATATATATATATATATATATATATATATATATATATATATATATATATATATATATATATATATATATATATATATATATATATATATATATGTGGATTTTGTTAGGAGTGTTTGCACCTTCCATTGTAGATTTTCGATGTCTGTTTTACTCCAGTTCACCATCCCAAGAGAATAGCTAAGTGCAAAAGATGCAAATGTATTAAGATTGCTATTATTATTATTATTATTATTATTATTATTATTATTATTATTATTATTATTATTATTATTATTATTATTGTTGTTGTTGTTGTTGTTGTTGTTGTTGTTGTTGTTGTTACAGTATTCTAAGATTTGTGTTATTTTTGGCGGTTGACAGTGTCGATAAAAAGTGTTGGATTTTCACCAAATACTTAAACATTAGTTAAGTACATAGTACAAGTTGCTTACCTACTTTTTTGTTTCTTTTAGATTTTTGGACCTATATTGCCATACTAACGATTTCAATGCGAAATGGATAAAATGCAAAATTCTTGAAAACTTCTACCTCTGAATATTAGCTATTGAAATTAATCCAAATTGTCTATCTGACGATTTGGGAATAATAACCTGCTACAGCGTTTCTGAAACTGACTGAAATATTTTTATGGAAACGCTCACCTACATCCGAATATAGATGAACGGTTATTTCTATAAACGAACAAGACAATGTGTCTTGTGACTTAATATAACTTATTATCCATATACCAGCTGAACGTTTCTTAATCGAGTTAAGAATATATATGGTTATCTAAAATGAATCTTCATAGACATGCAAGTCATATTTCATCTAAGGTAACACTAAAATATTCATTATTTTATTAATATCAATGGGTGTGAACAGTGGCGGAACAAAATATGACTGGGCCCCCCCGCAAACGATTATTTTGGACCCCTAGTTTTTTTAAACTAAGGTTGTGTGTTATGTAAAAACAAACAGAACACGTTAATAAAGCTAGACGTTGGACACTACGGCTGGTAATCTAAAACAGAAAACAAAAACAAATCCAACTAATTCGATAACATTTCGACAACATCGTTGTATTATATATATATATATATATATATATATATATATATATATATATATATATATATATATATATATATATATATATATATATTACACCGATAGCTCTTTGACTTTTTCGTAGTTCTGCCGCATATTCTTTATAACCTGTAAGGTAGTTTTTAATTGTTGGTCAGCTAAGTCTGTAAACTTTTTGAGCACAAGTCAATACTTTAAAAAGTTTCAATTTCACACTGAAATATCATATTAACAATAAACTCGAATTTTTCTAAGTCTTTTCGTATAGATATGGCTTCAGATACTTCTTCTCTCTTTTTGCTAACTAATATTATGTAATTTAGCACTTTAAGAATTGAAACAAAAATATATCGTATAGCGAATTCCATCTTGATGACCACCTCGTCGTGCAGAGTGATTTGATTCTTTCTTGATACCTTCAAGCCACTCCATCTTTTTATACTATTTCCAAAGAAATTATATATTTTTTAGCATAAATCAAAAAAGTTCTTAACCATTAACACATTTGAACATGCATCATTTAAAACTACATTTAAATTATATAATAGGAAGAACTAAATGAACGTCCTTTGTCGTCTTTCAGAAAATTACTTAATCGTTTACACGCTCCAGTGTTTAGGATTTGCTCTTTTGTCTCTGTATTAATTTATTTTCCCAAATAATTTGCACTAACACTAAGAAAGTCTGTAGCCTCTTTCCGTGTTTCCGCCCCACTTTCCCTGTTAACTTCGATTTTAAATACCTCAGCAACATTTTCATAACTTTCCGCCGAGGTTGATGACACAGATTTAATTTCAATTTAAAAAAAGTATCGATTCTGGTAAGTTTTTTTTTAACTGCTTCTGTCTATTCCTTCTGAAGCTTCCTTCTTTGGCCCCACTGAATTGTTTATGTCCAGAATTCGTTCATTGATTGTTGTTGCCCTTACTTGGTGAAACTTGTCCATACTGCATACAGACTTGGAGAATACTTCTCTAGCTTCACTGTTGGTTTTTAGTGGTGAAGGACGTAGCCAGCGCTTGAGCTAACTGGAGCAAGTGGCCCTTCGAATTCTGGAAGTTCTAGGATGTTCTTCAATGCTTCTGTGACTATAGTTTCGCTGCTTGACAGCATTTTCAGACAGATTAAAATTGAATTAGTACGAAATCATGACAACTACAAATAAATGTCTGTTGCTAGGTTATGATATGATGTTTTGATCAAAAAATTTTATCAAATTGAAAATAGAATGAAACACAGATGACAGATGAGGTTTTTAAAATGTCTATGTGATGTATGTCAATATTTAACATAAAAACTAGAACTAGCCTATAATAACTATGATAACAGTTACAACAATAAAATAACTAAACAATAACACTATAAAAGTAGTCTCTATACAACGAAAATATCGACATACATCAACTCATTATTTTATTACAACTTTTTTGAAATAATAGTTAAATTTATTTTCTTTGACATATTTAATTAGAAAGAAGAATATCTAAGAAAGGGGAATTTATTAAATCAGTTTGCTCGTTTAAAACAAGGTAGTTATTGTCGTGTGTGTGCCTTTTGACTTCTAAAGCTTCAAAAAAGTCTAGTTTACGTTTGTCATCATAAAAATGTAGTGGTTGTATGCGGTTATTTATTGTAGGTCTATGTTCGGTATCAATAATATGTTTTGCAAATGTAGATTTGTCAGCGTGGTTATTTATAAATGCAGAAATATGTTCTTTGTATCGGGTGTTAAAATTTCTAGAAGTTTGACCTATGTAGATTGCGTTACAATGTGTGCAAGCTAATTTATAAACTCCAGCTTTTGTCAGGAAACAAGATTTTTCTTTCGCGTTAAATAACAAGTCACGCGTCGTGTTGTAAGATTTAAAAGCAACCTTTGTATTTGTACAAGTGTTTAAAATTTTTGAAATGTTTTCTGAAATGGTTCCAAAATAAGTTATCGAAACGTATTTGTTGTCTTCTTTGTCTCTAATATTTGGATAAATTAAATTAATCGCTAATTTGTATTCTTTTCTCTCTATCATTTTATCTATTATTTTAACAGAGTAGCCATTATTAAATGCTGTTTGCTTAATTATTGAAATTTCTTTTTCAAAATTGTTTTGTGACATAGGTATTGAAAATGCACGATGTATCATAGAATGATAGGCTGACAGCTTTTGTGAAAAAGGGTGACATGAATCGTATGGTATGGTTGTGTCAGTGTAAGTTGGTTTCCTATATATTGAAAAGTCAAATGAATTATTTTCTAATTTTCTAATTGTTAAGTCTAAAAAGTTTATACAACTGTTAGCTTCTTTTTCTAAAGTAAACTTAATATTTGTGTGAAAGCTATTAATAAAATTTAAAAATTCATTTAATTCTGTATGAACTTAAAAATGTGTCTCTGTTTAGTCAACAAGAAAAGAAATATCTTTTATATAAAAGCCCGCAACCACCAAAATTATATGGCCATCTGAAAATTCATAAGCCAAATATACCAGTGAGACCAGTAGTTAGCTATGTTAATACACCTAATCATAAGATAGCGAGCAAACTGGTTTCACTTATTAAAGAATACAATTACTTTCCAAAATATTCAGTTAAGAATTCTTATGAACTTACACAAAAATTAAATAACTTAATTATTCCCACAAATAGTAAATTAGTCTCGTTTGATGTTTGTAGCATGTATTCTAAGATACCCCCTAAAGAATGTTTACCTCTATTAGAAAACGTTTTAATAGAAAAGAACGTAAATGTCATAAAAAGACAAGAAATAATGAATCTTTTTAATGAATGTATAAAACAGAACTATTTTAAATTTAATAATAAAATTTATATGTAAAATGAAGGTCTGCCTATGGGTAGTCCGTTGTCACCTTTATTAGCCAACATATTTATGGAAAACTTAGAAAACCAAATTTTAACATCAGAACTTTCACATAATATTGTCTTTTGGTACAGATACGTAGATGATATTTTAGCATGTTTTCAAGGTAGTCATACAGAATTAAATGAATTTTTAAATTTTATTAATAGCTTTCACACAAATATTAAGTTTACTTTAGAAAAAGAAGCTAACAGTTGTATACACTTTTTAGACTTAACAATTAGAAAATTAGAAAATAATTCATTTGACTTTTCAATATATAGGAAACCAACTTACACTGACACAACCATACCATACGATTCATGTCACCCTTTTTCACAAAAGCTGTCAGCCTATCATTCTATGATACATCGTGCATTTTCAATACCTATGTCACAAAACAATTTTGAAAAAGAAATTTCAATAATTAAGCAAACAGCATTTAATAATGGCTACTCTGTTAAAATAATAGATAAAATGATAGAGAGAAAAGAATACAAATTAGCGATTAATTTAATTTATCCAAATATTAGAGACAAAGAAGACAACAAATACGTTTCGATAACTTATTTTGGAACCATTTCAGAAAACATTTCAAAAATTTTAAACACTTGTACAAATACAAAGGTTGCTTTTAAATCTTACAACACGACGCGTGACTTGTTATTTAACGCGAAAGAAAAATCTTGTTTCCTGACAAAAGCTGGAGTTTATAAATTAGCTTGTACACATTGTAACGCAATCTACATAGGTCAAACTTCTAGAAATTTTAACACCCGATACAAAGAACATATTTCTGCATTTAGAAATAACCACGCTGACAAATCTACATTTGCAAAACATATTATTGATACCGAACATAGACCTACAATAAATAACCGCATACAACCACTACATTTTTATGATGACAAACGTAAACTAGACTTTTTTGAAGCTTTAGAAGTCAAAAGGCACACACACGACAATAACTACCTTGTTTTAAACGAGCAAACTGATTTAATAAATTCCCCTTTCTTAGATATTCTTCTTTCTAATTAAATATGTCAAAGAAAATAAATTTAACTATTATTTCAAAAAAGTTGTAATAAAATAATGAGTTGATGTATGTCGATATTTTCGTTGTATAGAGACTACTTTTATAGTGTTATTGTTTAGTTATTTTATTGTTGTAACTGTTATCATAGTTATTATAGGCTAGTTCTAGTTTTTATGTTAAATATTGACATACATCACATAGACATTTTAAAAACCTCATCTGTCATCTGTGTTTCATTCTATTTTCAATTTGATAAAATTTTTTGATCAAAACATCATATCATAACCTAGCAACAGACATTTATTTGTAGTTGTCATGATTTCGTACTAATTCAATTTTAATCTGTCTGAAAATGCTGTCAAGCAGCGATACTATAGTCACAGAAGCATTGAAGAACATCCTAGAACTTCCAGAATTCGAAGGGCCACTTGCTCCAGTTAGCTCACGCGCTGGCTACGTCCTTCACCACTAAAAACCAACAGTGAAGCTAGAGAAGTATTCTCCAAGTCTGTATCCAGAATTCGTATTTCGGCACTTATAATTTATAATTTAATGTTTATTATATAAAGAGAAACCGTATATTTTAACTTTTAACAAATTAGAATCTCGACTTCGATCCCGATTATAAATCCTGCGAAAAAACTATTCCCAGTACACGCAAACACATGTTCGAACAAAACTAAAGTTAAAGTTATCCTTATCCCTTACCCTGTCAGTATGAAATAAATCGTTTAACGGTCTTTAATTCAAATTCAGTCCAGTTATTTGTGTCATTAAAAAATATATTGACAGCATTATACTTAATAAGTAGGCCTTCATAAATTTTATGTTTAACCGTTTCTTGGAAGGATGGACTGAGGATAAAAGATATGATGGAGCATTTTCACGTTCTTCGATTCGAAAGTCGCCCAGCCCAGATTTCTACAACTGTAATTATATGGGTATTGCTGCCATGCCAACAATCTGTTTACTCGTCTTAACGTAAATGATCTAAATATATAACTCTTAAGTATATAAGTATGTAGATATTATATTATTATGATCTTATAAAAGATGCCTTCAGGGGCCCCCAAGTGCCTCGGCCACCTCACGGTGCGGGGGCTGCAGGGGTGTTTGTTCCGCCACTGGGTGTGAATGTTTCGATCGTTAAACCTCTTTTCATTGTTATACGAGTATTTAAACGGAGACGTTGACGTTGAACAGCCAGTTCTAATATACTGACAATTTGATATCATTCCAAACGGTAAGCTGATGCGCTTTCTACCTTGTTTCATAATAAGAAACATTATTGAGTTGAAAAGCGGAAAAATTAATCCACTATAAACGCATTCAACTTATCAGCCTACTCTTAGTTGTATAATGGTGATTTCTGTATTTCATTGGGTGGCAAGTCTGCTCGCCGTGTAGAGGTTTTCAGTCAGCAACTCACCGCAAGCCGTACTTTTTCAAAAATGATTCATAAGTAATTAAATTAGTAGATACTACTACAGTCCTGGCATAGTTTCTGGACCACTTAAATGTTTGAATCTATCGTCTTTTGGAGGGAGCATGTAAAAGATCGGTAATATTTTGTTAAACCAATTCAATACAAAATATTTTTAAGCCTGACGATCGTTTTGCTAACAAAGTTACCATAACGAGAGAATGAATAAACTGAGCGAAGTAACATTTGAAAGATTTTTGTATAGTAGGTATCTGAACAACCTGGCCCTAGAATATACTTATTCCGGTGTTTACTATCGCTCGCGTATTTATTGCAAGCATGGTTACCATTGTCAGCCACTTTTATATTATTATCAAAGACACCGCACCGCGTTGGGTATCAAGGTAAATATCGAACTAATCTAAAAGTTGTCTCATCCTGTCTATTTCCATTTTTTTTTATAATTTTTTATTTATACGAATTCTTTTATATGAGCTACTTCACAGACAAGGAAAGTGGCGCAAAATTTGCTGATTACACAGCTCCGAAGTACTCACACTTATCAATTTTGTTATTTAATAATTTTTTTTCAAGTAAAAGTCACTTTATATCCTTGATAATGTGTGTGTGTGTTTTGTTGCTTTAACGTCGGCCTATTTCCGCGACAATGGCCAATCTCCGACGCCAGGGAGCAGTTTCACCTCACCATACTGGAAATTTTGCCGAACCCCAGCCTTTCTGTAAGGAGGGTAGGGATCTTTAACGTTTAAAGTTGTGATCTCTTCTTTAGCGAATTTTTTTAAAGAAAATTCACTAATACGAATAAGACTTTGATATAGTTTATTTTGGTGCTTTTGAGACAGAAAGCTTTCATACGTCTTTCTTTTCTAAATTAGCAGCCTGCCTGTAGCCCATATTTGTGTCTAAAACTTTATTTCGCTAATAAAAAGTGAATAATAATGGCAACCTAAGAGTATTTACTTACATACATTTCAATACCAATATTGTTAGATAAAATTTTAATTAACCTAAATGCTTCTTATTTCCACAGATTACAAATTTCTTCTATGGTGGTGACAGGATAAAAAAGAAGAGAAAATGTCAGAACTTTAGAAGATGCTGCCAATTGAAAATTATTGTAGATATACAAGACATATAGATGGATAAAGATAGGCAGAAATATGTACGACTAAAAAACATAACAACTGATACTCTAATATCTGCATCATTGATGTTTTATAATTTACACGTAATTTAACTAAAAAACTGTGTACTAGATACAAGTTTTTTCGGTGGGTTGAAAAGTTAATGAACCACAAATTACTGACAATGTATACTAAATAGGTTGATTCACGCTCGAGGACAGTTTCTGAAAAATTAGTCAACAAGTTTAGAAACAGAAGATCCCAATCACCATCAATTTTCCGATGTATCATACAAGCATTTGGACCATTATAATCTACGTCGGCGTCGAATTCATTGCTTTCGTCTTACTGACCAAGTGCCTCAGGAATTGTGAAAAAAACGACGAACAGAAGCCCACAAAGATTTACTTCCGAATCGTCGCACAACAAGGCCCCGTATAATACTAATAGGTGGAGGAGATAACAAGTATCATAATTCACACCCTCGCTTCCCACGAATGCCCGTTACATTTAACACGGCTGACATCTCAAGTAACATGCAAGTCAGCATGCCTATAAGCATGCTCCTTACACACTGCAATCTGACGATTCAGCAGCAGGCGTGGAGACAACCAGATCGGCACAGTGCATTCCTTGGATATCATCATATCATCATGGGAAAATCAAGCGTCATTCGCTTCGCAGGCTTAGTTTTAATGTAAACAACATGTAGTTGGCTTATATTCATTCTTTTTATGATAACCTTGGTAGCTGTTAGTATGTCGATTTAATTAGTAAAATAAATATTTTTCAAAAATCAAAGTCATGTGCAACAGTTGTCTATTGCCAATCACCGAGAACAGGGAGCTGTTTCATCTAACTGCCCTGGAAATTTTGCTGAACCTCTACTCTCTGTATGGATGGTGGAGGATATTTAACGTGCCCAACATTGCATGGTACACGGGACCAACGGCTTTATTTCTCCTGCGAAGTGCGGAAAGTGCACACATTTAACTTACTTAAACTCAATGCCACAACCTCAGTTGATGTTAATTTTACGGTATGTACTGAAACGTGGAATGCTTCCGTACTGGCAGCCAAATCCAGTACGCTTAAGTTCAGTGGCATACATTCTTACCTCTGGACCGCTAGGGCTGCAATATGTTGTTAAATATGCAGTTTATAAATTAAGTAAATATTTCAAGTGGCGTTTTATTGTGCATTTGTTTACTTACAGTTTTTTTTTGTTTGGCTTCGGACTGGTAACCCAGTTCATATAGCCACGGTCCTTTTGTAACATCAGATTATAAAACAACTCGGGCACAGTAGTACATTAATACTCAATTTATACCGCTGCACATGTAAGTGAGCGCTGACATCTCCCGGATTGAAATGTTTGCATACAAAATAACAAATATATATAGAATATATTAACTATATATATATATATATATATATATATATATATATATATATATATATATATATATATATATATATATATACATATAATACATACATATGCACATGCATAAATAAGGTAAAACATATTGAACAATAAATTACATGTTGCAAAATGAGCATTTAAAATATATGATATTACTCTTATATCCCTACTATAAAATATTATTTGCCTAAAGATAGCAACGGGGACACTCTTCACGTCATAGGGTCTATTATGACGACTTAAAGACACCACACACAGACTACGGGAAACATGGTTAACACATGGAAAGACAGTAGGATTTTTCTTAATCTACTTACTTTACCTACTACTAAAAAAAGAACTTGTTAGGAGTAGGGAATAAATCTACAGATAGTTACACAGTTTTGCATTTTTAATAAATTTGATTATTGCAAACAATATTCTTTTATTTCTAAGAGATAAATATAAAAGGGAGGCCGCATTTAATGGAAAACAAATATTTTCGGTGAGCATATTCCTAAAGAGCTCATCTCTTTGTTGATTGTGGAATATGCAAGAGAATAGTAAATGTTCCAAGTCCCCTGTACTTGCCCCGTCACAATTGTAATCGGGGCTGTTTTTCAATCCCAACTGAAACATATGTTTCGGAAAAGTGCCGTGCCCAAATATCAAACGGTTTAGGAGAGTTGATATATGTCGGGGTAGGACTGTCTGTTTATGCAGTGGTAACTGTGTCGAGAAAGGATATATACTGTTAAAGTGATTTGATTTCATTTCGTACCAGTAAGATTCGAATATTCTTTTTGATATAACTTTTGCTTCTTTTACAAAATCATCAGACATCATTATTTGAAAATCTACTCTATCTGTAGTTGCGTTCCGTACTGCAGAGTCAACTAGTTCGTTTCGTGAAATTTTGCAATGTCCTTTTACCCACACTAAACGTATAGTTTTATGCTGCGTCCAGATTTCGTAGTGTAACGAGATTATGTTAAGGACTAAGTTGTTTTTAAATATAGATTTAATTGGTAGCAAGATCGCCTTTAAGGCTGATAAGGAATCTGTCAATATGGGGAATTTATTGTAACTTGACTGTTTGATCTGTTGTAATGCTTCCTGGATGGCAACCAATTCTGCCCTATGTATGCTAGTAATAGGTGGTAATTTAATAAGATTAAATATATGCTGTTGTTGATGAAATATCGCGCATCCTACACAGTTATCTTGTTTGGACCCGTCAGTATATATATATATATATATATATATATATATATATATATATATATATATATATATATATATATATATATATATATATATATATATATATATATATATATATATATATATATATATATATATATATATATATATATATATATATATATATATATATATATGATAATAGTCCTCATATTCCTCTGATAGCTCGTTGGTTTCAAAGGTGTCTCCATATTTTGATATGATAACTTTAGGAATGGAACTCAGTATTTCAATATTCTCTCTGAATACTGATTGGATGGGCTGTGTAGGGTACAACTGCCGGCTATGGATCTCTAATGAAGCTTCACATAAAGGGGGTGAATTCTTCTTTTACCAATACTTATGGTTGAGGTGTGAGATAGCTAAGCTTTGTATGTTGTTGGAGAGGTTGGGTTGCAGCGTTAAGTTTTTTATCATGAACTTAGCCGATAAGTAAAATCTCCTAATATATCAGGGCTGTTCGCTGGTAATAGCCAAGAGTGCTGCCCCTGGGGTCGATTTTATAGCTCCAGTTATGATTCTCAAGGCTTTGTATTGAAGCTTGTCGACTTTAGTCAGTAAAGTATTGCTGGCTGAGCCATAAAAAATTGATGCGTAATCAATAATAGATCTTGTATAGGATCGATAAAACATCATACCAACCGAAACATCTGATCCATTGTTTTTACGAGTCGTGTATTTTAATATGTTAAGGCTCCTCTCAACTTGATGATTTCGCCATGTTAGTTTTTGATCTAGAAATAGACCAAGGTAATTGACGGATAATTTAATAGGACATGTGATATCCCCTAACTGTATGCTCTGAGTATTTGGCATTATATGCCTTGTAAATGTTACTACTGTTGACTTTTTAGTACATATATTAAAACCATGTGAGTATATTAATTTATTAAAGGATTACTTACAGTTATCTTCATAACTACACTATAGCAATCTCTTTTATCGAAGTGTGAGCACAGTAACGCACTTTTTAAATCTGTCCAATTTTTGGCAGCACAAGAGTTCATATTTTTAACTGCTTCTTGTCTATTTTGACACAAAATGCTAGCCATCATACATTCATTTTGAAAGCCATGAAGAGTTTCTAAGTTTAAAATGTAGTGATTTATTTTTTCTCCTATATTTATAACTCCCATAAATCTGGTAGCAAGTTAAGGTATATCGATTTTAGGTCATTCATTGTAATTTCAGTTACAACCAGTGTATTTGAATTTGCTTGGTTAAGTATTAAATTATGAATTATTTGCAGCTTATTGGAGTCAATATTTATTTGACTCTGACTTTTTATTAAATTTAAAGGTGTGCGAGATTTAGAGTTTAAAATGTTTATATCGTAATGACTATAAGGCTTTCTATAAGACATAGGTGCTTGCAGAAAATGGCTAATACTCCTATTGGTTCTTGTCTTTTCTCAGAACACGCATAAGTAGCCTAAAAACTTGTTCTTCTCTTGATTGATGCACTCGTGTTTTGCGTAAGACTTTCCTTCGCCAGTCGAACCACGAAATATTCTAAATCTTTTGATAGCCCATTTACCGTAAAAACAACTAAGTTTTTTGATACAATTGTTTTTGCTATCCTACCGACCCCAAACCTATATTAGTAATTACTATAATGCTCTGTCTAAAACAAATCAATCTAACAAATATAGAATTTTATAAGTCTATGTATACAGTCAAGACACAGGCACAGGAGTCTAAATAACTTATAATAAAATTTAAGTAGTCCCTTCAAAAAGAATTCACCGACTTTTTAAAAGAGGTATCGCGTGACCGTTTGTTCTGTTTAAGATAAAAGTCCGGGGTGAATTCAACTTTTCTAAAAAAATTACCATGCAAAGATATTCTGGGTGTTTTGTTTGAAATGAGTCACTATATATATATATATATATATATATATATATATATATATATATATATATATATATATATATATATATATATATATATATATATATATATATATATGTTCATTCACGGTGAGTGGCCTATTAAATTATTTCTGAAATTATATAAAATTGAGAACTAACAATACAAATTTCGATATCTCTGTTTTTAAAGATGCTCTATCAAATAATATTGCATTTTAAAATTTGTCGTTGATTTTAAAGTTAACTCTGGTAAAATATTTGCTATACATAAATTCAACAGTTTCAGAGATATTTTTTTTTCAAAACGTCCTTAAAATAGGTATTTGTTTGTGAGATGATTTCATCATTGGGGTCAAGTCTCTTTCCGCCGAGCTATTTCTTTAAGTTTGGAAACAAGTAATAGTTACTCGCGGCTTAATCCGGATAATAGGGCCGATGAGGCTAGCAATTCGTAGCCCGATTTATGCAATTTCGCCATGGAGACTACACATATGTGCCCATTGCATTGTCTTGGTGGAAAATAACTTTTTTCCGGGCCAAATGCGGTCGCTTTTATCGTCATTAAATCGGTCCAATAAGTTGGTATAATATTCGCCATTGATTGTTCTTCCCTTTTGAAGGTAATCAATGTGGATTATACCGCGTGCGTCCCAAGAAACGGTCGCAATGATTTTATTGGCTGACAAACCCACCTTGCCCTACTTCATCGCAGATTCGAACGGAGTAACCCACTGTTTTGACTGTTGCTTGGTCTCTGGTGTGTTGTGGTGAATCTATGTTTCGTCCACGGTTACGAAACGGCGCAAAAACTCGTCCCTATTGAATGCTAACAACACCAGACAGTCCTTCGAAGTTGTCACACGATTGCATTTGTGGTCCATGGTGAGAAAACGTGGCTCCCATCTTGAGGCAAGCTTTCTCATACCCAAGTAATTATGCAAAATCGAAACCACTGAGCCATGTGATACGCCTATGGCTCCCACAATCTCCCGCACTTTAAATCTCCGATCGGCCAACACCATATCGGCAATTTTTTCAATTGTTTCTGGTGTAGCGACCTCAACTGGGCGTCCAGAACATTCGGCGCCATTTGTGCTTGTACGGCCGCAAAGAAATTCAGTAAACCACTTTTTACCATGGTTTTTTATTATATATATATATATATATATATATATATATATATATATATATATATATATATCTCTCTTAATGAAAAAAAAATATGCGAAATAAGGCCTTAAAGTTCAAATATAAAAAAATGCCTCATTTTAAAGAAGTAATTTATTTACAAAAACCATGGTGACAGGTCTCAAAAGACAACAATACAAATGCTAATAAAAATGGTTTAACT
The DNA here is from genome assembly GCA_964006375.1 of Tillus elongatus. Classification (NCBI taxonomy): domain Eukaryota; kingdom Metazoa; phylum Arthropoda; class Insecta; order Coleoptera; family Cleridae; genus Tillus; species Tillus elongatus. The sequence continues at coordinate 124,781,072 of OZ023266.1, forward strand.
TAGCGAGAAACAGATAATTAGAGTGTTAGTGATGATTGGATATGGGGATAGAGTCAGAATACATCAAGACGTATGTCAAATTTTTTTAGCGAAAAGTACCAGTATAAGCCGAAGAGTCTACCAACTGTTAGTAGAATAAAAAAAGAAATGTAAACATGGCGTTGTAAACAATTCTCCAAAAAGTGGAACTCGTATGATATTAAGTGAAGATCCACAAGTTGATGTTCTATTAGAAGTTGAAAATACTCCACATGCAATTGGCATTGCTTTAGATCACGACGTAAGCAACACTTCTGTGAATTTCGAAAATTTCATCCATATAAGGTAAAATTAGTTCATGAGTTGGCAGAAGATGACTTTGATCGTAGAGAAAAATTCTGTGAAAATGTGATTGAATTATGTCCTCAAGATCGAATGGCTTCCCAGCGTCTTCTATTTTCAAATGAAGCATGTTTTTGTTTAAACGGAATGGTCAAAAAACAGAATGATAGATATTGGGCTAGGACAAATCCTCATTGGATGCGAGAAGTTCACACCTAGCACTCCTAAAAGGTTAATGTATGGGCGGGAATTATTGACGACCATATTATGGGCTCATTATTTTTTGAAAATAAACCAACAGAAGTAAGTTACCTGATATTTTTACAGTTGCAATTCATGCCTGAATTGGTTGCATTATTTCCCAATGCAGACAGTCCTGACTTATTAAACAATAAGGTTTGGTTACAACATGATACCGTCATATTATGCGATTAATGTTCAAAGCTATTTGGATCGAGTTCTATCAGGAAGATGGAAAGGTGGATTGATACATAAATAGATAGGAAGAAAAGGTCCAATAGAATAACCAGCTAAGTCACCCGATTTAAAACTTTTAGACTTCTTTTTTGGGGGTACTTCAAAAGTAAAGTTTATAAAAATGCACATAATAATTTAGAAGATCTTAAGGAAAAAAATATGAGCATAAGTTGATATCACCCCAAACTTTGCATAATGTAAGGAATCAATTTTACAATCGCCTTGGGTATTGTCGGTTGTTACAAGTAGGGATGCATAAATTACCTCGGTACTTTCTGAAATATCGATATTTAATGACATTTTTACGATATCATCATATCGATACGTTCGTCACGATACTTTTGAGGTAGCGATACTTTCAGTAGGATATCGGTATAGAAGTATCGCATATCGCATTTTATATAGATGACAATTGTTACGTCTCTCAAAATTACTCTCAACTAGCAATTTGATGTTTTATTGTAGTCATAAGAACGTTTATCAAACAGTTTTTATAAAACATGATTGTTCCTATAAACGTTTTGGTAACGTATATACAACGCTTATAAACGCAAAATGGGCACAGGTTTATACAACACTTTAGTTATTTAGTCTATTTTATAAGGGATGTGTATGGTGTTATAGAATATTTTTAGAAATGTTTACCGAGCTGTAAAAGAATATGATATACGATACTTATAAAACAGTTTTATAAGGAACGATAATAAAACTAAAAATCATTTACCATGGTGCCAGTTATAAGCCTTAATAGAGTTACTAATAGAGTTACTATAAAACATGTCTTATTAGAATTTCTTTATAGTTTATATTGCAACTTTTAGTTGCATACTGCAATACCTATAAGAGTGATATGTCTTTTAAATGTTTTTGTTAGAACTATTTTATCCTAAAATTTTTCTCTATTATTATGAAAGTAATATAGGTACTAAAATATGATGGCGTAAGAAATAATGTTAGCACGGTGTGAAAATTAAACTCAAAAAGTCTCCTTTTGGCTACCACTAAGATGGTAAAATATGCTACATATACGATAAATTTCGAAGGGCCCTCTAAATAATGAATATTTCTTTTATTTGTAAAAATCAACTCGAAATTAAATTTTTCGTTTATTTTTATTTTATTGACCTAAACCCATTCTGTTGCACATTTCGCATGTTTTTATATTCATAATATATTGTGAAAATTGTCAGGTCACAAATATCTCTATATTTATTAATTGATTTTTTTCGTTCAAGATGGCTACCAAACAAATACAGGAATTGCATAAAAACATGGCGTCTGCTTTATAAATAACGTTTATTACGACTGCAACCATAACAGAACTATTTTATCTCTTAAGACACTGCTACAAAACAGACGATATATTAAAACCTGAATTATAAACTCAGACGTATTTAAACAAAAATAAAGTAGGCTTGGCATTGACTTCTATTGTCAATTTTAAAGTTTGGCTTTTACAGTAAAAGTAGACTAGCGCCACCGATATTTGCCAAGTCTCTATGTATGCTTTACATCTATGTATGCTTTACATTATTACAGCATTTTTTCTCCCCATTCCTACAAGGGATCAAAAAGCTTTAGGACTTTGATATTTTCATTTCACTATAATCTCCTGCGGTTAATAATAACAAAGCCAATTTCTTCACATTAACTAATTTTACGGATCTTAATGCGTGCATGTGCGTGTGTGAGGATGTGTATGTGCGCAGAATGATTTTGAAAACACAATTACTTTCGAAAGGTTTGAGCTAATAAGTTCATTTTTTGGTATAAGTTACATAGTGCTACAAATTGAATCATGACTTCCACATAGCTGTGATAATTTATTCTGTTTAGAAAGACATTCTCATGGAATGAATTTAGGGCCCATGAGTTGACCACAAAGAAAATATGTGTATTTCTGTACCTATAAAATTTTGAAACGTTGTATTACCAGAGTTTTATTGAAACATGACCATTTCCACCAAATCACCCCTTATTTATTCCCTACCCCCTGAAGTGATCTTGCCTAAAAACAATTAGATGCGTTCTTTGTCGGATGGTAACTGGGTACCAAATTTGAAGATGATACATCACTTCGTTCGAAAGTTATTGCACCTTTTAACAGAGAGACCGACCGAACGAGAGACCGACAGACAAAAAAATTTCGTTCCAGAATCAAGGTTTCCATATGTTTTGAGACCTTTTACGCCGTTGCCAAAAAAAATATACTTTGCGTGTGTACACACAAACATTATTGAAATACATTTCTAAATATAATAAACAACGGTTTCCTAATCTCGTTAACACGTTAGTCGCATGTTTAGAGGAAGACAAGAGACGATACGTTCAACTGCCAAACTCCATTAAAAACTCCACATGACATCATGCACGTGATTCTGCGAAAACCATATAATTCATAGGTGTAATATCTCTACTTGTTGTATCATGATCATGGGTAACTAACCATTAACAACTATTTATGGCTAAGTACGGTCATGTGCCCTAATATTTGGGCAAACTGATGATCATATTGACAGATCGCGCAGTAAGCAGATTGTTACACAAACAGCGCTTATAGAGCTTTAAAATAATATGTTTCCCATTGCTGCACTAAGAAAGACCTGCGCGTAGCTCTATAACACATATGGTGTATTTAATTGTTATATAAAAGCATTTTCGGCAACACTTACACATCAATATAGTGCTAAACTGGCGTTAGCTGCGATATTTATGCAACATAAATGTAGTATGAATGTGACTTAACCTCAAATCCAAATTGTTGTTTGTTGTGCTGCTTTCTATTTAAAACACTACTAATATGTTTATTAACAAATTTGCTACTTACTAAAAAATTTTATATTTATTGACTTTCCTTCGAAAAGCACAGTTTCTTTTTACCTGTTTCCATTTATTTATTTATTGCAAATTGGACATGTTTAGAAATTACACGCTATAGAATACACAACTTGCCACGAAATAAAAAGTATATAACGGTGCTTCTTACAAAAGCTATAATTTTTTTAAAGATCCCAGTGAACGCACTTTTATGCAGAGGAATAATATTGTACTATAATTGTTTTCTAAGTGTTCTATTACAGTCGCGTCCCATCCAACAATAAAATAGTTTTTAAACACCTGTGTTCAAGTAAACCACGCTATTTGCAGCTATATTGTATCGTAGAAAATGTACACAAAACTGTTTTATAATTGCTCACATAATCACTTAAATAAAAGCTTTATAAATGTTTGCAAGTTGACAGATATGTTTGGAAGATCGTTGTTATAAAGCCATTACCGAACAATTTTGTTCTGTAAGCTAATATATTCTATAACGATTGTTGTATAGACGTTTACAAAAGAACGAAAAACGAAATCTCTAAAATATTTTATAATTCTGCTCTAAGAACATTCTAACAATAAATTTAAAGAAGCATTTTGCTGCGAGAAGCTGAATACTCACCTTGGCAGTCTTAATAGAACAAAACTGCTTTCGAAGAGCAGTAATATAACAGTAACACAACAAATTTGCACTATCATTTAAAAATTATAGAACATTTTTGTTAGTTGGGCTCTTTTTGAATTCAATTTCAGAAAAAAACATTTTTCCTAATCTAACTTTTGTTATTGAAAATAAATATTTTCGGCTGAATTTTAGTTTTTTATTTGCCCATTTCACATATTGGTTGATGGATACCTGCATTATTATAATGTACCGTACAAAGTCATCACTTTGAATACGAGGGCGGGTCAATAAATCCGCGACTTATTGAATTTCCCGCTTATTCACAGGAAGGGCAACACTGCCCCTGTCAACAAGCATCTGCAGTTGACTCCTGTCAAATTTTCAACAAGCTGCGTCATTTAGTTTGTGTTAGATAGCCATTGAAAGCAGACAATCTCTTGAGTTATAACGAAAATGGAAAAAAGTGAATTTCGTGTGCTCGTCAAACATTTTTTTTGCGGAAAGAACCATAACTATGGAGACTCTGATCTATCAATTTCGAAGGTAAAAAAGTGGTTTGCTGAATTTCGTTGCGGCCGTACAAGCACAAATGACGTTACACCAGAAACAATTTAAAAAAGTCACGATATGGTGTTGGCCGATCGGAGACTGAAAGTGCGAGAGATTGTGGAAGCCATAGGCATATCACATGGCTCAGTAGTTTTACTTTTACATGATCATTTGGGTATGAGAAAGCTATCCGCAAGATGGGTGCCGCGTTTGCTCACAATCGACCACAAACACAATCGTGTGACAACTTCGAAGGAGTGTTTGGCGTTGTTCAACCGCAACACATCAAAGACCAAGCAGCAGTCAAAACAGTGGATTTCTCCGTGCGAATCGGCGCCGAAGAAAGCCAAGGTGGGTTTGTCTGCCAATAAGGTCATGGAGACCGTTTTTTGGGATGCACGCAGTATAATCCACCTTGATTGCCTTCAAAAGAGAAGAACAATCAATGGCGAATATTACACCAACTTATTCGACCGATTCAATGACGATTTGAAGAAAAAACGACCGCATTTTGCCAAGAAAAAAGTTATTTTCCACCAAGACAATGCAAGGGTGCACACATGTATAGTCTCCATGGTGAAATTGCATAAATTAGGCTACGAATTGCTCCCTCATCGCCATATTCTCCGGATTTAGTCCCGAGTGACTGTTTCTTGTTTCCAAATTTAAAGAAATGGCTCGGCGGGAAGAGATTTGACTCCAATGATGAAATCATCTCACAAACAAATACCTATTTTGAGGACCTCGGCAAATCTTATTTTTTGGAAGGGATACAAAAATTGGAGTAACGTTGGAGTGTATAGAGCTCAAAGGAGATTATGTTGAGAGATAAAATGAATTTTTTTGTCACGGACTTATTGACCCGCCATCTTATATACTGTAAAAATTGTTATTTCTCTACCCATTTTTGTAGTTCGTGTTGGTGATAATAAAATAAAAAATATCGATGACGCCATAACTTGGAAAATAAATTATGTACAAAAATATAAAAATCTTAGCAGGCCCTAATTGTGGACTCATGTCTCAATTTTTAAAGAATTTTCTTAAAAAAAAATCACTAATGAGGAGATCCCGACTGAATTTTGAAAAATCAGTTTCGATTATATATATATATATATATATATATATATATATATATATATATATATATATATATATATATATATATATATATATATATATATATATATACAGGGTCGCTGATAAGTCTGGAAACGGTCGATTACCCGGGAAATATACAAGGTGTCGAAAAAAGTTTTATACAAAAGTTTTTGGGTTCTTCAATGTCTACTAGGCGGTGATAATTTCATTTATACAGGGTTGCTCATACAGGCGTGGCACACCAATATTAATTTTTTTTTAATGGAACACCCTATATATTATTCGATATTTCAATCCTTCTCTTAATTTTGAGCAACATTTATCAGAAGCATGATGTACATAAACTCAATCGTTTCCGGGTAAAAAAATAAATAAAAATAAACGCTATTGTTTTTAAAATCTATTGGATGAAGAACAAAAATAAATGAAAAGTAGAATATCTCTTGAAAACAATCTGTGAGTGTGAAAAGAACCGGTTGCGATGTTTTTAACATTGTTTGAAATCCTATTTTATAAGATGTTCAAAGTGTTCTCCATTGACCTCCTGACAATAATGAATTCGCTTAACAAAACATTGCACTGCATTTACAAGAGCGTTTTGAGGAATGTTATTAATTTCATGCACAATCCTTGCTTGCAACTCTTCAATATTCTGCGGTCTATTTTGGTAAATTAAATTTTTTACATGACCCCACAAAAAAAAGTCAAGCGGCGTCATGTCGGGAGACCTAGCTGGCCATTCAATAGTTCCCCTGCGCCCTATCCATCTGCCAGGAAAGGTTTGATTCAGATATTCCCGTACCTCAATTCCAAAATGAGGGGGTGCCCCATCCTGCTGAAACCATATTTCTTCCGCTGGTAGATTTGGGTCGTTATTGTTCGGAAATAATCGACTAACGTCTGGAACAATTGATTCTTGCAAAAGTGTTAAATATCGAGCAGAGTTCAAATTACCGTGTATAAAATAAGCTCCTATGATATGTCCACCAATAATAGCACACCAAACATTTACTTTTTGCGGTCTTTGGGTGTGAATTTGTTCCATCCAATGTGGGTTTTCGTCTGACCAGTACCTACAGTTGTGTCGGTTGACTTGTCCATTCAAACAAAATGTAGATTCGTCGGAAAACAAAATGTGGTTGGCAAAGTTAAAATTTTGGCGTAACTTCTCCATAATAAGTTCACAGAACTCGATTCTGCGATCAAAATCGTCTTCACTCAGTTCTTGCAATAAATGAATTTTATATGGACGGAACTTTTCCCGCTTCGTAATCTTTTGAATTGAATATCGACTCATATTGTGATTTAAAGCCAATTGCTGTGCCGAAGTTTTCGGATTTTCCACCACATCCAATATTACATTCAAAGAATTTTCTTCATTTGTAACGGTTACTGGCCTTCCAGTTCTAGGTTTATCCTTGATACCGCCAGTTTCGTGAAAACGATGCAAAGTTTTCGAAACTGTGGATTTGGAGATCGATTCCCGCTCAGGATGCAACTCATTGAACATAATCACCACTTGAGCAAAACTTCGTGTTCTATCACCGTACCCTATCATCATTAAAATTTCGATACGTTCGGTTTCACTTAAACTTGCCATTTTGCACAAAAACTGTTGACACTAAATTACTAATGTTTCAAAACTGTTGACACTGAATGAATGTTTGACATTCGTTGTCCTGGAAACATTTTAAAACAAAAGAATAATACTGCGTTTCTTATGGGCATCTTATCTTATCTTGGGATTCCAAACAATGTTAAAAACATCGCAACCGGTTCTTTTCACACTCACAGATTGTTTTCAAGAGATATTCTACTTTTCATTTATTTTTGTTCTTCATCCAATACATTTTAAAAACAGTAGCGTTTATTTTTTTTTTTTTACCCGGAAACGATTGAGTTTAGGTACATTATGCTTCTCATAAATGTTGCTCAAAATTAAGAGAAGGATTGAAATATCGAATAATATATAGGGTGTTCCATTAAAAAAAAATTAATATTGGTGTGCCACGCCTGTATGACCAACCCTGTATAAATAAAATTATCACCGCCTAGTAGACATTGAAGAACCCAAAAACTTTTGTATAAAACTTTTTTCGACACCTTGTATATTTTCCCGGATAATCGACCGTTTCCAGACTTATCAGCGACCCTGTATATATATATATATATATATATATATATATATATATATATATATATATATATATATATATATATATATATATATATATATATGTATGTATGTATCACACCGACAGCTCAAAAAATAATGACCCGATTTTGACAAAATTTTGTGAGTACCTTCCTTTTGTAAGTGGCTTGGATAAGTTCGTTAGCCAGGAGAATCGGCCGAGGTTTTCCTGGAAAATTTTGTATTTTCTTTAGAAAAAAATTCATATCTCCGGAAATAACAAAGTAAGGGCATCGTTTTATATCGCTATAGGTAAACTACCTACCAAAATTTAGCGCTGAAGGTGAAAAGACAAGTTATGGGCATTTAAAGAAAAATAAATTGGGGTTTTCCTCAAAACGTCAAAGTGACAATTTAAAACGTCAAAATTCGCAACATTTAGGCAAAGAACTTGAATCTAATACGGGCTCTGGAAAGAAAATGTCTCAAAAAGAATGCTTTACAAACTCTGAAGTCTTAGTTTCAATCGTCATTGTCCTTCATTTTTACTAAAATGTTTCCAGAAAATTCATTTCAAATAGACCCTTTTTCTGATGCTTGGCAGTAGTCTTAGCTATAGAGTTTATCGTTTAATGGTATATAACTTTTGTCGAATTTTCGTACAAGATATGAAAAATTTTTTATTAATTATAGGGTGTCTTGAGCTACATTTAAAAAAAATTCTATAATCACAGGTGGCCCATAAGTTGTTGGTGATACAAATAATTATTATTTTTTTTAGTCGAAAACGCGTTATGTTTTTGCGTTTTCCATCGAAATATAATGCATGTTTGTAAGTAAAGAAATTCTGGACGCAGCAAGTGCGTTATGGTAACAAATTTTGATTAAAGTTCAATTTGCTATTAACCTATAAGTTTGACAAAGAAACGGATTTTTTCGGTTACACTTTAAGTTTACTTTCGGAAATTTTTGTACGTTACAATAAAGTTATTTTGATGAAACAAGGCACATTGTTTTTACTATATATGTTATACTGGTAGTCAAATTTGATGCCTGCTTTCTGAAAAAAAAAACACACATATTTGCTATTAAAAACATATTTATGAAAATTCACTACCATAACGCACTTGCTGCGTCCCGAACTTTTTAGAATTTTTTGAAATTGTAAAATTAGTGACCGCGTAACAGGCAAATTTTTTATAATTAAAGTTTATTAAAACTTCGCTACTTGCGCAAATGTAGTTTGACAGTGAAATTTTGACAGGACAATGTGTATCGTGTCAGTTAGTTTAATATAAAAATAAATTCAACTTGTAACAAGCATATAATCGTACAAATACATAACTAATTAGCTACCATATTTATGGTAAACTTAGAAAACCAAATTGTAACATAGGAAGTTTCACATAGTATTGTCTCTTAGTAAAGATATGTACATGATAATTAGCATGTTTTTTAGGAAACCCAACAAATGAGTTTAAATGAATTTTTAGATTTTGGTATCAACATTCATGCAAATATAAAATTCACTTTACAGGAAAAAGCTAACTGAGGTACAAATTTCTTTGATTTAACAATTTGAAAGTTGGTAAGCAATTTATTTGATTTTTCAATATACAGGAAACCTACTTACGCAGAGACAACTATACCAAACTGTTACAAAGCACTTCAATAGATGTAGGTTCGGTGTTGCCACATCTCCAAAACTTCCCCAACATCTGGGAATTCTTGCACAATCTGGCAACACCACCTCTCCCTGACTGGGGTGACCCCCCACAGGCGAAGTCTCAATCCTCTAGGACCAAAAATAACGAAGTTACCAACTTGTACCCCGTCGGAACGCATAACTGAGGTCTGCGCATTGCGAACAGCTTGTGTATACACCCTGTATACGCAGAGAACCCTTACACCCTGTATACGCAGAGAGATCTTATAGTACGGGAAACACCTCTTGTGTAACATAGGAGTGATGACCACATTTGGACCATCCTGTATATGTATCCCCCTGTATATACACGGGGCCGTTCTGTATTCACAGAACCTAGCAAAACAAAGTCCTGGAACATTCTGGAATGGAACACTTCAGAAACGAGGTGGAAGGTACGACGGGTATATAAAGGTGGAAGTAAGCCAGTTCAGTTCAGTTCAATTAGATAATATTGAAGTGACTCCAAGAAGCAGTAACCAGTGTGAAGTGTTAGAGAGTAGCGACTGTGGTTCCAGTATAGTGACTTCTGTGCAGATTAGTGATTGTATGGGCAGATAAACTAAGTGTTTGGTGAGAGAGACATTCTAGAACTTTTATTATATCCATATTTAGAGAGTAAATAAAGTTGTTTTGTTAAAATTTAAAGTCTCACTTATCCAGAACCCGGCAAAAACGCGACAATACAATACATGTTAACGTATTTCACAAACGCTTATTGAAAATGCGCAATATATCAGTAATTTTGCGCTTGTTCAATACCTATGTCTAAAACTAATTTTCAAAAATAAAATTCAATAATTAAGCAAATAGCAGCTAATGATGGTTAGTCCGTTAAAATAATAGAGTAGATGATGGACACAAAGAATATATATATATATATATATATATATATATATATATATATATATATATATATATATATATATATATATATATATATATATATATATATATATATATAAGCGCTTAATTTTATTTATCCAGCTATTTATGTCATTAGCAAACACAATTTCAAAATTTTCGTGCCCTTATTAATAGTCAAAAAGTACTCTATTAGCAAAGTAATATTGAAAAAAGTAGTGACATTACAATATCGGGATTAAATAGCATTGTAGAAGCACTGATTAAAAAAATAATAATAATAAGAAATGATAAAATCTACCTATCGAGTTGTGACAAGAAGCAAGTGACATTTAATGTAAAGTGAAAGTACCTGCTAAATTATAAACGTGGCAGGTATTTTTTCCTATTAATCGCCTGGATGATTTCATTTTCATCCACCTAATCGAACCGCTTTTTCCAACAACAAAAAAAAAATAATTTAAAAAACAAATTCTATATTAGTTAATTTTCCTAATAAAAATTCAATAATACGTATAATCAATAAAAAATGATGATTTTAGACTCAACAGCGTGTTCCACTGAACCGAAGGGTACTGGGTTCGATCCCAGGGCACTCCTTTCACTTTTTCAGTACATACTGTAGAATTAACATCAACCGAGGTTGTGTTAGCGTATTTGAGCAAGTTGAATGTCTACACGTTCCGCCCTTCGTAGGGGGCGTAAATCCGTCGGGATCGTGTTCATGAGATGTTGGGAACGTTAAATATCCCTACCCTCCTTACAGAAAGGCAGGGGTTCAGCAAAATTTCCAGGATAGTGAGGTGAAACTGTTCCCTGGTGTCAGTGATTCGCCATAGTCGCGGAAATAGGCCGACGTTAAACAAATAAAAAAACACAACACACAGACTCAACAGTGACAAAGTTATCCAGACGTGTTAAATAAAAATGAGAAATGAGAAACCTATGAAATCTGGACACTATTGTTACTCCCAAATATTAAAGTTAGTGAAACTAGACAAAATGTTACATTAATTTTCTAAATACAAATTTACTAATAGTTGTGATAATGTAATATGTTGTTAGGTTGACATTTTCTTTATCTCGAATCTGTTTTATTGCTGTTCTTGTTAATGAGTTATTTTATTATTACGATTATTGTTATGGTTATTATAGTTATAAGTTGGTTATATTTTTATGTTAAATAATGACATACATAACATAGAAATTCTGAAGATGTCATCTGTCATTTTAGTGAATTTTCGTAGAAAAAATTCAGGAATGAGGAGATCGCTACTTTTGAATTTTGAAAAAGTTATTTCAAATGAGCGTGAACTAGGCCCGCCGGAACACATCCAATATATATATATATATATATATATATATATATATATATATATATATATATATATATATATATATATATATATATATATATATATATATATATATATATACGGCTGGTACAACAGTGCGTCCAATTTCAATATCGCCTTTATTATTTAATAACGAAAAAAAATGTTGGAACAAAAGTTGCAGGTACCAACGTTAGCTACAAACTCAAAATATTCTTGCATATACAGGGTGTTGCATAAGTAACATACAATTTTACTTTTTTAAATGATACACCCTGTATATTGTTTTTGAATTCCTCTTATTTTGCAGATTCATCAGGCGTATAGTTCTTGAGGTCTATACAGAGTCGTTCAAAAGGTATGGCCACTTTTTTCAAACATCAGAGGAACATTTGGCGGTCTCTATCTTCATTAATATGTCAGCGTGCAACACTCTATCATTACAAAACTCTGAAAAAGTATTCTACTTTCAACTTCAACCAATACAGAAAGAATTCCTTGAAAATAGTATACAGGGCAAGTAAAAACACTGGAGTCAAGTTTTATCGAGAAATTCAAATGGAACAGCCTGCATATTATAATCAATTTTGATACAGCAATAAATGTTCTTTCAGTTTCATGAAGTATTCCATATAACTAAAACCAGTATTTACTGATGAATTGGGTGCTTTTTTTAAGAAAAAAAGGTAAATTTATACACAGGAACGAATTAGTGTATTATAGCGTAACTATGTAAAATACTCAATGTATCGACTTACTTGTGAAACATTAACTTAAACCATCGAGTAGTTATTTTCTCGTATTTAAATTATAACAAGACCTAAAATGAATTTAAATTAAAATGATTGATATGATTTATGTATGTGTTAGAATGAAGTTATAAAAACGATTTATTATTAAATAGCAAAGGAAATCGATATCAGTAAGGCCTCTGTTTTACGAATTTTACGAAAAAAAAATTTTGCCATACCATATTCAACTCCTCCAAGAACTGTACAATGATGATCATTAAAGACGACTATCATTTTGTCATTGGACAAAGCAAGAAATCCAAATTGATACAAGATTCTTCAACTTTGTGTTGTTCACTGATGAAGCAAAATTTCATAATAACAGACATGTCCACGGACATAACTTTCACTAATATTCTAGTGGAAACCCTCACTTTACTCACACGACTAGTCAAAATAGGTGGCCTCTTAACGTCTAGGATGGAATTATTGGAAATAGTTTCATCTGCCCGCATTTCTTTGAAGAACTCACTGCACAGCGACACCATCCAACCAACTGCTTGTTAGCCTACGTGATCATATGTGGCTTATGCACGACGGTGACCCAGTGCATCATACAGCTAACATTCATGCTTTTCTTAACCACTATTTTCCAGTACGCTAGATTAGTAGAGAAGAGCCGAATGCATAGCCGACTAGGTCATATTATATATATATATATATATATATATATATATATATTAATACACAGGGTCTCCTGCGAACTTGGACCGTTAGCCGTATATAAAGAAGTACTCTGATTTTTCGATAATTATCTATTCAATTAAAATAGTTATAGCTTTAGATCGTTTTCGATTATACCCGAAGTGAACTTCAACTTCCATATTTCAAATAAAACACCCTATATATTATTACATTTTTAGATTCCCTGTCAAATTCTTATAGAGTCTATGGTACCATGGTTGGTACGTATCTCTAAAGTAGAGGTTTAATAAAACTATTTTTGTTAATTGAGTTTTATGTTTTCGGCTACAATTTTCTTAAATCTCAATGCTGAAATATTGCCTGATTTCATGCAGTCAACAGCTCCAAAAAAACGTATACAGGATGCTCATAAAATATAATCATTTTTTATAAACTTTAAACAACCGTAGCCTGAATTTTTCAAATGAAACACTCTGTATATTAGTGCTTATTTGAATTCTGCGTTCAATTTTTGACGGAGATATATTACATTGTTTTATATTCTTTTTGCGTCCTAAACAAAATATTTTATTATATTTTGAATTAGAATCACCTTTTCAGATCTGATCCCGCTTTTTAAAAATTTTATAAAACAAATCGACGGGGCATAAAGCATCTACTCTGGAAACAAAATACTTTTGTTTCAAAAGCTTTTACTAATGGTAAATTTAAAAGTACCCTGAAAAGTACATAATACGAAAATAAAACAACTTTTTCTACTTTTATGTGTCCAAGGCTGCCAAATTATTGCCCTCAACAAGTACATAATACGAAAATAAAACAATTTTTCTAGTTTTATGTGTCCAAGCCTGCCAAATTATTGCCCTCAACAAGATTGCCATGGAACGCCTACATCCAATCGTGGATTCTAACTCTAAGAAAAGAATAACCTATTTCATAAACAGGCGACACTGAAAACAATCCCTTACTTTTTTGGAAAATCAATGCGTCTTAGTCAAAGGTGCAAATGTGAATTCGTTGAAGAAATACACTGGATTTACAATATTGTTTATCTAATTTGAATTTACTCCAAAAAAGGGGATATTTTTATAGTGAAATTTAAGAAATCAATAGTTTGCTGTTTTAGATTCATTATTTTTGCTTTGAGTAACGATATTGTTTTATATTATTGGCAACTATGTGACAGTTCTTTTTTTTCAGCAACACACCATGAGGACTCACAGCCTAAATACTATCGTACCGTGGGTGTCGACAAGGAGGAAAGAGGAAACTTGTTAATTCTGGTCTTGAAGGTCTGGAGGTTCGGAGGAGTGGGAAAAACATGTGCCGGTAAGGAATTCCACAACTTGGAAGTCCTCGGGACAAGACAGCGGGTATAACAAGATATTCTATGTCTGGTGACCTAGACAGTAAAAGGGTGCATTCGCTCTGTTACCCTGGTACATCTGTTGGGGGCAGTAGGTGGATTAACCTTGGAAGAAAGCTGCTCTGAGCAGTGCCCGTGCAAATATCTGTAGAAAAGAAAGAGATCACCAACGGCACGTCGGTGGGCAAGGGATGGCAGCCTTTGAGTGAGGTTCGGGACGCCGATGAGACGTATATCTCTCTTCTGAATGGAGTCCAGGATAGCGAGTGTAGAAGCGGCAGCGGCATCCCAGATGTGGGAGCAGTATTCGAGGTTTGGACTTATTTGTGAAGTATATAAGGTATAGAGACTATCTGGTGAAAAGTATTTGCGAGCCCGGAAGAGAAACCTAGTTTCTTAGCAGACGCTGCTGCATGTGATGTGACATGTTGGTGCCAATTGATATTTCGATCCACAGAAATGCCAACAAGTGAGAAGGACTCATTACTTTGAACAATTTGGTTGTTCATTGTGATGCGCCTAGGGCTGGTGTATCTCTTATGAGATAGAAAGCAAGACTGAGATTTGGTGGACTTGAATTGTACAACATTTCTACTTCCCCAGTCTAATATTTTTTTGGAGACCCACAGAGACAGGACCTTCCATGAGTCTGCGATCCTCATCTAATTGGGCTAAAGAGACAGGCTTAGAATATTGTATATTTGAGTGGTGGGTGCTGCCATTCGCGTAACTGTCAACTGGGTTGGACGAGCTAGAGAAGAGGTCACTAATGTGAAGAAGAAACAAAGTAGGGGCTAAAGATGAACCTTGAGGGACTTCTGTATTAATTGGATACAGTTTAGAGAAATGGCCATCCACGACAACAGAAATGCTACAATTGGAGAGGAAATTAGCTGTCCAGGTACAGAGTTTTGGTGGTAGGCCATAGGCTGGAAGTTTATTAAGCAGCGCTGCGTGTCAGACCTGGTCGAATACTTTGGATATGTCTAGAGCGACAATCTGGGATTCACCGTTTAGTTCCATAGACTTGTTCCAAGAATGGGTGACAAAGCAAAGGAGGTCGGCAGTTGACCAGCGCTGACGAAATCCATACTGCCTGTCGTGGATTAGACTGTGTTTTTCAAGAAATTTTAGTAATTCGCTGTTTATATACTTTTCCATCACTTTAGAGGCGACTGAAAGGAGAGAAATAGGCCTATAGTTGCTAAGAAGCCCTGTGGATCCTTTCTTGGGGACGGGTTGTACTTGAGCAGTTTTCCAGTTAGTAGGAAATATGCCTTTATTCAAAGAGGTCTGAAACAAAGGAGTCAGGACAGGAGCAAGCTCTGGTGTGGTCTCGTCAAGTCCAGAGGCTTTCCTGGTATTAAAAGAAGAGAGCATATTTCGTACCTTTTTAGTTTTGAAAATGATATCAGTCATTTGATGTGCGACATTGAGGACAGTTGCTGGTTGAACATTTGCAGGTGGATTGAGAGTAGAATTGCCGGCGAACAACGAGGCAAAAAGTTCAGCCTTGCCCAAGGCGGTTGAAAGAATTTCCTCTCCTGAAACAAGAGATGGGATAGATTTAGCAAGAGTCCACAAGGGTTTGCTGCAGTTGGAGCTTGAGAGGAGTTTTAATTTGATGTGGTTATTAAACAAGTTTTTTGCTTCAGAAGGAATGCGGACATATCAGAATCTTGGTTAGTTAAATGCTTGACGGTTTTCTTGACTGGGATTGTGTAGAAGCGTTTTGTGAACCTTGACCTTTTCAAGTCTGACCTTGTCACAGGATTTAGAGAACCAGGGCTTTTAAGTGGCTGAAGAGGTTTTCTGTGTATGTGGAATAAACAATTTCATGCCAGCTTGGATAATTTCGGTTACGTTTTGTGAGATATAAGAGGGGTCAGGATGAGAGAAGCAGACAAACGACCATGGAAATGAGGAAAAGTAATCCCGCATTTTGTCCTAGTTCGGGGAGTTGTAGTGCCAAACGATACGTGGGTGTGATGATTGTGTGACCTCGGGTTGCATTGCGCAGGAAGCAGTGACCATGCCGTGGTCTGAGCGACCAAGGGGGGCGGTGACTGATGTCTTATAACATCCAGGTTTTGTAGTAAGGAGGATATCCAAGGGATTTGAGCTGTGTGTTGGGATGCGAGGAAAGTAAGTAAGTAGGTAGGTTGCTGAACCATATTGGCTAAAGAATTGCTGACTGCAAAGGCCTCCGCTGCTCTCCTTTGTGGATCGGTTTTTGAAGATCCTAGCCATACCTTATTATGAACATCAAAGTCACCAAGTATAGTGGCCTCGGAGGAAGGATATTCAGAAATCAGATGGTCGGTTTTTTCCGAAAGATAGTCGAAGAGCTGGACAAAGTTGTTGTCAGAATGTTACCGGTAAATGCAACAGATGAATTTAGTTTCAGCCCTGAGAGTTTCATCTAAAGTATGTCTTTTCTTCCAGCTTCTAAATTGGGGAGTCTGGTGCAGGGTAGATTGCTACGAACGTGTGCGCACACACCTCCATGCAATCTAAAGGAAGTAATCAGCTCACACCCTGTGAAATTAAGGTGATTAGTCGCTGTTTTGGCAATGATTTGGGTTTCCATGAGGAAGAGGACTTGGGGCCTATTAGCCTGGAGGAAATGGTGGAAGGAGTTCAGGTTAGAATGAAGGTCACATATATTCGAGAAGGATATGTTAAATCTTAATGACGGCGCCCGTGCACACCCCTCTCCCGGAGATCCGAATGGAGGAGTATCTTATCTCCGGAATCTTTTGTACAAGGAGGAGCCATCATCATTTTTGTTTATAATGGAAACCGACTCATACACTAGAACCGGAAACGTCCGTTGGGACTTCACCGGCCCCTTGATGTAAGAGGTAGGAGCTCCTCGGGCCTGAAAAAATCCTTTACTATCACCTAAAGGAAAAGTCCACTATCGCCTGCTAACTATTGTGCAGTATTTCGCTAAACTTGACACCCTTGTATGGTAACACATACACAGGATCCCAACTTTACCTATAACTCACTAAGAGGAGGTATCTGCACCTGGGGTTCCAAAGTTCTGACAAAGCTAAATCTTGGTTGTCCAAATGAGGATTGTTTCTGAATTATGCGAGGGGGGTTCCTAATTACTTTAGAAATACTTGTTTAGCTATTTTAGTCGTAGGTCTAGGTCAACTTGGAAACCGCTATGCAAATATGCGACATGCCCTTTCTGCATTTCTGTGATATTCACCATAAATAGTAATTAAATTTAGCAGGTCCTTATTACTATATCTTCCAAACGACAAAGTTGTAACTATTTTCACTTTCCTGGGAGAAGCAAAGAATAGTGCTGTCAATTCGACAGATAGAATATGTCAAAACTGGCCACTGATGTTGACAAAACGGTAGTTCTGGATACATAATTCTAAAAATAGTTGAATTAGTTTCCATTATAAACCTTTTCGCATATTTCGTAGAATTTTTCACAAAATAACAAAATGAAATTCATTTTCTACAAAGTTTCTGCATTTTCTCACCCAGAATTTCCTTAATAGTATCAAATCAAAGAGAAAATCCAAAAAGCGACTCAAATACACAAAATAATGAAATATGTTGGTTAGGTGGCAAAAATAGTATAAATCAATATAATACATTCAAAATGTAATAATATACAGGTGTTTCGTTTGAAAAAGTTAAGTTACGCTCGTTTGAAATGTCTAAAAAATAATAATGTTTTAGGAGCGCCCGATATAAGTTTTTCGGGAATTGTCAACTGCATGACCAAGCAATATTTCAGTACTAAGATGTAAGAAAACTATGGCTGAAAACACTTTCATTAAGCCTCTTCAGATGTCAATTTTTGTTTTCGCGTTGCCATATTTTGGAAACTATTAGAGATAAGTACCAACTATGGTACATGAAGTTATATTCAAATTTTAAAGACCTGAAAACAAAAATTGACATCTGAAGAGGTTTAGTAAAACTCACTTCGTTAACAGAGTTTTACCTTTTCAGCCACAGTTTTCTTACATCTTAATACTGAAATATTGCTTGGTCATGCAGTTGACTGTTCCCGAGAAATTTATACAGGTCGCTCCTAAAACATTATTATTTTTTAGAACATTCAAACGACCGTAATTTGACTTTTTCAAATGAAACACCCAGTATATTATATATATATATATATATATATATATATATATATATATATATATATATATATATATATATACAGGCTGTTTCAAAGAACATGCACCATCGCTCGTGGGGCAATTCCTTACTAAAAAATAAAAAAAAAAGTTCCTGTGCACATGGGCCCGGAAACGCATAGTTTCCAATATACAGGGAGTTGAATTTTTTTTTTTTTTAATTTTTTATAAATAATTTCAAAACCACTGGATTGATTTTAATGAAACTTGAAAGTGTATTATGAAAGTGCATATTTTCAAGTGAAAATCTACTTACAACTGCGTCAGTGGCGTGCGTGCGGGGTAACTGTAAAAATTCATTTGGGGAAAAATATGTGCGCCACTGTCTTTTTCCAATTTTGATACATCAGTTATGAAGCTTATTACATAAGCCACAAAAGCTACCTCTTGGTATTTTTTCTTTCAGGGTATCCCTTAGGAGATATGATTAATTTTATAAAAAGGGGCAAAGTACCGATTCGTTGGAGTAATGAAAACAGTAATCGTAAAGTGCCATGAAACTATAATTTTTGACAGTTCTCTAAATTCTACAATTTTGAAGTGCTTTGTAGGCGTCAAAAGAGTTTTCGTGCTATTCTTTAAATTTTGATACGGTGCAGTATTTTCGTTTTTAGTTATTTGTTGATACTGAGCTGCTCATTAATATTATTTCCTCCTCTCAAGATGGTTTTCATTAAGTACACTTCAGCGGATTTGAATGATATGTTGTTAATTCATGGACAAACAAATCAAAATGCTAGACAAGCTGTGCCAGTTTATCAGGAAACTTATCCGCAAAGAAGAATTCCTGACAAAAATATTTTCCCACGTATTGTAAGACATTTGAGAGAAACTGGTTCTTTAAAACCTTTAAAAGCTGACTCTGGACGCAGAAGATACCGCCGAACTGTACGAGTTGAAGAGGCAATATTAAATAGAGTTGAACGTGATCCTAGTACAAGTACGAGAATTATTGCCACCGAACTGGGTAATATTTCGGCATCATCAGTTCACAGAACTCTGAAGGATCAAAGTTTATATCCCTATCATTTTACACGTGTCCAGGAACTTCTACCTAGAGACTTTCAACCAAGGGTAATGTTTTGTCAGTGGTTTTTAAACAAACTTAGGCACGACCAACATTTTTCTAAACGTGTACTATTTACTGATGAGGCGTCATTTACGCGAAAAGGTATCGTAAATTTTCACAATTTACATACATGGGCCGATGAAAACCCACACTCTCTAAGAGTTGCAAATTCGCAGTATCAATTTTCCATCAATATTTGGGCTGCTATTATTGAAAATCACATAATTGGTCCTGTTGTTCTACCGAATCGTCTTGACCATGAATCATATTTAAACTTTTTACAAAATGATTTGCCGTTGTTACTACCGCTTTTTATGAGACATGGCACAATGTGGTTCCAGCATGATGGTGCGCCCGCACATCTTGCAGCAGTTGTAAGAACATATTTAGCCAACACATACGGTCACCGATGGATTGGTCGTGGAGGTCCGGTGTCATGGCCACCTCGATCTCCGGACCTGAATCCTCTCGATTTTTATTTGTGGGGTCATTTAAAAGAAATAGTGTATAAAACACCAGTAAATACACGAGAAGAATTGTTGGGAAGAATAGAATATGCATTTGACAGCATTAGAGAAGATCAAAATATTTGCAGAAGAGTAAGAAGATCTTTGCGCAGAAGGCTAAATAATTGTAACGACGCTAATGGTGGTCACTTTCAACATTTTCTTTAGCTTTGTTATTAAAGTCAATTGAGTAATGTACAAAAAACAAGAGTTTGGAAAAATCATGGTGTCGTTACGATAACTTTTTTCATTTTTTATTTTTATTTTTTATTTTTTATTTATCATTTTTTATCAATGTTTGTAATATTCATTTCAATGTTTATCACCAATAAGTTTTACGTAGGTTAGTTATTTGCACGTTTATTGCTGTAATCTTTACTGTACGTTTTGTTTTTCATATTCTTATGGTTGCAGTAAACATATATTATTATTATTATTATTATTATTATTATTATTATTATTATTATTATTATTATTATTATTATTATTATTATTATTATTATTATTATTATTATTATTATTATTATTATTATTATTATTATTATTATTATTATTATTATTATTATTATTATTATTATTATTATTATTATTATTATTATTATTATTATTATTATTATTATTATTATTACGCCGACTAATCGGTACTTTGCCCCTTTTTTATAAAATTAATCATATCTCCTAAGGGATACCCTTAAAAATACCCGAAAAAATACCAAGAGGTAGCTTTTGTGGATTATGTAATAAGCTTCATAACTGATGTATTAAAATTGGAAAAAGACAGTGGCGCACATATTTTTCCCCAAATGAATTTTTACAGTTATCCCGTACGCACGCCACTGACGCAGTTGTAAGTAGATTTTCACTTAAAAATATGCACTTTCATAATACACTTTCAAGTTCCAAGTTTCATTAAAATCAATCCAGTGGTTTTGAAATTATTTATAAAAAATTAAAAAAATAAATAAATTCAACTCCCTGTATATTGGAAACTATGCGTTTCCGGGCCCATGTGCACAGGAACTTTTTTTCTTATTTTTTAGTAAGGAATTGCCCCACGAGCGATGGTGCATGTTTTTTGAAACAGCCTATATATATATATATATATATATATATATATATATATATATATATATATATATATATATATATATATATATATATATATATATATATATATATATATATATATATATACATATATATATATATATATATATATATATATATATATATATATATATATATATATATACATATATATATATATATATATATATATATATATATATATATATATATATATATATATATATCAACCTATAAAAATCCAAGCGGATCTTGCTGTCGGGTACTAGAGGTTCAAATTCGCGCTCATTTGAAAAAAAAATTGCAAAGTCCACCATCGATACCTCTCTATTAGCAATTTTACTTAAACAAAAATTCGCTATAAAACTATTATACCTACTACATAAAAATTGAAACTAGCCCCTTGAAACCAGCCCCGGATATGAGCTCTAAAGGCCCTAGTTCGTATTCATCTGTCGAATTTTTGTCGAAATTCCGAGGTCAAGATCTCCTCAATAGCACAATTTTTCGACAAAATTCGCTAAAAATCATAAACAAAACAGCTAACAATTGCCGAATAATAAGGTACGATTTGGTATTTTACTAAATTCTGGGAAGAGATAATCGAAAACGCATTAAGTAAGCTGACTATAAATAACAATCAAAGGGACAAAGATAAGATATTTGTTACTTAGTTTTATACCTGCTAAATAGTTAAAAGTACGTTATAAACAAAAACAACATAACGGTATTTAAAATATAAAAGCATAAGAGTTTCTAGAAATGCAAAAATTCATCCAGACCGAGAAGTCATTTGACTATAAATACCCCAAGTTTGGCATTAAGCTGCCAGTTCTTTCTTACAACCTCAAGAGCCACAAGCCTTTCTGATAATTCTAAAAGAAAAATGTGCGACTTACAACTTCCTGAAAATACTTTGGAGAGGGAAATTAGACGTCAGCAGATAGCAAAATACAGAAAAACAATTCATATATGTCGAGTGCTTAAAACTGCTCTTATGGACGAAATCGTCAATTTTAACCGAAGATCTAGCTTTTACAAAAATACTGAATGGATGAGGCAAATCGTAACAAGGCGTAGGAATATGTACGGACAGATGAGCATATTCTTGTATAATGAGAAGCGACGAGCATCGAAGAAGCTTCGCAAATTGAAAAGTCATCGTACACGTTAAGAATGGTAAGTAGTTTCAAATCATTTTCTCATAGTTAGAATGTTGGTGATACTTTTAGTTACCTGCTAACGCAAGCTGCCATATTATAATATAGTGTAAGTAAAAGTACGGAAAGACATTTATATTTCCTGAGATATTTTCTACCCAAAAAAGGTTAAATATATATATTTTTGAATAACAAATATCTCAGGAAATACAAGTGCCTCTCCATACCTTTCACTTAGCGTGCATTTTATATGTGGAGCGTTGGAAAAACAGTTTTTCAAATTGAAATACTACTGGAATGATTGTCAACTAGAATGCATCCAGGTCCTTGTTTTTTAAAAGCAACCATATAATATAAAAACAGTATTCCTACAAATCGTTCGTCTTTTTAAGTTAATTTAAGTTTCATTCAATGTAATTGAAAAGTATTAAAAACTTTTTATAACATTAGCCTTCACCATGCGAAATAAAAAGAGTACAAAAAATTTATATTATGACTAGTATACTAATTATGTTCTGCTGTAGCACGTGCTTAGATTTAGATTAGATAATTTGTGTTAACAAAATTTAATTTCGGTGGTATTTTTGTTGCGTTGCCAATAAAAATTATCGCGGTTAATAGGTAAAGCACAATATTCCTTATTTTAGATAGAAATATCATTTAAATGATTGCCCTTTGGAATTCTACTCGACATACTGGCAGGACTAAAAAATCTACGGTTTTACACAGTTTAACTAAAAAAGGTAACCATATATTATACACAAGAGTTCAAGTTGAATGTTTGAATTCGTTGACTCTAAAATTTAACCAAGTTGCATACGCTTTATAAACTCGCTGTACTAAAAAAAATTATTTCCGATTATTTTCCTCACAGTAGCATACGTATTTTTCTCAAAGCTTGTTAGATTCGCTGTCTCTAACTTCCAAGAGATGGACTATTTCAAAGGTAACTTGCTTTATCTATAACATTAAAGAAAATTTGATAACTGTCATATTTAGACGTTTAACATAAATCTAATACAAAGATTGCGTAAAATTTCATGTAGAATCCAAAAGTGCTACAGTATGTGAAGTGTTTAAAATAACGAAGTTGTCAGCGCCCTTTCAGGAACCGAAACTGACAAGCGAAAAGTAAGATGTTTTCAAACAAATTATTTTCTGAGACACTCTTCTGGCCGCCCTTAGTGATATAGACTTCGTCACACAATGTCTATACAAAAGTCTTAAGGTTTATGTAGAACGACATCAACACTATTCTATAAGATTTCAAATTTTACATCAACATTATAGTGCACACCTTGACATTTTAAATTTTGACATGACAAACTGTAATTATTGTTTTTTAAATAACATTTTACCATTGCATTCTTATTAAATTATCCGTTAATGTTAAAGATACAGAGTCTAGAAATTAAAAAAAGTCTGGACGCAGCAAGTGCGTTATGGTAGTGAATTTTCATATAAATGATCTGGCACAAAATATTTTATTATAACTTTTCTTTCTTGTAAGATATAAATCTAAATTTTGGTGTATAGTTTAATTTTTATATCTTTAACGTACCTACCAAATTTGGTTATCATAAAATTTTTATTTTTTAAGATAAAATTTTTTTCAAATGGAAACTCAAAATTTTCTCGAAAAACCTCGTCCGCTTTTTCTTATTAACAAAGTTATCAAATCCATTTACATAAGCAAGGTACATGCCAAATTTTATCAAAATCGGCCTATTATTCTTTGAGATAAATTTTTTTTCGAATAAAAACTAAAAATTTTCCCGGAAAACCTCGTCCGATTTTCCTGGCCAACCAACCTGTCAAAGCCATTTACAAAAGGAAGGCACATGCCAAATTTTATTAAAATAGGCCCTTTATTTTTTGAGATAAGAATTTTTTTTGGATGAAAACTCAAAATTTTCTCGGAAAACCTCGTCAGATTTTCCTGGATAACAAACTTGTCAAAGCCATTAACAAGGGGAAGCTACATGTCAAATTTTATTAAAATCGGCCCATTATTTTTTGAAATAAGAATTTTTTTCGAATGAAAACTCAAAATTTTCCCGGAAAACCTCGTCCGATTTTCCTGACTAACGAACTTATCCAAGCCACATACAAAAGAAAGGTACACGCCAAAGTTTATCAAAATCGGCCTATTATTTTTTGAGTTATCAGTGTGATACATATATATATATATATATATATATATATATATATATATATATATATATATATATATATATATATATATATATATATATATATATATATATATATATATATATACATATAAAAATTGAAACTGACCCCGGATATGGGTTCTAGGGGTCCTAGTTCGCGCTCATTTGCAAAAATTTTTTCAAAATTCAAAAGTCGGGATCTCCCCATTAGTTAATTTTTTCTACGAAAATTCACTAAAAAGACAATTAACAATTTAAAATGCAAAGCCACTTTCATATTTAATTTATTCCAAAAAAATATTTGGAAAAAGAAAGTGAGTTTTCAATTTTTAATTTTCCTCGTAACTAGAGCATTTATGGAAATTTTAGACAAAAACTAAAACAATTGTATGCAAAAGAATACAACCAAATCGGCTGAGCAAACTTTTAGTGGACGTCATATTTCATTTTTAATTATTTGAAAGCCCTTCCGTTTCTGAATAAGACCATGTATATAACTCATTTTCCGCAAAAATAATGAATCAAAATAGTTTTTTAAATCAACTTTTGTTCATAAAAATCAAGTAGCGTTGGGAAAATATTTGTTGATGCAACAATGAGAAACTGCCAGATTAGCTAAGGCTTTGAATTTCTAGTAGTTATGACTAACTGCGCGATTGCCAAGTAAAAACAGACTTTTTTAATTAAATATCCTAACATCCTGATACTATTCACCTTCATTTCTGAATACAATAAAAATGTCTGGACGCAGCAAGTGCGTTACGGAAGTGAATTTTTCACAAAAATGTTTTAAAAGAAAATATGTCTATTTAATGGTATCAAGCATCAATTTGGTTACCGGTATAACCTCTATGGTAGAAACAATGTACCATATTTTATCAAAATAACTTATTGTGTGAAAATGTACAAACATTTTCCGAAAATAAACTTAAAATGTGTCCGAGAAAACCAAGTCTCTCGCCAACGAACCTTAGGTTAATAGCAAATTAAATTATTGAAATTTCAAGCATTTAATGAAAATTCGCTACCAAAATGCACGTATTGCGTCTCAATTTTTTTCTTACAAACATGCTTCATATTTAGATCAAAAATGCAAAAATGCAATAACATAAGGGATGTTTGGAAGAAAAATTGTAGGTATCACCGACTTATGGGCCAT
This sequence comes from Tillus elongatus, assembly GCA_964006375.1. NCBI lineage: Eukaryota > Metazoa > Arthropoda > Insecta > Coleoptera > Cleridae > Tillus > Tillus elongatus. Next base: position 124,807,139 of record OZ023266.1, read on the forward strand.
CCTGAGATTGTCAAAACAATTTTAAAAGATGCAGCTCAAGACACCCCATAATTAACCTATACAATTTTTTGTTGTATCTTGCATAATAACAATTATATTGAGCTTAATCGCAGAAACTCGTTAGCCTGTATATATGTAAACAGATAAAAACTGAAACGAAACCCGAATTGGGATTCTAGGGGGCCTAGTTTTCACTCATTTAAAGAAATCTTTTTGAAACTTAAAAGTCGCGGTCTCCTCATTAACGAATTTTTTCTACGAAAATTAGCTAAAAATTATAGATCGTAAAAACCACAAACTTAACGAAAACTACTGGCAAATAATTAAAGAAAGTGCTTATTTGAAGTGAGCTTTCTTGAAACATTTTAGTAAAATGAAGGACAATGACGGTTGAAGCTGAAACTTAAGGGTTTCAAGAACATTCTTCTTGCCACATTTTATTTACATAACCCGTATTTGTTCCATGTTTTTTCGCCTAAATGTTGCCAATTTGGGTGTTTCAAATCGCGACTTTGACGCTTTTGAGAAAAACCCTTTTTTTATTTAATTGCCTATAACTGTTTTGTCTTTATACACACAGACCTAAATTTTGGCACATGGTTTACCCTTTATATATATATCTCCACAAACACGCGTGCCAAATTTGCTTGCCCTCACTTTGTTATTTCCGAAGATTAATTTTTCCCGAAAGAAAACACAACATTTTCCGGGACAACCTGGGCCGATTTTCCTGGCTAACGAACGTATGCAAGTCACTTGCAAAAGGAAGGTGCATACTAAATGTTAGAATTTGGTCAAAATTGGTGTTTTTTATTTGTTTTTCTTTTGTTTCTTCAACGTCAGCCTATTTCCGCGACAATGGCCAATCATCGACGACAGGGGACAGTTTCACCTCACTACTCTGGACATTTTGCCGAACCCCTAGCTTTCTGTAAGCAGGGTAGCGATCTTTAACGTGCCCAACGTCGCATGGAGGTGGGAGCGACGGCTTTACGCCTCCTCCGAAGGGCGGAACGTTCAGATATTCAACCTGCTTAAGTACTATTCCAGAAGCTTGGTTGATGTTAATGTTACAATTTGTACTGGAAAAGTTAAAGGAGAACCCTAAGATCGAACCCAGTACCCTTTGGTTCATATAAAAATTGAAACTGACCCTGGATTTGGATTCCAGAGGGCCTAGTACGCGCTCATGCTCATTTGAAGAAATTTTTTCAAAATTCAGAGGCACAGGTTCTTACCTACCGCTGAACTACCGAGGATCTTCAAAATTAGTTATATATATATATATATATATATATATATATATATATATATATATATATATATATATATATATATATATATATATATATATATATATATATATATATATATATAGACATATACATATAAAAATTGAAACTGACCAAGGATATGGATTCTAGGGGGCCTAGTGGGCGCTCATTTGACGAATTTTTTTCAAAATTCAAAAGTGGTATATTTCTAAGGTAATATTTTTAACCCGTCATTTTCTTTTAATGTATGCAAACATAAAAACAGATTCGAAAGGCTAACAGTGCTAATATATTAGAAAAATCAACTTAGTTTACTTATTATTTCCACATCGTTAGTACGTGTATGGCATCGGCGTTAAAAATTTCAAAAAGGTATTTTCACTGAAACGTCGCAAGTGTTAAATCATGGGGGTAAAGGTAAAGGTAAGATGCTTACTGGCAATTAGGCCATTGCTGACCCTTTTTGCTCATCTAAACTAACCTACCTTCCACCTTGAGCTCGATCTCAACGACGACAGTGATTTTGAAAAATCATCCGCCGCCGGTGAGGCTCGAACCGTCGACCTCCGAGTCCGTATTGGAAAGTCTGAATCGACTTTCCCGCACGGCCACGGAGGCGCAAATCATGGGGGTAATTTTGTGTAAATTTTTTTTTTTTTCGTGAAAACTCTAGGAATATAACGTCTCAGGGTTGGTTTATTAGAAAATTGTCAACTTCATTAGACATCTGGTATTCTGTGATGAAACTAAATTAGGGGTTGGATGTGTTGGGGTGGAATATCGGTTACAGAAATTTTTATTTATTTTTGCTAAAACTGTGTAGAAAGTCTCAAAGCATATAGAAAACTTGATTCTGGAATGAATTTTTTTTCCTCTGGGTCGGTCGGTCTGTCGGCCTGCGAGTAGGCGCAATAACTTTCGGAAAGAATTGAGATATCGTCTCCCAATTTGGTATCCAGTTAGTACCCGAAAAAGGAACGCCTCAAATTGCTTTTGGGTAAGATCGATTTATGGGGTAGTGTATAAATAAGTAGTGGTTTGGTGAAATTTGACATCTATTCGTTAAAACTGGTAATATAAGGTTTCTAAAGTTTATGGGTACAGCAATACAAATATTTTCTTTGTGGTCAAGTCACGGACCCTAAATTCTATGATTCAATTTGCAGCACTGCTTCTACTATTCTACCACAACAAAACGATTAACCACAATTATTTACGGTTGCTTCTATAGTTTCTACCCGTTCAGTTATTATCGCTTGAATTGAGATTGTATGTCTGACATAACAGCTGGCAATAACATGCTTATTATAACTATTATGTTGTTGTGTGTTTTTGTTTCTTTAACGTCCGCCTATTTCCGCGACTATGGCCAATCACCGACGCCAGGGAGCAGTTTCACCTCACTATCCTGGAAATTTTGCCGAACCCCTGTCTTTCTGTAAGGAGGGTAGGGATCTTTAACGTGCCCAACATCGCATGGACACGGGACCGACGGCTTTACGCCCCCTCCGAAGGGCGGAACGTGCAGACATTCAACTTGCTCAAATACAATGCCAGAACCTCGGTTGATGTTAATTTTACAGTTTGTACTGAAAAAGTGAAAGGAGTACGCCGGGATCGAACCCACTACCCTTCGGTTCAAAGGCACACGTTCTTACCTCTGAACCACCGAGGTCCTATAACTATTATACTTACCAAGGTTTCGTGCATCAAATAGTTTGTTGCATTAACACAAGACAATTTGATTTTTATGAGACACATTAAATTCTGGCAGTTTTTTTGTGATGAGAATGAGGTATGTGTTACAGTCTTTTAGAAACAAATTGGCTTTCAAATAAAAGAAAAATTAAAAATGTTTACTACCATTCAGTAGCATTTTGACACTATAGTGAAAAACTGACTGGACCAGTCGATTGGTCATATTATATTAAACAAAAGCTATTCTTGTTTTTTTTTTATAAAATATTTAACAATTTTTTAATTAGGAAGAAAATAGAAATCGTTTTTTTCGGATAACTTCGTTATATTTTGATATTTTGAATTTTGATATTTTGATACCAGATTTATAATCAGCTTAAAATGCTACATGAACTTGCTCTTAACTGACTCTCTTCTATCTCTAATAATACCAGAGATAGCAACAGTCCGCCAATAAAATATGAGACCCTATATATATATATATATATATATATATATATATATATATATATATATATATATATATATATATATATATATATATATATATATATATATATATATATATATATATATGATATATATGATGATGGCTAATTGGCCTGAAACACGTGTCTGCGGTTGTCTCCTTGCGGCTTTGCCCTTAAACCTTTCTCCTTGTATAGTACATAAATGCCGTGTTATCAATCCTGTTTTAGTTATATATATATATATATATATATATATATATATATATATATATATATATATATATATATATATATATATATGTATATATACAGGTGTCTCCTGGCGAGGGTGAATTTTATCTCCCTAATGTGGTACCGCTTTAGAAAGGTTTTTTAGTTCGATATTCAAAGCTGCAATTTTAATAATATTATTTCTGGACGTCATTACGTCTAGGTTTGACATGATTAAAGGCTTTTAATTATTCCTTTAATCAAGCAAATTTAATAATATCTGACAATGAGTTTTTTAGATTTTTGCTTGCAAAATTAAAAAAATGTCTGGACGCAGCAAGTGCGTTATGGTAGTGAACATTCATATAAATGATATGGTACCAAATATTTTTATAATTTTTTTTTAATAAATAAATAAAAATCTAGATTTTGGTATATAGTTTAGAATTTATATCGTAAACCTACCTACCAAATTTGGTTACCATGGCTTTTTTTTTAAACAAAAGAAGATTTTCCCAGAAAACCTAGTCAGATTTGCCTGCCTATCAAACATATCAAGGCCACTTACAGAAGGAAGGTACATGCCAAATTGATTAAAAGTGGCCCATTATTTTTTTAGTTATATCTGTGTGATAACTATATATATATATATATATATATATATATATATATATATATATATATATATATATATATATATATATATATATATATATATATATAAACATACAAAAAATGAAACTGACCCCGGATATGAGTTCTAGGGGTAATAGTTCTCGCTCATTTGCAAACATTTTTTCAAGATTCAAAAGTCGGGATCTCGCTATTAGTGATTTTTTTCTACGAAAATTAACTAAAAAAGAGTTCGGGACGCAGCAAGTCCGTTACGGTAGCGAATTTTCATTAAATGTGGTTGTATAACTCAATTTTCTATGAACCTAGAAAGCAAAGTTTTGGTATGTAGTAAGTATTTGTGAGGGCAACAGATCAAACAAATTTCAACAAAATAACGTTGCTAGTTTTTGAGATAAAAAACTGGTCCGAATAGGCTGGCTAACGAACTCGTCCAAGCTATTAATAAAAGAAACATTGTTGGCGAGTGTAATTACAATTGGTTAATAATTTTTAAAGTTATAGCTTGGATATATATATATATATATATATATATATATATATATATATATATATATATATATATATATATATATATATATATATATATATATATATATATATATATATAATTCAGACGGACACCTTGATCTCGGGTTCTAAGGTCCAAAACTCGCGCTTATTTGAAAAAAAATTTGCAAAGCCTCACCATCAATACTTCTCTATTAACGAATTTTTTTAATAATAGCAGCCTTAAACGCAAAATTATGACCATTATTTTAGACGTTTTTAGGGTTTTTATAAATTCTTAGAAGAATAATATATATTCTGTGTATTATATGTTGTTTTAAAACCAAAGTAAACTGTTAACAAAATTTACATATGTCGATAAATGTTATTTTTCTAGATGTCAAAAACTGCTGTCCAAAAAGGCTAGAGAAATACGCTGTCTTCAAGAAACCACTGCAAATTAGGAAATGGATATCTATGTAAAAATTATTTAAGCATATTTTATTGAAAGTGGTACAAACGTACTTTAAGGAACCATATCGTAGTCTAGCTAGGCTTTACGCACTTTTAAAATCATAGTTTTGGGAAATATTGGATTTGGCTTACGTTTAATATAAAATACTGTTCAATTAATTATTATTATAGTATACTTAAGTAGGCATTCCATTTTTAAAAAATCTAGCTGTTATGTAATAAAAAGATGTCTTAGTTTACAATAAAGCTTGTATATTTTAATGCTTGTTTTAAATCAATTCCTTTAACGTTTTTCCACACCTCTCCATTTTAGAGAGTTGTCGTTGAAAAAGCTTTTTTTTTACTAGATCACGACTTTTAGACTCAAAGAGCCTGGAAGCGGCAAACGCGTTAGCGTCTGTTTAAATAAAAAAACTACCCCAAAAACGTTTATTCACGAATCCACAAAAACATTTCTACTAAAAAATGGTAAATGTTTAACTACAAATGTTTGTTAATGAAATTCGCAAAACAAACTTGATGCGATAAAAATTCGCTAGGGTATTTTTTCGCGAAGTCTTTAAAATATTTTTTCACAGCAATCGGAGAAAAATATTTGTTTATGAAGAATGGCCAAAATCTCTTTTAAGGACTCGCCTAAGAATGTTCTACAAACGGCGGACCAGAACAAGAGTACAATCATGAACTGACTGTGTGCGACGTTACCTAACTACAATTATGTAGCGTGGACATGTAACCGAACTGCGCCGCGAGTTTGGATAAGGCCCTGTTGCGTGACTTACCGCATTATACAGAGTGCTGTAACTTTCGGAAGTGATCATTCATATGCATACATTTCACAAGGCGTCGGGTAAACTTAGGTTATCAAGTATGTTAACTTGATTTCATCTCATATTTGTCAAAACCATTGATCGACTATGTACAAAAAAATAAAAATGCACTTGTTGCATCCGCACTTTCACTGCTGGTTATACAGGGTGATTTACCTAACTGATTGATTAGAGGTTTATAGGTAAATAGAGGAGACATCAATCTGAAAATTTGGTTGCGGCTATAATACGATACAATCTATTTTTCTATGATATTTTCAAGGCGCTGTAGCTTGTGGTTGAACCGGAGGTGACATTAATCTTTCTTTCAAATGGAACCCTATAAATGTTATTACATATTTACATTCTACGTAAAATTGCGAAGCTGCTGCATTTTGAATCGTTTTCCTGTTTTTGAGATACCTAATTTTGTCAAAAAATTTGACAGATGGAGTGACTAACTAACTTGAAGAGAAGTTTATTTTTGGTAAATGCGGTAACAAAGGAGCGTGCTATCAGAAGCTATTAATATTATTTTAAAATGTTTTACAGGGTGTCTTTATTTCCGTTCACTTTTTTGTCGCCTTAATGCCAATAACGTTCTTATCTCAAATCGAATGACTATAATATTTTCACACCATTCGACGTGGAATTGTATTATCTATTGATATGTTTAAGCACACCCTATAGCTAAAATGAATATTTAAGTTCAATTTCTGGACATTTTTACGCAAACCATCTACATCACAAAAATAAGCAACATGAAAAAAAAACTAAATTGAAAAATAAAATTAACCGTACCAACTGTCGCCCATATTGTTCACGACACAATAATTCTCCTTTCGACCCATTAAGTCTTTGACCTTCGTTTTTTTCTTGCCACAATTGTGAAAAAGATAGTCGTACTTTCTGCTAAACAGATACACTTGAGTTACAGGGTGTTTGGTACACTTTGCTGTTTATAACACCCCAAAGATAGAAGTCGAGACGTGTTAGGTCAGGTGATCTTGCAGACTATTTCCATGGTCTACCTCTCCGAATACATCTGGCATCCAACAACAGGCACAATTTTTCCGTTATAATTTTAGCAAAATTTACCGGAGTATCATCCAGATAACACCCCCAAGAAAATCTCTTGTTCAGTGGCAGTTCATCCAAAAAATCGCTTACTTTGGATTCAGTATGTCTAGAGTTTTTCTGAAGACAAATTCTCGTTGTAAATGAGGAATTATACATATATATATATATATATATATATATATATATATATATATATATATATATATATATATATATATATATATATATATATATACTATTGGCTAACGTATTTACCAAGAATAAACTTTTCAGCCTTACAAATTATACATAATTCAGTCACCCCATGTGTCAAAATGGTTTGAAAAAATAAATATCTCAAAAACAAATAAAAATATTACAATCATTCAAAATGCTTTAGAATTCCACGTAGAAATTAAAAATTCACAATATTTATAGGCTTTCATTCGAAAACAAAAAAGTCACTTGCGGTTCAACCCCAAGTTACAGCGTATTAAAAATATTATGGACAAATAGATCGCATCGTATTATATGCTGCAGCCAAAATTTAAGATTAATGTCTCTTCTACTTCCCTATAAACCCCTAAAAAATCAGTGAAAAGTCAGATTTTTCAAATTTAACTTAACATGTAAAAAATATATATCGGTTTTCAATAGAAAACTTTATAATTTAGGGTTGTGGGAAATAATTTAAGAAAGGACCTATTTCAAATAATTTTTTTGCAGACATTTTAGCCAAATAAAGAACAAGAGCTGTTGAAAGGGAAGTCTAAGAACAAACATTTTAGTAAAATTTTAGTCAAATAAAGAAAAAAGCTGTTGAAAGGGAAATATAAAACCACGCCAAACAGATACTTTGTAGCATTTATTGTCTGTACCAGCATTTGTTTTAGGATCTTCATTTAGAAATCACTAATTTTGACCTATCAAATCATCAATTTGATGTTTATAAAATAAAAACCTTAACACTGTAAAGTCATTTTCCTGCACTCTCTTTATCTTTTTGCTCTAAAAAACATAATCTTGAGACAATGTTCTGCCTTCCTTAATTTTTCGTGTTTTAAAATTTTCTGGTCACTCTGGAATCACCAGGTCGTTAGATATAAACAAAATAATAAAAAAGACAGCTAGTGCGTTATGGTAGCAATTTTTCATTAAATGCATCAAATTTTAATAACTTATTTCCGTGTTAAGCTACGAACTTCAATTTTGGTACACAGTGAATTCTGTATCAGCGCAATACGTCTACCGAATTTCATCAAAATAGCTGAGTTATGTTTTGACATACAAAGTTTTCTCCAGAAAAATTTAAACTCTGAAAGAAATAGTCCGATTGGACTGTTTCACGGGTTCATTCAAGATATTAACAGAAGGAACACATTTGCCAAGATTCATCAAAATCGGTTAATTATTTTTTGAGTTTTTGGTTATATCAACATATAAAAATTTAAACGGATCTTGGTTTTGGCTTGTAGTTGACCAAACTCGAGCTCATTATAAGAAATATTTGCAAAGTCTCATCATCGATACCTCGTTAATGGCGAATTAAAAAGAATTGTGAGAACTCTTGAATTTGTTGGCCTTCTCAAGTACTTGAACTTTTTGAATTTGAATTGTAGATTATAAAATGACGTAAAAACTTCACGCCCACGTTCAACTCCATCGAGTGACTGGCGCAACCCCCAAATTCTTGAATAAGAGGTAGGGCCTTGTGGTTCCTCATTTGAAAGCGTCCTTCATTTCCTACTCAAAAATGTTATGGCTTTAAAATGTATTGCAGAAGTTAACAGTGAATAAATAAGAAAGGCAAATTTTGTCATGCAAAAATTTCTTTTTTGAATTTTTGGTAAAGAGCTTTTTGTGGATTAATATATCTTGGGAGGTGTGTAAATAGCTTGAAGAGGTTTTTTGTCCAGGTAAATCACACAATTTTTTTCGGATATATGCCAAGTTTATTTTTGCAAATTATTTATTGTACTTTTTCAGGGAATAAAGTTATTTTGATGAAATATAATACATTGTTTTCACTATATATTTTATACCAAATTTCACGCCTTTCATAAAAAAAAGATATATTTGGCGTTAAAAACATTTTAATGAAAGTTCAATATCATAGCGCACTGGCTGCGTCCGGGCTTTTTATTTTGTTTTCCAGTGACTCATAACTGTTTAGTTTCGCAGAGGAAAAATACATTTGTTTAAAATAACATCAAGATATATTTTCATGAAACAAAAGAGGGTGGGTCAATAAGTCCGTGACTTTTTGAATTTATCGCCTCTTCACAAAAAGGGCAACACAGCTCCTGTCAACAAGCATCTGTCAGTTGACTTTTGTCAAATTTTGAATAAGCTACGTCATTTACTTTGTGTTAGATAGCTATTGAAAGCATTGAGGATTGCGGTGTACAAAACAGAGTTTTCACAACACGGTCGATTGGAAATGCTTGGTCGGGAGATTTACAACAAAGAGTATTTATATCGCAGAAAACGCGCTGGTGGGCTTTGTTCGTATAAACCATTTTTTATATTGCCCACCGAGACCTCGACGTCGTGCTGCTCGGCTTGAGTGGTGTAACGGCAGATCTAATTGAGACGGTGAATGGAATCCCGTTGTGTTCTCTGACGAGTCCCGATTCTGTCTTTGGATCAGCGATGGTCGCAAAAGTGTCAGATGATTGCGTGGAGAACGCAGAAATTTATAATTTGATGTGGAATGGCATACTGTCCTTACACGGCTGGTGATGGTAGGGGCTGCGATAACATACGGTAGCAGGTCACCTCTAGTTTTATTGACAGAAATTTAAATGAAAACAATTACATACGAAACGTACTGCAACAAAACTGTTATACTGCCATACTTACGAGGGTTAATCCAAACCCTCTTTCAACAAGACAACGCATGTCCTCATACATCAAGGGTTATTACAAGGTTCGTACAAGAAAATAGCGTGGCCCTGCTTCAATGGCCTTCACTCTCCCCACACTTGTCACCAATCGAACATGTGTGGGATATGATTGGCAATCAACTGGGTAATTTACCCCAACCAACAAATAGCCTAGTTGACTTTCGTCACCAAATTCAAGAATCCTGGGATGACATTTCTCAGGATACCATAGATCATTTAATTTAAAGCATGCCTCGAGTAGTTGTTGAATGCATAAGAAACCGCGGCTGACCCACTCAATATTAATGTTATTTTTTAATATTTTAGTTTGAAAATATAAGCATTTTTTAAGTTTGATTAAAGACACATTACGTAAAATTTTTATTAAAATTAGTCAACCCTTACTGGGTGTTTGCATTTTTTGGCGGTCAGTATATGTAAATGCTTATAGTCCATAATTTTAATAGCTTTACATGTTGAAAGTTACAAATATCCAAAAGAAACCCTATCGGTGTAATCTTAGACACACCTTTACTAAACAGAAAAGCCTGCGTGGCCAACTAAATGGCAACGAGGGCGCCTTATATAGAAAAGGGCCCACCAAACCTATTTCTGTTTAGTCATGCATAATTGGAAGATAATTTAAAAACAAAATATATTTTTTACGAGTTTCAAAGAATAACCTGTTTTTAAAACGATTTTTTTTAAATTTTCTAATTAGATCTGAAGAATTTGCATTGCAGCAAAACAATTGAAAAGCGATTTCTCAAAAATCGGTCTTGTCCATTTATTGTGGAAATTGAACTAAGGCCGATTTAGCCATCTCAGTCACCTTCTAAGCAGCACCCCAACATGCATTCTAAAAAAAATCGGCCATGTTTTGTGTCAAGAGCATCCCCAGGTTTAAACATAACGAGTTCTCCCCCTGGTCCATTTATCGATAATCTCACACAACTGCGTAATAAAATTGGTCAAGTCAAACCTAGGATTTAATACAGTTAATTCTACCTCGTTTAAAAATGGACATGTTTATAATGTACTACATGTTTTATTACTAAGTGAAGACTGAAACCTGTGATGAGCACTGATAAGTGAACTTGGAGAACCCAAATCACCACAACACATCTTTTAAAGAACTGACGATCGCTTCACTAACCAAGTTAACGTCATTCTGAACAGCAATTTTCCTCCTGTGATGACGTTAACTTTGTTAGTGAAACGATCGTCAAGATGTATTGTGGTGATTTGGGTTCTCAGAGTGTACTTATGCATGTTTTATTATATAACTTACACTGGTCTGTTGAGCAGAAATATAGGCAGGATGTATATAACTATTGCAAATTAATTTTACGGACAAGTAGGTAAAGTTAAATGTCTTGGGAAACCATGGGCGTCTTATTATTTAAAAGTTTTTCTCGAGATGTACAATAAAATTACCTGAGTAAACGAATTTAAGCGCAAAAAAACGTAACAGCTGGAAAAAATATTAGTGGGGCCACACATCCTAGAAAAGAGCTATAGTTGCCGTTCAAAACGATATAATTGTAATTACAACCTTAAACACAAAATGGATACTATTATTTTAGACGTTTTATTTTGGCTTTTTAAAATCAAATATCTAAACAAGTTATTGTTACATTATAAAGTTGCAGCTCAAGTTTTGAAAGCAAATATAAAAAAGTGCCCAGCAGATTTCAAAATTCCAGCTAAATTTTGGAATCTTTAGATTTTAAAATTTCAGCTTTGAATAGGGAATCAAAAAAGCTATACAAAAAGTTACCACTTGACCTACTTTCCCTATTCAGATCAAAGGGGTAGAAGTGACTCCCGCTAAGAGTTAAACGCTACATATTCTGTTATGGTTCAAAAAATTACCCCCCTCGCAAGCAAAACCGACGTGTTTTAGGGTTTTTCGAAATTTTCAACATTTCTCGGGAAAACCCTGGTGCAAGCTTTTAGAATGGACACCTGTATATATGTTCAACTGCCGCGTCGTTTTCTACCTAAGACGGCCGTGTGCAAAATATAGACATTTGTGTAACAGACAATGCTTCCTCTTTATTAATTATCGATTATTTTCAGACTTAAGTAAATATTTAAAAGGTATTTAAGTTTTATGACATACTCAAGAGGCCCATCGACTATGAATAGAAGTTTATGAACCGAAAAATAGGCAATATATTTGTCAACTACCTGTCCGGAAAAAGTGTAAAATCCAGATACAATCTTGGCATGACACGCGCATAGGGTGTGCTATAACCTTAGTGAGCTAATTAATTATTACATTTTTAACATGTCATATTTTTCGTAGTTCTCATACCTATTAAATAAACCGGAAAAACTTCTTATAGCTTTAAAACTCGCTTAGAAAAACAGCAAACTGGTAGAGCACACTTCATTTGAATAAAAAATAATGTTTGTTCGGCAGTTGTTTGCAAAGTATTTTGTTTTGTATTTGAAGCATTACATGCAATATTTAGCTACTTAATCTTACAAAATTCATCTATAGTATTTTAAAATCAGCAACAGAATGTGTGTGTGTGTGTGTGTAAGCAATGTTTTGTATAATTTAATGCTCGTTCCAAATATGACTTGTATTTTGCCCTGACTCGTTTTCGAGTTATTTTGAAAAAACCAACATTGGTCGATTTCTTTTTTCTTGAATATCTAAGTAGGTGTTGATCTGACATGTCTAAGACTTGCACATTATCAGGCCACTTTTTACAGAGTAATCTTTTTGTGCTATTCCCAACTTTAGATTGTCATTTGTTTTTAGGCTACAGGTATCAAATTTTGTTTTTATTGTGGCAGCCATATTGGATTTTTTCTCATGTGATATCCTGTGAAAAGAGCTTTCCAATGATGTACAACATGCTTAAGACATCTTGTAATTGCACTGACAATTTTGAGAAAAACCGTTTTGTGGCTAGTAGGCTAGTGCGTTATAATAGCAATTTTTCATTAAATGCATCAAACTTAATAACTCATTTCTGTGTTAAGCTACAAACTTCAGTTGTGGTACACAGTGAATTCTGTATCAGCGCAATACGTCTACCGAATTTCATCAAAATGGCTTAGTTATATTTTGAGATACAAAGTTTTCTCCAGAAAAATTAAAACTCTGAAAGATATAGTCCGATTGGGCTATTTCACGGGTTCATTCGAGGTATTAACAGAAGGAATACACTAGCCAAGATTCATCAAAATCCGATAATTATTTTTTGAGTTTTTGGTTATATTAACATATAAAAATTTAAACGGATCTTGGCTTCGGCTTTTAGTTGCCCAAACTCGAGCTGATTTTAAGAAATATTTGCAATGTGAAAACTGGAACCTGTGATGAGCACTAATAAGTACAATTTTCTTCCTCTGAAGATGTTGACATTGTCAACGAAACGATCGTAAGGTCTCTGAAATATCTGTTGTGGTGATTTGGGTGTTCTCCAAGTGTACTTAAATATTTGCAAAGTCCCACCATCGATACCTCGTTAATGGCGAATTAAAAAGAATTGTGGGAACTCTTGAATTTGTTGGCCTTCTCAAGTACCTGAACTTTTTGAATTTGAATTGTAGATTATAAAATGACATCTTGTAACGTAAAAACTTCACGCCCACATTCAACCCCATCTAATGACTGGCGCAACCCCCAAATTCTTGAATAGGAGGTAGGGCCTTGTGGTTCCTCATTTGAAAGCGTCCTTCATTTCATACTCAAAAATGTTATGGCTTTAAAATTTATTGCAAAAGTTAACAGTGAATAAATAAGAAAAGCAAATTTTGTCATGCAATTTTTTTTTGAATTTTTGGGAGATGTGTAAATAGCTTGACGAGGTTTGTTGTCCAGGAAAATCTGACCAGTTTTTTCGGGAATATGTTTATTTTTGGAAACTTATTGTACTTTTTCAGAGAATAAAGTTATTTTGATGAAATATAATACATTGTTTTTACTATATATGTTATACCAAATTTCACGCCGTTCATTAAAAAAAGACATAGTTGGCGTTAAAAACATCTTAATGAAAGTTCAGTATCATAGCGCACTGGCTGCGTCCAGGCTTTTTATTTTGTTTTCCAGTGACTAAAACTCATAGCTATTTAGTTTCGCAGAGGAAAATACATTTGTTTAAAATAACATCAAGATGTATTTTCATGAAACAAATATCGCTGTAGAGGTATAGTTTGTGTAAGACTGTTTATGCCTTTGTTGGGTTTAGATGTGTATAGGCTTTACTTTTAGCTAATTTCTTTTGTATTATTTAAAAAGGGGGTTAATTTTCGGCTCACAGCATTATATTTTTTAACCTAGTGCTTTTAGTGCATTTTCGTAGGAAAAATTCGACTTTTGAATGTTGAAAAAATATCTTCAAATGAGGAGTGAACTAGGAACCCTAGGTCTCATACCGGGGTCAATTTCACTTTTTTATATGTTTATACACACACACACACACAAATATATATTATATATATATATATATATATATATATATATATATATATATATATATATATATATATATATATATATATATATATATACAGCATTATCGACGGTGAGTGACCTGTTAGATTATTTCTCAAACCACATGAAATTAAGCATTTAAAATCTGCACCTCTCGGTTTCTGAAGATAACCTATCAGATGGTGATAGTTTACAAAATGGCCGACTTCCGGTTATACGGGAAACTGCTGCAAGCTTTTTTATTTCAAAGGGAACAGCCTGTATGTTATTGCATTTTTGAATTTGTCATTGATTTTTTAAACCTTAATTCAATAGTTTCAGAGATATTTCAATATGTCAAAAAATTTTTGAAAAAGATGGTAACTATTTTGAAGGTTAATTTGCCGTGTAGCTGATTTAAAAGAAACTTTTTACACTATACACCAAAGAAATATTAAGTGTGTATAAGATGGCGGGTCAATACGTCCGTAATTTTCTGAATTTCCCGCCTCTTCGCAGGAAAGGCAACACTCCCCCTGTCAACAAGCATCTGTTAGTTGACTCCTGTCAAATTTTGAACAAGCTGCGTCATTTAGTTTGTCTTACATAGCTATTGAAAGCAGACAACTTCTTGAGTTATAAAGAAAACGGAAAAAAGTGAATTTTGTGTGCTCATCAAACATTATTTTTTACGGACAGAAACCACGACTCAAACCAAGGTTACGCTTATAAATACTTTGGGGACTCTGCACCATTAATTTCCATTTACAAGCACTAATGTCCCTCAACGTTCTAGACGCCCAGCTGAGGTGCTACACCCGAAACAATTGAAAAAATTCATGATATGGTGTTGGCCGATCGGAGATTGAAAGTGCGGGAGATTGTGGGAGCCATAGGCATATCACATGGCTCAGTGGTTTCGACTTTGCATGATCACTCGGGTATGAGAAAGCTTGCCTCAAGATGGGAGCAACGTTTGCTCACCATGGACCACAAATGCAATCGTGTGACAACTTCGAAGGACTGCTTGGCGTTGTTAGCACTCAATAGGAACGCATTTTTGCGCCGTTTCGTAACCGTGGACGAAACATGGATTCACCATAACACACCAGAGACCAAGCAACAGTCAAAACAGTGGGTTACTCCGTTCGAATTTGCGCCGAAGTAGGGCAAGGTGGGTTTGTCAGCCAATAAAATCATTGCGACCGTTTCTTGGGACGCACGCGGTATAATCCACATTGATTACCTTCAAAAGGGAAGAACAATCAATGGCGAATATTATACCAACTTATTGGACTGATTCAATGACGATAGAAGCGACCGCATTTGGCCAGGAAAAAAGTTCTTTTCCACCAAGACAATGCAATGGTGCGCATATGTGTAGTCTCCATGGCGAAATTGCATAAATCGGGCTACGAATTGCTCCCCTCATCGGCCCTATTCTCCGCATTAAGCCGCGAGTGACTATTCATTGTTTTCAAACTTAAAGAAATAGCTCGGCGGAAAGAGACTTGACTCCAATGATGATATCATCTCACAAACAAATACCTATTTTAAGGACGTCGACAAATCTTATTTTTTGGAAGGAATAAAAAAATTGGAGAAACGGATGAAGTGTATAGAGCTCAAAGGAGACTATGTTGAGAAATAAAATAATTTTTTGTCCAAAAACCTGTGTTGCATTCAAAAAGTCACGGACTTATTGACCCGCCCTCGCAGCATGTATGCAAATGTGAATTTCATATGCACAGTTCTCAAAATTGTTTCCATATTTAAAGAAGTTCAGAATGTGATAACTCGATTATTTCAAATAGAAGACGTTGCATATTATGCGTTCAATGAATGCAACTTATAGTTGCCCTTCACGTTATATTGGCATTCCCTATACCTAAAATTGAGAGGTATTCAAGCTAATCGCCAGCAATTCGAACATTTAAGTTAACAGTACTGATGCTCACACGAATAGTTTTATTATTGTCATAGTACACTAAATATGTGAAAGTCCATAAAATGCCTAGAAAAATGTTGAGTAACTCAAAAACAGAGCTTTTCTGGCACACAGAATTGTTTCACAAAAAAATTCCTTTTGCATGCATACTATATAAATTGTAATTTCTCTGATGTACAATGTGAAATTTTTTCTTTAAAATCAACTACACAAGTAATTACCTTCAAAACTGTTACGATTTCTGCAAACGTTTTGAAAAAAAATATTAAATATCTCTGAAACTGTTGAATTTATGTATAGCAAATATTAACCAGAGTTAACTTTAAAATCAACGACAAATTTTAAAATGCAATATTATTTGATAGAGCATCTTTAAAAACAGAGATATCGAAATTTGTATTGTTAGTTTTCAATTTTATATAATTTCAGAAATAATCTAATAGGCCACTCACCGTGAATGAACATATATATGTATATATATATATATATATATATATATATATATATATATATATATATATATATATATATATATATAGGGTGGCGCATTGAAAACGAAACACACCGATTTGCCTCCAGAGAATTTGTTTTTAAGAAACGTTGAAACACGTCAATTTTAATATTGAGGGGGACATGTTTTGACATAAAACTCAACTTTGTCACATTAACCCATTAAGAGTGGTGATAACAACCCTTATATTTTAAATAGGGAACATGAGTCGAGTGTTACATCATTTGAAAGCCCTTTTTTTCTGAATCCAGCGCACTGATTTCTTTTCTAAGTTTTGTCAACTCGTTTAAAAAATATTCACAGTTGGAGATGCAAGAACGTATTTTATTCATTGTGAGAAGAAATGCACTAATTAGTCAATTTTTCGCTAAAAAAAAACTATAAAACAAAACTAACCGTTCAAAAATGTTTATTCAGTTAAGTAAGTATTCAAATTGTTGACCACCAGCTTCCATACAAAAGTAAAAATTTTGTTCAAAAGGAGCTCTGACACTCTGAAGCATTTGTGGGGTTATTAGACGGCATTCTTTAACAATGCGTCACCGTAATTCTTCCAGAGACTCCGGTTTTGTTATGTAAATTATACTATTTAAATGGCTCCATGGAAAGAAGACTAAATAAGTTAAATCCTGTGATCTAAAGGGTACTCAATAGCACCTCTACGCCCAATCCATTGTCCTGGAAACTCTCTGTTCAAAAACTCCCTAACACGTTGTGAAAAATGCGGAGGAGCTGCATCTTGTTGAAACACTAATTGATTTTCTTGATAGCAATAATCATTTTCAACAATGTCAATTAGTAGAGGGTAAACGATATCTTCTAGTAACTCCAAATACGTTTCGCCACTCAAATTGCCATTAAAAAAAATTGATTCGATTAAATGGCCTCCAAAAATGCCAGTCCAGACATTCAATTTCTGTGGAGATTGAGTGTGGACTTTTGGATTATTATCTGCCCAATAACGACTATTATGACGATTGACTGTAGAGTTTAATAAAAACGTACACTCGTCTGAAAAACATATATTGAACAGAAAGTTCCCGTTATCAGCTATTCGTGCAGTCATAACTTCACAAAATTCCAGCCGCCGATCAAAATCATCTTCATTTAGTTGTTGTACAAGATGAATTTTATACGGGTGAAATTTATGATGCTTCCATATTCGCTGCATAGTTCTTCTTTTGATGTTTGAAACAGTGGCCAATTTTCTCGTGCTCAAAGTTGGGTCTGCAGCAATTTGTCCTAAAACTTCAATCTCAGTAGTCTCATTTCTAACCGGAAATTCACGTTCGGGATCCCGTTTTTTGTTGGCGACTAAACCACTTTGTCGAAACTTTGCAACTAACTCCAAAATGTATTTTCTGTTAACATGCCTGTTCGGATGTCGTTCATTAAACAAATTTGCGGCACGGTTGGCACAGTCTTCGTTTTTGAAAAAAGAGTAATTATTTCAACTCTTTCTTCTACAGAATACACCATTGTGAAATTAATTTTTGGTAGTACTATCAAGTATCAAACCGACCGATAAACTGAAATAATAAACCGCATTTCTCTCATTCCGATAAGAAATGTTCTGATAGTCAATTTTTTGTTTACAAACCAACAAACCAATGACTATCAGCACATTTCTTAACGGAATGAGTGAAATGCGTTTTTGCATCTTCAACAGTGAATAATTTTTAAAAGAGTTAATAAAACTTTAAAAATTTTTGTGTGTGCTGAATTCAGAAAAGAAAGAGGTTTGAAATGATGTAACACTCGACCCATGTTCCCTATTTAAAATATAAGGGTTTTTATCACCACCCTTATGGGGTTGATGTGACAAAGTTCAGTTTTATGTCAAAACATGTCCCCCTCAATATTAAAATTGACGTGTTTCAGCGTTTCTTAAAAAAATATATCTGGAGGCAAATCGGTCTGTTTCGTTTTCAATGCCCCACCCTGTATATATATATATATATATATATATATATATATATATATATATATATATATATATATATATATATATCACGCCGATAACTCAAGAAATAATGATGGGACGATTTTGATGAAATTTGGCAGGTATGTTCATTATGTAAGTGGCTTGGATAAATTCGTTAACCATAAAATTGGATTAGGTTTTCCAAGAAAATTTTGGGATTTCTTTGGGAAAAAATAATTATATCCAAAAATAACAAAGACGTGGTAATTAAATTTGGTACGTAGGAGTATGTTACAAAAATTAAGCTACATACCAAAACTAAAATCTCTATGTTACAAGAACAAAAGTTATAAGCATTTAATAAAAAAATTGTGCCAAATAATTTCTATAAAAATGCACTACCATCACGCACTTGCTACGTCCATACTTTACTTTGTGTGTTAATGGAGCAACTATGTATGAAATAAAAAACATACTAAGAAACGGCTAACAAGACTTTACGTGAGGTACGATTCGGTATTTTACTTTCGTTCCGTTTGTGATATTCAAAAAAGTCTGGACGCAGCAAGTGCGTTATGGTAGGGATTTTGATAAAAATGTTTTTAATAGCAAATGCGAGCAGGCATCAATTTGATTACCGGTATAGCCTATGTAGTAGAAACAATGTACTATATTTCATCTAAATTACTTATTGTTTGAAAATGTACATAAATTTTCCGAACATAAACTTAAATGTTAGTTTAAACCTTACATTAATAGAAAATTGAGTTATTGAAATTTGAAGGATATAATAAAAATTCGCTACCAAAACGCACTTATTGCGTCCGGATTTTTTCTTACAAACATACATCATATTTCGGTAAAAATGCATTAACGAATTTGTCCTACGAAAATTAGCTAAAAATTATAGACCACTAATCATAAACTTAACTAAACCTGCAGCGAAAGCATCAACCTAACTAAACCGACAGCCAAAGCATCAGAGAAAGGGTCTATTTTAAATTAATTTTCTGCAAACATTTTAGTAAAATGAAGGGCAATAACGGTTGAAGCTGAAACTTAAGCGTTCGTAGAACACTCTTTTTGCAACATTTTCTTTTCACAATCCGTATTTGTTTCACTTTCTTTGTTGTGTGTTCCATGTGTGTGTTTTGTTTCTTTAACGTCGGCCTATTTCCGCGACTATGGCCAATCACCGACGCCAGGGAGCAGTTTCACCTCACTATCCTGGAAATTTTGCCGAACCCCTATCTTTCTGTAAGGAGGGTAGGGGTCTTTAACGTGCCCAACATCGCATGGACACGGGACCGACGGCTTTACGTCCCCTCCGAAGGGCGGAACGTGAAGACATTCAACTTGCTCAAATACAATGCCAGAACCTCGGTTGATGTTAATTTTACAGTTTGTACTGAAAAAGTGACAGGAGTACGCCGGGATCGAACCCAGTACCCTTCGGTTCAAAGGCACACGTTCTTACCTCTGAACCACCGAGGTTCTTCACTTTCTTTGTCTAAACATTGCCAATTTTGACGTTTCAAATCGTGACGTTTCGAGGTAAACTCCAAAATTTTGTCTTTAACTGCCCATAACTTTTTTTGTGTTTATAAACTTAGAAACCTAAATTTTTGTACGTCACTTTTTATAATACAAACAAGCGTACTAAATTTGGTTTCCATTGCTTTGTTATTTCCGGAGATATAATTTTTTTTTAAAAGAAAACACAAAACTTTTCGGCAAAACCTGGGACGATTTGCCTGACTAACGAACTTATCCAAGCCACTTGCAAAATGAAGGTACTCACCAAATTTGATCTAGATCGGCACATTATTTTTTGAGTTACCGGTGTGAGACACAAACATATATATATATATATATATATATATATATATATATATATATATATATATATATATATATATATATATAATATAAATTTATTTTCCTTCATTACAAAAAATAAACAGTTCATTCGTTGCAATTAATTAGGTACATAAACAGAGGAAAACCACTAGGTTGCGATCAAGCAAGCAGAAGATCCTTCTGCCCCCCGGACTAATTCGCTTACCTAGGTATCTTACATTTAATATTTTAAAAAGTCTTTAACCTAACCTAATCACTTAACTAGACTAATGTCATAACCGGAAAGTCATAATATCTCACAAATTATTCCCGATTACAAAAAAGAAAAATGATCAAGTAGCGTTTATTGTGTACTATACAGGTAGTGAAACAAATGCTTCTTAAACTGTTCAATTTTTAGCCTCTTAAGTTCATTTGGTATCGCATTATAAAGCTTTGAAACATTGTAACTATACGATCTTTCAAAAAGAGAGGTTTTATGGTAAGGAGGAGTTATGTAATCACGGTTGCGGATATTTATGTTGTGAATGTCAGTCCTGAAGCGGATTTTATCGTACAAATAGGCAGGTTTTTTATTAAAAACAACCTGGTGGTAGAAGCACAGTGTATTTAACTTCAGTCTGTTACCCATATTAAGCCACTTTAATTCACTTAATTTATGCGATACATGTTGCCTTCGTCGCAATCCAAAAATATACCTGAGACACGAGTTTTGTATTTTCTGTACTCTGTTCCTGGTGACTACATCAGGACAGGGATAGTACAGTGGTGCAGCATACAAAAAATGCGACAAGACCAACGTGTCACATAGCATCGCTTTCGTTTCGACAGATAAATAATTTCTATGGGGACACAATAGTTTTAAGGCAGCATATGATCTTCTTAAGTATTTTGAAATCTGACTAATAAACCTAAAGTTATTTTCAAAAGTAACTCCCAAATTACTAGCACTCTCAACGATAGGTATTACGACGTTATATATTTCCAAAACAAAATTCTCAGCTATTTCAGCTACAGATGATTTATTTCCAAATAGTAGCACTTTAAATTTGGATGGATTCAGAAACAAAGAATGTTCCCTCGAAAACTGCGTCAAGTTCGCCAGATCACAATTGATCTTGGTCTCCGCCTCATGAACCTTTGCCCTTTCGAACGACAAATATAGCTGGGTGTCATCGGCATACATATAAAACTGAAAATGTTGGAGCTTGCGAAATGTGTTGCTCGTATAGATACTAAATAATAGGGGACCAAGAATTGATCCCTGTGGAACACCGACACTAATTAAACGTGTCTGCGAGTAATTGCCGTCTATTTTCACAGACTGGGTATGACCCTCCAGGTAATTAGAAATGAGGTCCAGTGCAGTCGTTTTCAGACAAAGGAAATGTAAAATAGAAACAAGTAAACTCTGGTTAATAGTATCGAATGCCTTAGTAAAATCCAGCAGTACTAGAGCCGTTACTCTGTCACTGTCTGAAGACTCCAAGATATCATCTGAAACCTTTACCAAGGCCGACGTACAACTGTGCAATTGTCTGAAGCCAGACTGATGCGATATATATATATATATATATATATATATATATATATATATATATATATATATATATATATATAATAAACATATGAAAATTCAAACTGACCCCGGATATGTATTCTAGCGGGCCAATTAGCGCTCATTTGAAGAAACGTTTTTTAATTCAAAAGTCGGGATGGTCATGGTCTTTCATTTTACTAAAATATTTCCAGAAAATTTATTTCAAATAGACACTTTCTGTGATGCTGTGGTGGTAGTTTTAGTTAAGTTTATGGTTTAACGGTCTATAATTTTTAGCTAATTTTTGTAGACTGACGAGACCGGACTTTTGAATTTTAAAAAGATTTCTTCAAATGAACGGAAACTAGCCCCCCTAGAATCCATTTCTTTTAGTTTTTATCTGTTTACATATATACATGGTGACGTGTTTCTACGGTTAAGCTCAATATAATTGTTATTATACAAAATACGAGAAAAAATAGTATACGTTAATTATAGGGTGTCTTGAGCGGCACCTTACAAAATAATTTTGGCAATGACAGGTTGTCCCATAAGTCGTTGGTGATGCCTAAAATTTTTTTCGAACGCCCATATATTATTGCATTTTTGCATTTCTTATATGATGCATGTTTGTAAGAAAAAAACTCGAGTCGAAGTAAGTGCATTTTGGTAGCGAATCTTCATTAAATGCTTCAAAAGTTCAATAACTCAATTTGCTATTAACATAAGGTTTGTTGGCTGTCAACTGTTTTCTCGGAAATATTTAAAGTTTATTTTCGGAAAATTTTTGTACATTTTCAAACAATAAGTTATTCTGGTAAAATATAGTATCTTGTTTCTACTATATAGGTTATACCGGTAACCAGTGTGAAGCCTGCTTGCATTAGAGAGACATATTTGATATTAGAAACAGTTTAATGAAAATTCACTTCCATGACGCACTTCCTGCTCCCAGACTTATTTTTAATATCTGTCATAACAACGGATATACCAGATTTCGTCTGACTAATGCTGCATCTTTTATACAAAACTACTGAACTTAATGATTATTGGAAAATATTTATATTTTTCCTTTACTATATTTTATGTATCAAGAGTTAGGTATAAATGAAATGGGAAAACTCAACGATAAGCTATTATTTGTATATCTTGACAGTGTAACCTTGTGCTTTGTAAGAAAAAAATGTGTATAAAATTAGGTAAATAAAAGAAATTTTTTTAAAAATTAAATTATATTCAATAATACGATTTTAAAAATGCTATTTGCACAAAGAAACTGCTCCACGAATATGTTATTTATCTGGTACTTGTAATATTCTACCATCTGAAAAACCATGTCCTTATGTTTCTTTCTATTTTGCAAACGTTCGTTCAAAACCTGGTCACAGCCGCATACGTGCTTTAAATGCCTACTAGCTTGTGTTGTTCGGTACAAGGATTCTGAGCCTAATTTCCTAAAATAAAAAGTGAATAATTTATAAACGCAAATAAATGTTTCTACTATTTAAAAACTCTGGACGCAGCAAGTGCGTTATGGTAGTGAATTTTCATAAAAATATTTTTATTGCAAATATGTGTGTTTTCTTTTTAAGAAAGCAGGCATCAATTTTGGTTACCAGTATAACCTATATAGTAAAAACAATGTGCCATGTTTCATAAAAATAACTTTATTGTGTGAAAATGTACAAAAATGTCCAAAAGTAAACATAAAGTGTTCCCGGAAAACCTGGTTGCTTGATCAACCTTATAGGTTAATAGCAAATTGAGCTATTCAAATATAAAGCATTTGATCAAAATTCGCTAACATAAGGCACTTGCTGTATCCAAAATTTCTTTTCTTACAAACATGCATTATATTTCGACGGAAAATGCAAAAATGCAACAACATAAGGCGTGTTTGATAACAAAAAAGAAAATTTGTATCACCAACGACTTATGGGCCAGTCTGTGATTGTAGAAATAATTTTTTAAGATGTAGGTCAAGACACCCTATAATTAATATATACAATTTTTTTTTATATCTTGTATAATAACGGATATATTGAGCTTTATTGATTTTTTACGAAAATTCGACAAAAATTATATACCATTAAACGATAAACTCTATAGCTAAGATTACTGCCAAACATCAGAGAAAGGGTCTATTTGAAATGAATTTTCTGGAAACATTTTAGTAAAATGAAGGACAATGACGGTTGAAACTAAGACTTCAGGGTTTATCCTTCTTGAGACATTTGATTTCCATAGCATGTATTAGATTTAAGTTCTTTGCCTAAATGTTGCCGAATTTGACGTTTTAAATAGCAACTTTGACGTGTTGAGTAAAACCCCAATTTATTTTTCTTAAAAGGCCTATAACTTCTTTTGACCTACATAGCTAAATTTCGGTAAGTAACTTACATATAAAGATATAAACCCGCGTACCCAATTTGGTTACCCTTACTTTATTAATTCCGGAGATATAATTTTTTTTCGAAAGAAAACACAAAATTTTCCGGGAAAACCCCGGCAGATTTTTCTGGCTAACGAACTTATCCAAGCCATTTGCAAAAGGAATTTGTTCACCAAATTTAATCAAAATCAGCCCATTATTTTTTGAGTTATCGGTGTGATACATGTACATATATATATATATATATATATATATATATATATATATATATATATATATATATATATATATATATATATATATATATATATATATATATATATATATATATATATATATATATATATATATATATATAAACATATAAAAATTTAAACTGACCCCGGATATGTGTTCTGGGGGGCCTAATTAGCGCTCATTTGAAGAAATTTTTTCAAAATTCAAAAGTCGGGATCTCCTCATTAGTGATTTTTTTTTAAACAAAATTCACTAAAATCATAAAGGTTGGCTAAAAATTGCCAATTAATGTTTTACAGTACGTTAAATAAATGAGTATATATGTTTAATCAGAACGTAAAATATGTAAAATAATTATAAGCCGTTTATTGATTCAAAAAAAAGCCTGGACGCAGCAAGCGCGTTATGGTAGTGAATTTTCATAGAAATGATCTGGCACAAAATATTTGATTATAACTTTTTTTCTTGTAAAATAGAAATCTAAATTTTGGTGTGTAGTTTACTTTTTATATCGTAAACCTACTTACCAAATTTGGTTATCCTACCTTTTTCATTTCTAGAGATAACTTTTTTTTTGAATGAAAACTCAAAAATTTCCCGGAAAAACTCGTTAGATTTTCCTGACTAACGAAACTATCCAAGTCATTTACAAAAGGGCGGTACGTGCCAAATTTTATCAAAATCGGACCATTATTTTTTGAGTTATCAGTGTGATACATATATATATATATATATATATATATATATATATATATATATATATATATATATATATATATATATATATATATATATATATATATATATATGTATATACACTGACACCGTATATATGGGTCCAGGGGTCCTAGTTCGCGCTCATTTGCAAAATTCAAAAGTCGAGTGTCCCCATTAGTGAATTCACTAAAAAAATGTAGATAACCAAACCACAATAATATACGGGATATTCCAGTTAAAAACGTATGCTCAGTTTATATGGCAAAAGTGTAATGTTCAATCATTTAAAAAAAGTTGATTAAACAATAAACGAAATTTTGTACAATTTTAATATTTAAATGGATCACCTACTACATTGAAAAACTGCGTTAGTATTATTATTATTATTATTATTATTATTATTATTATTATTATTATTATTATTATTATTATTATTATTATTATTATTATTATTAGTATTATTATTATTATTATTATTATTATTATTATTATTATTATTATTATTATTATTATTATTATTATTATTATTATTATTATTATTATTATTATTATTATTAACTGGCTCAGCTTAATGTGATACATATAACCTCCAGAGGCAATTTCTCTGCATAACAATAACTCCAGAACGATGAACACTATAATTTTTTCCTGACAAACATGCATTATAATTCGATAGAAAATGCAAAAACGTAGTAAACTAAGGAATGTTCCATTAAAATAAAATTGTGTCACCAACGACTTATGGGCCAGATTGTGAATATTAAGGTAATTTTCTCAGATGCAGTTCAAGGCATCCTATAATTAGCGTATACAATTTTTTGTCGTATCTTGTATAATAAGGGAAATATTGAGCTTTATTTACTCCAGTGCATGTGGGTTCTAGGGGAGCAAGTTCGCGCCTATTAGAAGAAATCTTCTCACAATAGCGAATTCTTTCAAAGAAAATTCGCTAAAAATTACAGAATATTTGAAACATACAGTCTATAATTGAAACTACTGTTAAAGTATCAGAGAAAGGGTTTATTTGCTATGATTTTTTTGCAAATATTTTAGTAAAATAAAGGAAAAAGATGCTTGAAGCTAAAACTTTATACTTTGTAAAACACCATTCTTGCGACATTTTGTCTACATCACCCGCATTTGTTTCAGGTTCTTTGTCTAAATATAGCCAACTTTGACGTTACAAATCCCGACTTTGAAGTTTTATGAAGGAAAACTATAGAATTTTTCTAGTCTTTATTAACCTTTTGCGTCAAAAAACCTCATCTTGGTCTGTAACATACAATAGATGTTGTTATCAACACAAAATATTTTGGTTTTATGTGTTTCTCTGGTCATCAGTGGCACTCAAGATTTTCTTCATTATATGCCTAAAACTTATTTCTGTTTACTTAGAAATATACATTTCGGTACATAGTATACTTTTAATAATGTAAACCTGTGTACCAAAGTTGGGTGCCATGGCTTTGTTATTTCCGGAGATAGTAGTTTTTGTCCGAAAAAACCCATAATTTTCCAGAAAAAAGTAATACGATTTTCCTACCTAACGAATCTATCCAAGCCACTTAGAAAAGCAACGCACTCACCTAATTCAATCAAAATCAGTCCACTTTTTTTTAATTATCGGTGTGATACATATATATATATATATATATATATATATATATATATATATATATATATATATATATATATATATATATATATATATATATATATATATATATATATATTATAAAACAAAGTGGTTTTTAATGAAAAACCCCATTTTATGAATTGCATCAGCTAAATTTTTTATGTGCATAGGATAATATTTTATTAGGATATACGGGCTACCTCAAAAGTTAAGGACATTTTTATGTCAAATTGCAAACAAAATAAACACACAATATCATAACACACCTATCAAACCAACACACTTGTCGATCTTGATTAAAATCGGTTCATTATTTTTTAAGTTATCGTGGAAAAGCGCAATCTCTTCAATTTCTTCCCACAGCTTTCTTTAAGTTATACTGTGTGTATGTGGAAGCCTAACACCCCTTTATTGCATTTTAAAATTTTCTTTACAATTATAATGCATGTTTGTACCAAAAAAAAATAATTGACGGCATTCATCCTTTTTGAGTTATTTCACTTAATTGTTTTGCAACTTTTCACACCATGGCATGTACCAAAAATTATGATACTGGATTTTTACCAGTGGATACCGGAGCCCCATGATTTTTTGTACAATCTAAAAAAAAATGTCTGGACGCAGCAACTGCGTTACGATAGTGAATTTTGATAAAAATGTTTTAATGAATCTTCATTAAAATGTTTTAAATAGCAAATTTGGTTACCAGTATACCAGTATAACATATATAGTAAAAAAGATGTTCCATGTTTCATCTAAATAACTTTAGTGTTTGAAAATGTACAAAAATTTTTCGAAAATAAACTTAAAATGTTCCCGAAAAATTTTTGTTTCCTAGCTAGCAAACCTTATAGGTTAGTAGCAAATTGAGCTATTCAAATTTGAGGCATTCGATAAAAATTCGCTACCATAACGCACTTGCTGTGTCCCGAATTTATTTTCCTACAAACATGCGTGGTCGAAATTCCATACATTTAAGGTCGGCTCAGAACTGACACAGGCATACGACGGTCTAAGTAAAATTATTCTTTGTTTAATCTATATGAACTGAGCAGATTTCCCTGGCTAACGAACTTATCCAAGCTACTTGCAAAAGGAAGGTACCTACCAAATTTAATCAAAATCTGTCCATAACTTTCTGAGTTATCGGTGTGATACGTACATACATACATACATACACATATATATATATATATATATATATATATATATATATATATATATATATATATATATATATCAACATCTAAAAATTGAAACTCAAAATTCACAAGTCGGGATCTCCTCATTAGTGAATTTTTTTAAAGAAAATTCACTAACAATAAAGTTATTTCAATGAAATATTGTACAATGTGTCCACTACCTACATTATACTGTTAACTAGTATAATACCTCCTTTTATTAAGAAAACGCGTATTTGCTGTTAAAAACATTTTTATGAAAATTCACTACTATAACGAACTTGCTGCGTCTAGATTCTTTTTTAGATAAGCTTTCTTTTAAAGAACTATTTTGAACAAAACACGAACGTCGGTGGTTCAGGGGTAAGAACGTGTGCCTCTGAGCCGAAGGGTACTGGGTTCGATTCCAGGGTACTACTTTCACTTTTTCAGAACAAACTGTAACATTAACATCAACCGAGGTTCTGGCACTGTATTTGAGCAAGTTGAATGTCTGCACGTTCCGCCCTTCGGAGTGGGCGTAAAGCCGTCGGTTCCGTGTCCATGCGATGTTGATGCATTTTTATGATATTCACCATACATAGTAATTAAAGTGTCGTTATTACTATATCCTCCAAACGACAAAGCTGTAACGATTTTCACTTTCCTGGGAGGAGCAAAGAATAGTACTGTCACACAACAGATAGAATCTGTCAAAAGTTACCACTGGTGTTTGTTTCATAGCAACCTTGCTGAAGAAAAACGGTAGTTGTGGACACATAATACTAAAAAATAGATGATTTAGTTTCCATTATAAAATTTTCCGCATATTTTGTAGTCTTTCACAAAATAGCTAAATGAAATGCATGTTCTACAAAGTTTGTGCATTCTCTCACCCAGAATATCTTTTATAGTATCAAATCAAAGAGACAATCCAAAAAGGTGACTCAAATACACAAAATAATGAAAAATTTTAGTTAGATGGCAAAAATTGTATTAATCAACACTATACATTCAAAATGTAATAATATACAGGGTGTTTCATTTGAAAAACTCCTGTTCTGTCTTTTGAAGGTTTAAAAAAATAATCATGTTTTAGGGGCGCCCTGTATAAGTTTCTCGGGAACTGTCAACTGCATAATCAAGTAATATTTCAGTATGAAGATGTAACAAAACTTTGGCTGATAAAGTAAAACTCAGTTAACAAAAACAGTTTCATCAAATCTCTTCAGACGTCAATTTTTGTTTTCAGGTCGCCATCATTGGAAAAAAACTCGGGACGCAGCAAGTGCGTTATGGTAGTGGATTTTTATTAAATGTTTCAAATTTAAATAACTCAATTTTCTATTAACTTATAGAGTTTGATTTTAATACGTAGTAAGGTCTTTCCTAAGACAAGGTATCCACAAAATTTTATTAAAATAACTTTGTAATTTTCGGAGAAAAAAAATTTTTTCGAAAGAAAATTTAAAATTTGAATAACTCAATTTTCTTTAAACTTAGACAGTTGAATTTTGGTACGCAATACAATCCCTTCTGTGGCAACATATATACTAAATTTAATTAAAACAGATTTGTTACTTTCGGAGAAAAAAATTTTTTTTGAAAGAAAACTCAAAATTTTTCCGGAAAACCTTGTTCGATTTTTTTGACTAGCAAACTCATCCAAGCCATTAATAAAATAAAGGCACTTGCCAAGTTTCATCAAAATCGGTTAATTATTTTTTGAGTTAGCGGTTGGATACGTACTATATATATATATATATATATATATATATATATATATATATATATATATATATATATATATATATATATATATATATATATATATATATATATATATATATATATATATATATATATATATAAACATATAAAAATTGAAACTGATCCCGGATGTGGGTTCTAGGGGTCCTAGTTCGCACTCATTTGCAAGAATTTTTGCAAAGTCTCACCATCGATACCTCCCGATAAGCAATTTTTCTTAAACAAAAATTCGCTAAAAAGTATTATAACTACTACATAAAAATTGAAAGTAGCCCCTTGAAATTAGCCCCGGATATGGGTTCTAAGGGGTCTAGTTCGTGTTCATCTCTAGAATTTTTGTCGAAATTCCGAAGTCAGGATTTCCTTAATGGAAAATCATAAACAAAAGAGCTTAAAATTGCCGCAATAATAAGGTACGATTTGGTCATTTACTAAATTTTGGGAAGAGATAATCAAAAACGCATTAAGTAAGTTGGCCCTAAATAACAATCAAAGGGACAAAGATAAGATATTTCTTACTTAGTTTTATACCTGCTAAATAGTTAAACGTACGTTATAGACAAAAACAACATAACATAGACAAAAACAACATAACGGTATTTAAAATATAAAAGCATAAGAGTTTCTAGAAATGCAAAAATTCATCCAGACCGAGAAGTCATTTGACTATAAATACCCCAAGTTTGGCATTAGCCGCCAGTTCTTTCTTCCGACCTCAACAGCCACAAGCCTTTCTACGAATTCTAAGAGAAAAATGTGCGACTTACAACTTCCTGAAAATACTTTGGAGATGGAAATGAGACGTCAGCAGATATCAAAATACAGAGACAGAATTCATGTATGTCGACTGCTTAAAACTGCTCTTATGGACGAAATCGTCAATTTTAACCGAAGATCTAGCTTTTACAAAAATACTGAATGGATGAGGCAAATCGTAACACGGCGTAGGAAGCTGTTCAGACAGATGAGCATATTTCTGTATAATGAGAAGCGACGAGCATCGAAGAAGCTTCGCAAATTGAAAAGTCGTCGTACACGTTAAGAATGGTAAGTAGTTTCAAATCATTTTCTCATAGTTAGAATGTTGGTGATACTTTTAGTTACCTGCTAACGCAAGCTGCCATATTATAATACAGTGTAAGTAAAAGTACGGAAAGACATTTATATTTCCTGAGATATTTTCTATCCCAAAAAAAGCTAAAAATATATATTTTTGAATAACAAATATCTCAGGAAATACAAGTGTCTCTCCATACCTATTACTTAGCGTGTATTGTATATGTGGAGCATTGAAAAAAGCTTTTCAAATCGAAATACTACTGGAATGATTGATTGTCAACTAGATGGCACCCAGGTCCTTGTTTTTAACAAGAAACCATATAATATAAAAACAGTATTCCAACAAAGTGTTCTTCTTTTGAAATTAACTTAAGTTTCATTCAATGTAATTGAAAAGTATTAACAACCTTTTATAATATTAGCCTTCACCATGCAAAACAAAACAAAAAGTACAAAAAATTCATATTATGTGAAATGTTCTATTTAAAATAACGAAGTTGTCAGCGTCCTTTGAGGAACCGAAACCGACAAGCCAAAAGGAAGATGGTTTGAAACTAATTATTTTCCGAGACACTCTACTGGATGCCCTTTGTGATAAATCTATATGTTATGCATGAAAAAAGTTATACACACACACACACACACACACACACACAAATATATATATATATATATATATATATATATATATATATATATATATATATATATATATATATATATATTACAATGTCTATACAAAAGTCTTAAGGTTCATGTAGCACGACATCAACACTATTCTGTAACATTTCAAATTTTACATAAAAATTATAGTGCACACCTTGACATTTTAAATTTTGACGTGACCATTGAATTCTTATTACATTTCCGGTAATGTTAAAGATAGAGAGTCGACAAATTAGAAAGCCAATTAGCAATTTTAACTGCAATGCCACTTACATATTTAATTTATTTCAAACAGTTAAAAATTATTTGGGAAAAGAAAACGAGTATTAAATTTTTTATTTGCCTCGTAACTAGAGCATTTATGGATTTTTAGACAAAAACTAAAACAATTGTATGCAAAAGGATACGACCAAATCGACTGATCTAGCCAATTTTGCGATACGACTTTAAAATACCACTTAGCAAACTTTTAATGGACGACATATTTCATTTTTAATGATTTGAAAGCCCTTTCGTTTCTGAATAAGACCATGTATGTGCCCCATTTTCCACAAAAAATACCGAATCAAAATAGTTTTTTAAATTAACTTTGAGGTATGTAGTACATTGTTTTAAAAACAAATTGGCTTTCAAATAATCAAAGTAAAATAAAAACTGTTGACAACCATTCTGTAGCACTTTGGGACGATAGTGAAAAACTAACTGGACCAGTCGATTGGTTATATTCCATTAAACAAAAACTATTCTTGTTTTTTTTAATAAAATACTTAACAATTTTTTGATTGGAAAGAAAATGGAAAATTCGAAAATCTTGTTTTTTTTTTCGAATAACTTCGTAATTTGTTGAAATAATTTAGATCTGATAACAGATTTGTAATTAGCTTCAAATGCTACATGAACTTGCTTTTAACTGACTCTCTATCTCTAATAATACCAGAGATAGCAACAGTCCGCCAATAAAATATGAAACCCTGAAACCCTATATGTGTGTATAAATATATATATATATATATATATATATATATATATATATATATATATATATATATATATATATATATATATATATATATATATATATATATATATATATATATACAGGTGTCCCTTGGCGGGTGTGAATTTTATCTCCCTAATATGGCACCGCTTTGGAAACTTTTTTTCAGTTCGATATTCAAATCTGGAATTTTAAAATCTACACAATAGTTTTTTAGAGATTCCTTTCAAAGCTTGAGCTGCAATTTTAATACTATTATTTTTAGACGTCAATACGTCTGGGTTTGACATGATTAAAGCCTTTTAATTATTCCTTGAATCAAGCAAATTTAATAATATCTGAAAATGAGTTTTTCAGAGTTTTGGTTGCAAAATTAAAAAAAAAAGTCTGGACGCAGTTAGTGCGTTATGGTAGTGAATATTCATATAAATGATCTGGTACCAAATATTTATGTCATATTTAGATGTTGTTGTTCTTGTAACATAGAAATCTAAATTTTGGTATATATTTTACGTTTTATACCGTAAACCTAACTACGAAATTTGTTTACAATAGATTTTTTATTTTTTGAGATAAAACTTTTTTTTGAAAGAAACTAAACATTTTCCCGGAATACCTAGTCTGATTTTCCTACCTATCGAGCTTGTTCAAGCCACTTACAGAGGCAAGGTACATGCCGAATTTGATTAAAATCGGCCTATTATTTTTTGAGTTATCTTATATATATATATATATATATATATATATATATATATATATATATATATATATATATATATATATATATATATATATATATATATATATCCAAGCTATAACTTAAAAAGTTATTAAGCGAATTTAATTAAACTCGCAACCAATCTTTCTTTTATTAATAGCTTGGAAGAGCTCGTTAGCCAGCCCATTCGGACCAGTTTTTCTATCTCAAAAATAGCAAAGTTATTTTGATGAAATTTGTTTGATCTGTTGCCCTCACAAATACCTTACTACATACCAAAACTTCACCTTCCAGGTTTGTGGAAAATTGAGTTATACAAATCTAAAGCATTTAATGAAAATTCGCTACCATAACGGACTTCTTGCGTCCCGGACCTTTTTTTTAATGTATTTTCGTAGAAAAAATTTACAAATGGCAAGATCTTGAAAAAATGTTTGCAAATGAGCGCCCACTATGACCCCTAGAACACATATCCGGGGCCAGTTTCATTTTTATATGTTTATATATATATATATATATATATATATATATATATATATATATATATATATATATATATATATATATATAAGATAACTCAAAAAATAATGGGCCAATTTTAATCAAATTTGGCATGTACCTTGCCTCTGTAAGTGGCTTGAACAAGCTCGATAGGTAGGAAAATTAGACTATGTATTCCGGGAAAATTTTTAGTTTCTTTCGAAAAAAAGTTTTATCTCAAAAAACAAAAAATCTATTGTAAACAAATTTCGTAGTTAGGTTTACGGTATAAAACGTAAAATATATACCAAAATCTAGATTTCTATGTTACAAGAACAACAACATCTAAATATGACATAAATATTTGGTACCAGATCATTTATATGAATATTCACTACCATAACGCACTTACTGCCTCCAGACTTTTTTTTAAATTTTGCAAGCAAAAATCTAAAAAACTCATTTTCAGATATTATTAAATTTTCTTGATTCAAGGAATAATTAAAAGGCTTTAATCATGTCAAACCCAGACGTATTGACGTCTAAAAATAATATTATTAAAATTGCAGCTCAAGCTTTGAAAGGAATCTCTCAAAAACTATTGTGTAGATTTTAAAATTCCAGCTTTGAATATCGAACTGAAAAAAAGTTTCTAAAGCGGTGTATTAGGGAGATAAAATACACACCCGCCAAGGGACACCTGTATATATATATATATATATATATATATATATATATATATATATATATATATATATATATATATATATATATATAGGGTTTCATATTTTATTGGCGGACTGTTGCTATCTCTGGTATTATTAGAGATAGAGAGTCAGTTAAAAGCAAGTTCATGTAGCATTTTAAGCTAATTACAAATCTGTTATCAGATCTAAACTATTTCAACAAATTACGAAGTTATTCTAAAAAAAACAAGATTTTCGAAGTTTCCATTTTCTTTCTAATCAAAAAATTGTTAAATATTTTATTAAAAAAAACAAGAATAGTTTTTGTTCAATGGAATATAACCAATCGACTGGTCCAGTTAGTTTTTCACTATCGTCCCAAAGTGCTACTGAATGGTTGTCAACAGTTTTTATTTTACTTTGATTATTTGAAAGCCAATTTGTTTTTAAAACGATGTACTACATACTTCAAAGTTAATTTAAAAATTATTTTCATTCTGTATTTTTTGTGGAAAATGAGGCACATACATGGTTTTATTCAGAAACGGAAGGGCTTTCAAATCATTAAAAATGAAATATGTCGTCCATTAAAAGTTTGCTAAGTGGTATTTTAAAGTCGTATCGCAAAATTGGCTAGATCAGTCAATTTGGTCGTATCCTTTTGCATACAATTGTTTTAGTTTTTGTCTAAAAATCCATAAATGCTCTGGTTACGAGGCAAATAAAAAATTTAATACTCGTTTTCTTTTCCCAAATAATTTTTAACTGTTTGAAATATATTAAATATGTAAGTGGCATTGCAGTTAAAATTGTTAATTGGTTTTTTAATTTGTCGACTCTCTATCTTTAACATTAACGGGAATGTAATAAGAATTCAATGGTAAAATATAATTTAAGAAATAATAATTACAGTTTGTCACGTCAAAATTTAAAATGTCAAGGTGTGCACTATAATTTTTATGTGAAATTTGAAATGTTATAAAAAAAGGCTCGGGACGCGAGAAGTTCGTTATGGTAGTGAATGTTCATTAAATGCTTAAGATTTGTATAACTCAGTTTTCCACAAACCTAGAAGGTGAAGTTTTGGTATGTAGTAAGGTATTTGTGAGGGCAACAGATCAACCAAATTTCATCAAAATAACTTTGCTATTTTTGAGATAGAAAAACTGGTCCGAATGGGCTGCCTAACGAGCTCGTCCAAGCCATTAATAAAAGAAAGATTGGTTTAGAGTTTAATTAAAATCGGTTAATAACTTTTTAAGTTATAGCTTGGTTATATATAGATATATATATATATATATTATATATATATATATATATATATATATATATATATATATATATATATATATATATATATATATAGGATTAGAGGATTAGTGGAAAAAATTCAATCAATTTGTAAATGTCCAGTTGAGAATTGTGTTTTTAACATACAACAATGTGTGGTGTTGTGCAGGATAGTTTGATATGTATGCTGTTTTATCCTGTAGATCAATTGTAAGTTCAAGCCGAAAACCTGTGGCGTAAATTTAATAATTGGCATGTATCATTTGTCTTTTAGCTGATGCACTGATGAAGTCTTGAAGTAGAGACGAATTATGCGCAACAAAGAATGAAAATCTTACTGTAAAAATTTTGCCCTTATTGGTCTCACACGCCTTAAATTATCAATACAGTTTCATACGAGTATTGTGGACCATTACTTCGTTTCACTTTAATATATATATATATATATATATATATATATATATATATATATATATATATATATATATATATATATAACGGACCTTGGTTTCGAGAGAGGCCCCAACTCGCGCTTATTTGACAAAATTTTTGCTAAGCCTCACCATCGATACTTCGCGATTTTTTTAAATAATAGCAGCCTTAAACGCGAAATTATGACCATTACTTTAGACGTTTTATTTTAGACGTTTTCAAAGCAAATAACTAAAAAATAGCTTTGGATAGAGAATTAAGAGAGCTTTTCAAAAAAGTGCCACTCGGTCCACCTTCGCTGTTCAAATTGAGAGCAAAGTCATCCCCGCTAGTGGTTGAATGGTACAAGCTCTGTTAGAGTTCACAAAAGTGCCCCATTCGAAGACAAAATCGATATTTTTTAGGGTTTTTATAAATTCTTAGAGGAAGATAATATATTCTGTGTATTAGATGTTGTTTTAAAACCAAAGTAATTTGCTAACAAAATTTACATATGGTGATAAAAGTTATTTTTCTAGGTGTCCAAAACTGCTGTCCGAAAAGGCCAAATAAATACGCTGTCTTCAAGAAACCACTGCAAATTAGGAAATGGATATCTATGTAAAAATTATTTAAGCACATTTTATTGAAAGAGGTACAAATGTACTTTAAGGAACCATATCGTAGTCTAGCTAGGTTTTGCGCACTTTTCAAAATATAGTTTTGGGAAATATTGGATTTGGCTTATGTTTAATATAAAATAATTTATTAAATTAATTATTATTATAGTATACTTAAGTACATTTCAATAAAATCTAGTTATTATGTAATAAAAAATGTCTTATTTTACAATAAAGCTGGTATATTTTAATGCTTGTTTTAAATTAATTCTACTAACGTTTTTTCACACCTTTCCATTTTAGTGAATTTTCGTTGAAAAAAGTCTTTTAGTGAATTTTCGAAGAAAAAATTCACTAATAGGGAGAACCCGACTTTTTAATTTTGAAAAAAGTTTTGCAAATGAGCACGAACTAGGACCCCTAGAATATATATATATATATATATATATATATATATATATATATATATATATATATATTTGTGTGTGTGTGTGTGTGTATGTGTGTGTGTATGTGTGTGTGTGTGTGTCACACCGAGAACTCAAAAAATAATCTGTCGATTTCGATAAAAGTTGGCATGTACCTTCCTTTTGTAGATGGCTTGGATAAGTTCGTTAGTCAGGCAAATCGGACGAGGTTTTCCGGGAAAATTTTGAGTTTTTATTCAAAACAAATTTTTTTCTCAAAAAATAAAAAAGCTATGATAACCAAATTAGGTAGGTAGGTTTACGATATAAAAAATAAACCATATACCAAAATTTAGATTTCTATGTTACAAGAAAGAAAGTTATAATAAAATATTTTATGCCAGATCATTTATATGAAAATTCGCTACCATAACGCACTTGCTGCGTCCAGGCTTTTTTTTATTAGATCACGACTTTTAGACTCAAAAAGCCTGGAAGCCTCAAACGCGTTAGGGTTTGCTAAATAATTAAATACAAACATTTCTGGACATTTTACGTGAACCATTTACATGACAAAAATAAGCAATATGAAATTAAAAAATCTCTTGGCGCAGCAAGTGCGTTATGGTAGCGAATTTTCTTTAAAATATTTTTTATAGCAAATGTCTTTCTTTGATGAAAGCATGCATCAAACTTTGTTGCCTATATAGTAGAAACAATGTATCATATTTCATCGAAATAAATTTATTGTTTGAAAATATATAAACATTTTTCAAAAGTCTGGATGCAGCAAATGTGTTATGGTGAATTTTCATAAAAATATTTTTAATAGTAAATGCGAACAGGCATCAATCTGATTATCGGTATAGCCTATGTTGTAGAAACAATGTACTATATTTTATCAAAATTACTTATGGTTTGAAAATATACAGAAAAAAATTCCGAAAATAAACTTAAATGTTAGTTTCCTAACCAACAAAGCTTACGCTAATAGCAAATTGAGTTATTGAAATTTGAAGGATTTAATGAAAATTCGGTAAATTTGCAGATTAGCTCCCGAACGCTTTTCAAAAAATTGTTTTTAGAAATATTACTAGGACCCAACCTGGATGCACAAACCACAAGAAAAATTTCTGGTTACCCCCCTAGCACCCCCCCCCCCCAGGAAGTCACGCGAGTGGGGGTGAATAGGGGTGCTGGGCGGTGTAGGTAGTAAAAAATAAATATGAGCAGAAAAAGCAAAGAAAACTGCTTAAAAGCTGCCTATTTGAAGATATATTCCCATTAAACCCCGCCTACCCCGCACTGCACCCCTATTCGTCCCCAGGTCACGTAACTTCTTTGGGTGGTATGAACAAGAAGTTTTTCTTGTGGTTTATGCAACGAAAGTGGTTGTATGCACACGAGGGTGGAAGGAAAATGCCTACGACGAAGCAGACAATGACCCCCTGCCCCCTGGCCGCATCGACTTGCGGTATGGTTGGGGGTGGCTGCTTCGTGGTGGGGATTTTCCTTCCCCCCTTGCGTGCATACCACCACCCTCGTTGCATAAACCGCAAGAAAAATTTCTTGTTCATACCCGCCAAGGAAGTTACGGCACCTGGGGGAATAGGGGTGCTGTGCAGGGTAGGCAGGGTTTAATGGGGATATGGCTTCAAAATGTGAAAAAGACAACTTTCAAGTCTGTTTTATTAGCATTTTCTGCTCATATTTCCTTTTTACTACCTACCCCGCCCAGCACCGCTTTTCACTCCTGGTCCCGTAACTTCCGGGGAGGGGGTGTGTGTGGGGGGGTTGAACAAGAAATTTTTCTTGGGGTTTGTGCTTCCAGGGGGGGTGGCGCCTAGGCAAGTTGCTGAAAACAGTTTCTTGAAAAGCGTTCGGGAGCTAATCTGCAAATTTACCGAAAATTCTCTACCAAAACGCACTTACTGCGTCCAGATTTTTTTCTTATAGACGCATCATATTTCAATAAAAAATGCAAAAATGCATTAACGAATTTGTTCTACGAAAATTAGCTAAAAAAAATTATAGACCGTTAAACCATAAACTTCACTAAACCTACAAATAAATATCCAAAAAGGCATCGACTTAACTAAACTGACAGCCAAAGCATCAAAGAAAGGGTCTATTTGAAATGAATATTTTGTAAACATTTAAGTAAAATGAAGGGCACTGACGGTTGAATATGAAACTTAAGGATTTGCAGAACACTCTTCTTGTAACATTTTCTTTTCACAATCGATATTTGTTTCACGTTCTGAGGAAAACTCCAAAATTTGTTTTTCAACTGCCCATAACTTCGTTGTCTTTAAAGCGAGAGACCTAAATTTTGGTGCAGCATTCACACTTTTTAATACAAATACGCGAACCAAATTTGATTGTCCTTACTTTGTTATTTACGGAGCTATGATTTTTTTTGAAAGTAAACACAAAATTTTCCGGGAAACCTGGTCCGATTTTACTCGCTAACTAACTTGTCCAAGCCACTTGCAAAAGAAAGGCCCTCACCAAATTTGATCAAGATTGGTGCATTATTTTTTGAGTTATCGGTCGGATATATATATATATATATATATATATATATATATATATATATATATATATATATATATATATATCCACGATTCATTTATTTTGTTTGGGTTTAACTTAGATCTCAGATCTCTCTGAGGCCGAGGGTTGAAGAATGCCGTCTAATAACTCCACAAATGCTCCAGAATGTCAAAGTTCGTTTTAGGATCTCTCTGAGGCCTGGGGTTGAACACACTGAGACCTCACAGACGATCTCCGGCGAGATTTGAAGAGTAGGCAGATTGAGGCCCCGTAATCGAGCTACAACAACTCAACCCACCTTTGTCCACCGCTCTAAGGAGTAGGCAGATTGCGGCCTTAGAGTGTCCTTACATATTTCCTTTACCTACCTTTGTCCACCACTCTAAGGAATAGGCAGATTGAGGCCTTAGAGTGTCCTTACATATTTCCTTTACCCACATTTGTCCACCACTCTAAGGAGTAGGCAGATTAAGGCCTTAGAGTGTCCTTACATATTTCCTTTACCCACCTTTGTCCACCATTTTAAGGAGTATGCAGATTGAGGCCTTAGAGTGTCCTTACATATTTCCTTTACCCACCTTTGTCCATCACTCTAAGAAGTAGGCAGATTGAGGCCTTAGAGTGTCCTTACACATTTCCTTTACGTCTTGAAAATGGCTCCAAAACAGGAGCCGAAACGTCGAGTTTCCATAATTTCTGGACGCGGTTTAACCCAAGAACCAAGTATGTCTCATATATATACATATATATATATATATATATATATATATATATATATATATATATATATATATATATATATATATATATATATATATATATATCCGCTAACTCAAAAAATAATTAATCGATTTCGATGAAACTCGGCCTTTCTTTTATTAATGACTTGGATGA
Source organism: Tillus elongatus (assembly GCA_964006375.1). NCBI lineage: Eukaryota > Metazoa > Arthropoda > Insecta > Coleoptera > Cleridae > Tillus > Tillus elongatus. The sequence goes on from OZ023266.1 coordinate 124,848,057, forward strand.
GTTCGTTATCTAGGAAAATCGGACAGGGTTTTCCGGGACAATTTTGAGTTTTCTTTCAAAAAAAATTTTTTCTCCGAATATTACAAAATTGTTTTATTAAAATTTAGTGAACATATTGCCCTAGGCAAGATCTTACTACATATCAAAACTAACTTTCTAAGTTTATAGAACATTGAGTAATTCAAGTTGAAGCATTTAATAAAAATTCACTACCATAACGCATTTGCTGCGTCCCGAACTTTTTACTCTTTATGTCGTATATGGAAAATTTGAGGTAAATGAAACTACATAATATCATGCAGTAGCCTAATCTACACCCATAAACATATGTTTAGTGTAAAATATTAAAATTTTAATTTCAAAATTTTGTATTGTTTATATTTATTTATTCCATTTTTAAGAAGTACGGATACAGCAATATTAAATAACTGTTGAAAAGAGTTTAGGGGCAGCAAATGCGTTATGGTAGCGAATTTTCGTTAAAATATTCCAAAAGGTGATAATTAAATTTCCCATTAAACCGGAATCTTCAGGTTTGATACGTACTAAAACCTATATAAAACCAGCGTGGGTACTAAATTTGAAAAATAACAAAATCAACTTCAGAGGCAACGATAAATCTCTTCTAGAATACATTTTTTGTTATTTTGTTTGTAGAAACTCTTTCGACTGAGTGAACTAAAACGGATCATTCAAGGGACTAATAAGGAGAAATACCTGCCACGTTTATAATTTGGCAGGGAAATTCGTTTTGTAAATAAAAATTACATTTGCGGTAAATTTACAGATGAGATCACTGGCGCTTTTTAAAAATAAAAATTCAGAAACATGCTTAGATCTCCTTCTGGATGCACAAACCACAAGACATATTTCTTGCAAACAGCTCCCAAAAAAGTTACGAGACCAGTAGTGAATAGTGATGTGCGGCGGGGAAGAAGATAAAAAGGAAATATGAGCGGAAAATGCGAAAAAAAACGAGCTTAGTTGGGCCTCTATAAGCTGCCTTTATCCCATTTTGCAGTTATACCTCCTTAAAATTCTGTTTATCCTGCACAGAACCTCTATATTTACCGCAGTCCCGTAACTTTCTTGCGGGTTGTTCAGAAGAAAATTTTCTTGCTTCCATTGTTCTTGTTTATGCATTACGGGTGGTCCTATGCGTGCAGAAGGAGGGAACTTCTGCGACAAAGCAGCGAACCAAGATTTTCGATTTATGTTTAAATTGTTACCCCATTACACATGTTCAAAATATTTTTCCAAAAATGAAATTAAGTTTGTGTTGTGTATCAGTTTTACATGGAGAGCTACAATATTTCATCATTTTCAAAAAATGTGAATACAGCAACAGTACATAAGTGTTAAAAAAGGTCTGGGTCTAGCAAATAAATTATGGTAGAAATTTTTTTAACAATATTTGAAATTCGATAACTCAATTTCCTATTAAGTTAGAATCTTCAATCTTGAACCATAGTAAAACCTAAGTAAACGCAGCGTGGGTACTAAATTAAAGAAAAATAACATAATGAGCTTCGCGGATAACTACAAGTTGGCTTTAAAAAACAGTTTCTTTTGGTTTTGTTTGCAAAAACTGGTTCGATTTTGTTGACTAAAACAAAACCATACAAGCAATTAAAAGGAAAAATACCCGCCATATTTATGATTTGGCAGGTACATTCCTTTTCTAAATAATTATTTTTTTTCTAGAAAACTTTTGTGACTTTTATGAAATTTGTAACACAATTTTTTAAGAGACTTGTAGTACTTTACCAAACTATAATTTTCTAACTCCATAGAAAATAGAAACTAATTCAAATAATCGCTAACTGAGACCTCTAAAACCGGTCTCCCAGGTCCGTTTAAATTTAAATAATTAGTTTTAATAATACACCTTACTAACAGTGTACAATTTTTATGAAAATTCACTACTATAATGCACTTGCTGCGTCCGGAACATCTTCATAATTATATTTATTTCTGAAGCTTAATACACTCGGACCAATGCAAGTAGCTTAATCTAGAGACAGCATTCTATTTACAAATAGTGAATATGTATTCTATTTGTTTCTGAAGAAACTTAAAAATTGTATTCCAGCTGAAAGTTTATCTGGCAGGAAATTCTGTAGGGGTGTGAAATGATGTTTTTTTCTAACTAACTAAAAATGAATCATATTTTTCCTTACAAATTTGCCAGCATCTAAAGACTATCGGAAACAGTGCCCTTTACCAGTTAGAACCAAAGTGGGAACCAATTTAAATCAATAAGTCAAATACAATTCTAGATATCGAGTAGAGTCGATTGGAAGTGAAGTAAATTTGTCTAAATCGTAATATTTTAAAACCAAGAATCCACTGATACTCTGTGTGGTACTACATACTTTTGTATCAGCCTGTATTATTCTAAATAGAAAAGAGTCTGGAGGCAGCAAGTGCGTTATGGTAGTGAATTTTCATTAAAATGTTTTTAATAGCCAATATGTGTGTTTTTTTTTCAAGAAAGCAGGCATCAAATTTGGTTACCAGTATAACCTATATATTAAAAACAATGTGCCATGTTTTATCAAAATAACTTTATTGTTCGAATATGTACAAACATTTCCGAAAGTAAACTGAAAGTGTTCCCGAAAAAACTCGTTTCTTGGTCAACCTTATAGGTTAATAGCAAATTGAGCTATTCAAATATGAAGCATTTGATCAAAATTCGCTACCATAACGCACTTGCTGCGTCCAGTATTTCTTTTCTTACAAACATGCATTATATTTCGATTGAAAATGCAAAAATGCAATAACATAAGGCGTGTTTGATTAAAAAAAAAGAACATTTGTATCACCAAAGATGTAGCTCAAGACAGCCTATAATTAATATATACAATTTTTTTATATCTTGTATAATAACAAATATATTGAGCTTTATTGATTTTTTACGAAAATTCCACAAAAATTATATACCATTAAACGATAAACTCTATCGGTAAGGCTACTGCCAAGCATCAGAGAAAGGGTCTACTTGAAATGAATTTTCTGGAAATATTTCAGTAAACTGAAGGACAGTGACGGTTGAAACTAAGACTTCAGGGTTTGTAAAATATTCTTCTTGAGACATTTTATTTCCATAGCTCGTATTAGATTCAAATTCTTTGCCTAAATGTTGCCAATTTTGACGTTTTAAATCGCAACTTTGACGTTTTGAGGAAAACCCCAATTTTTTTTAATGTCGATAACTTTTTTGGCTTTCGACATTAATTTTTTTCGACAGAGCTAATTTTTGGTAAGTGATTTAATAATGAGGATCTAAACCAGCTTTCCAAATTTGGTTGCCCTTACTTTGTTAATTACGGAGATATATATATTTTTGAAAGGACACACAAAATTTTCCGGGAAAACCTAAGCCGATTTTCCTCGATAAGGAACTTATCCAAGACATTTGCAAAGGGAAGGCATTCACCAAATTTAATCAAAATCGGCCAATTATTTTTTGAGTTATCGGTGATATATATATATATATATATATATATATATATATATATATATATATATATATATATATATATATATATATATATATATATATATATATATATAAACATATAAAAATTGAAACTGACCCCGGATATGTGTTCTGGAGGGCCTAACTAGCGCTCATTTGAAGAAATTTTTTCAAAATTCAAAAGTCGAGATGTCCTCATTAGTGAATTTTTTTAAAGAAAATTCACTAAAGCGAAATTACTGTGAGGATGTTTTGATGGTGATTCTGAATACCTGTTGTGAAATTTGCTATACCGATATCACTAGACTTGTCTTCGCAAATTGTAATTAAAATATCTGTACTTACATGTTTTTTTAGAGCTTTAGCCAGCTGCTTTTTTTCTTATTGTTTGTTTGTTGAATATAGTGTTGTTCCCAGATTTAATTCTTTTGTGGTCTTTATAATGTTTCATTAGTTGTAATTGGTTGATGTCTGGTTTTTGGTGTTTTCTGTTGTGAATGTGTGTAGCTACGTTTGATTTGTAATTAGGTATGTGGATTTTATATAATATTCCTTGAATATTGTTTCTATTGATTTTTTTGTCATTCCTATATATATTTTTAGTGCATGTGTTATATTCTATTTGATATATTCCATTTAATTCATGTGGGTTGTGTTCTTGTCTTTTATTTATTTTGTTATTGGTTTTCTAGCTCATTTTTAGGTCCTATTGTTTGAGTATTTGTGGTTTTTTTTGATGTGGTAGTTATAAGTGATTGTTGTGTATTTTGTGTTTGTTTCTGGTGTTTTGTTTTCGGTTTTGCTAACTTGTTTGTTTTTGATTTATTTTACTAGCTTTTCTATTGTTTTCTCGTTGTATCCATTTCTTTGTGCTATTTGTATTATAATGTTGTATTCCCTTTCTTGTTCATCATTATAAAGTGGTACATTTAGCATTCTGTTTATTAAGCATCTGTATGCGGCCAAATCACAAAAAGTACAGCAAACAAATAAAGTGTATATTTAAAAGTGATTACAGTGTGGTGCAACATTACAAAAGATATATATATATATATATATATATATATATATATATATATATATATATATATATATATATATATATATATATATATATTTGTATCCCACCGATAACTCAAAAAATAAGGGGCCGATTTTGATCAAATTTGGTGAGTACTTTTCTTTTGAAAATGGCTTGGATAAGTTCGTTAGCCAGGAAAATGGGCCCAGTTTTTCCTGGAAAATTTTGTGTTTTATTTCTTTTATATCTCCGGAAATAACAAAGTAAGGACAACCAAATTGGGTACAAGTGTTTGTATTAGAAAGAGTGAACCATCAACCAAAATGTAGGTCTCAAAGTTTAAAGACAAAAAATGTCTGAACGCAGCAAGTGCGCTATGGTAATGAATTTTCATTAAAATGTTTTAAATAGCGAATATGTGTTTTTTTTAAAGAAATCAGGCATCACATTTGGTTACCAGTATGACCTATATAGTAAAAACAATATACAATAGATAATCAAAAAACTTTATTGTTTGAAAATGTACAAAAATTTTTAGAAAATAAACTTGAAGTGTTCCGGAAAAAACTAGTTTCCTGGCCAACGAACCTTATAGCAAATTGAGATATTCAAATTTGAAGCATTTAATAAAAAATTCGCTACGATAACGCATCTGCTGCGTTCCGAATTTATTTTTTTACAAACATGCATTATAATTACGTGGTCGAAATTCGATACATTAAAGGTCAACTCAGAACTGGCACGGACCGGAGGAATCCGACTATCTAATTAAAACAACGCATTGTTTAATCTATTTGGACTGAGCAGATTTTAATAAAAAACGCTACTGTAACGCACTTGCTGCGTCCAGAATTTATTTTTCTTACAAACAGCATTATAATTACGCGGTCGAAATTCAATACCTTAAAGGTCTATCTAATGAAAACAAAGCATTGTTTGATCTATTTGAACTGAGCATATTTTCCTGGCTAACGAACTTATCCAAGCCACTTGCAAAAGGAAGGTGTTCCACAAATTTGATCGTCATCGACGTATTATTTTTTGAGTTATCGGTTTGACACACACACACACACACACACAAAACATATAAAGTCTGAAACCGACCTCAGATTTGGGTTCCAGGGGTCCTAAATAGCGCTCATTTGTAGAAATGTTTTCAAAATTTAAAGTCGCAATCAAATTTTGGGGTTTACTTCAAAACGTCAAAGTCGCAATTTGAAGCGCAAAACTGGCCACATTTAGGCAAAGAACCTGAAAAAAATACGGATTATGTAAAGAAAATGCCGCAAGAAAAGTATTTTGCAAACCCTTAAGTTTCCGCTTCAATCGTCATTGTCCTTCATTTTATTAACATAGTTCCAGAAAATTCATTTCAACTAGACACTTTCTTTTATGCTTCTATGGCAGTTTTAGTTAAGTTTATGCTTTATAATTTTTAGCTAATTTTTGTAGAAAAACTCGTTACTGAATTTTAAAAAGAGTTCTTCAAATGAGAAGAATCCATTACTTTTAGTTTTTATCTGTTTACATATATATCAGGGGTACCCATTTCTACGGTAAAGCTCAATATAATTGTTATTATACAAGATACCAGAAAAAAATGTATACAGTAATTATAGGGTGTCTTGAGCGGCACCTTATAAAATAATTTTGACAATGGCAGGTGTCCCATAAGTCGCTAGTGACACCTAAAATTTTTTTTGAACACCCTTATATTATTGCAAAAAATCTAGACGCAGTAAGTGCATTTTGTTAGCGAATCTTCATTAAATGCTTCAAAATTTCAATAACTCATTTTGCCATTAACCTAATTTTAAGTCTATTTTCAGAAAATTTTTGTACATTTTAAACTTCAACAACACACCACGAGGGCTTACAGCCTAAATACTATCGTAGCGTGGGTGTTGACAAGGAGGAAAGAGGCAGCTTGTTAATTCTGGACTTGAAGGTTTGGAGGTTCGGAGGATAAGGAAAAACATGTGCCGGCAAGGATTTCCACAACTTGGAAGTCCTCGGGACAAAAGAGCGGGCATAACAAGATGTTCTATGTCTGGTGACCTGGACAGTAAAAGGGTGCATTCGCTCTGTTGCCCTGGCAGATCTGTTGGGGGCAGCAGGTGGGGGAACTATGGAGGAAAGCTCCTCTGAGCAGTGCCCTTGCCGATATCTATAAAAGAGAGAGAGGTCACCAACGGCCCGTCGGTGGGCAAGGGATGACAGCCTTTGGGTTAGGGTAGGGTCACCGATGAGACGTATAGCTCTCTTTTGAATGGAGTCCAGGATAGCGAGTGTAGAAGCGGCAGCGGCACCCCAGATGTGGGAGCAATATTCGAGGTTTGGTCTTATTTGTGAAGTACATAAGGTATAGAGATTAGCTGGTAAATAGTATTTGCGAGTCCGGAAGAGGAAACCTAATTTCTTAGCAGCCGCTTCTGCAATTGATGTGACTTGTTGGTGCCAATTAAGATTTCGATCCACAGAAATGCCAACAAGAGAAAAGGACTCATTACTTTGAATAACTGGGTTGCTCATTGTGAAGGGTCTAGGGCTGGTGTATCTCTTGTGAGAAAGAAAGCAAGACTTAGTTTTGGTGGGGTTGAATTGTACAAGATTTCTACTTCCACAGTCTAATATTTTTTGGAGATACACGGAGACAGAACCCTCCATGAGTCTGCGATCCTCATTTAATTGGGCCAAAGAGACAGGCTTAGAATATTGTATATTTGAATGGAGGGTGCTATCGTCCGCGTAGCTGTGAACTGGGTTGGATGTGCTCAAGAGGAGGTCATTGATGTGGAGAAGAAACAAAGTAGGGGCTAAAGCTGAACCTTGAGGAACTCCTGTATTAATTGGATACAGTTTAGAGGAATGGCCATCCACAACAACAGATATGCTCCTGTTGGAGAGGAAATTTGCTGTCCACATACAGAGTTTTGGGGGTAGGCTATAGGCCGGAAGTTTATTAAGCAGCGCTGCGTGCCAGACCTGGTCGAATGCTTTGTATATGTCTAGAGCAACAATCTGGGATTCACCGTGTTGTTCCATAGACTTGTTCCAAGAATGGGTGACAAAGGAAAGGAGGTCGGCAGTCGATCTGCGCTGACGGAATCCATACTGCCTGTCGTGGATTAGACTGTGTTTTTCAAGAAATTTTAGTAATTCGGTGTTTATATACTTTTCCATCACTTTAGAGACGACTGAAAGGAGAGAAATAGGCCTGTAGTTGCTGGGAAGCGCTTTGGATCCTTTCTTGGGGATGGGCTGTACTCGAGCAGTTTTCCAGTTACTAGGGAATATGCCTTTATTATAAGATATCTGAAACAGACGAGTCAGGACAGGAGCAAGCTCTGGTGCGCATTTTTTGAGAACAATTGCTGGGATCTCGTCAAGGCCATAGGCTTTCCTGGTATTAAGAGAAGAGGGCATCTTTCGTACCTTTTTAGTTTTGAAAATGATATCCGTCATTTTATGCGCGACATTGGGGACTGTTGGTGGTTGAACATTTGGAGGTGGGTTGAGAGTAGAATTACCGGCGAACAACGAAGCAAAAAGTTCAGCCTTGCCCAGGGCAGTAGAAACAATTTCATCCCCTGAGACAAGAGGTGGGAACGTGCTTTTGCACAAATTATTCCCAATAGATTTAGCAAGAGTCCAGAAGGGTTTGCCGCCGTTGGAGCTTAAGAGGACTTTGTTTTTGATGTGGTTATTAAACGAGTTTTTTGCCTCAGAAAGAATGCGGACATAGCGGTTTCTTGCGTCGTTAAATGCTTGACGATTTTCTTGACTGTGATTGTGTAGAAGCGTTTTGTTAGCTTTGACCTTTTCAAGTCTGGCCTTGTCACAGGATTTAGAGAACCAGGACTTTGGAGTGGCTGAAGAGGTTTTCTGTGTACGTGGGATAAATAATTCCATGCCAGCTTGGATAATTTCGGTGACGTTTTGTGAGATATCAGAGGGGTCAGGATGAGAGAAGCAGACAGACGCCCATGGAAATGAGGAAAAGTAATCCCGCATTTCGTTCCAGTTTGCGGAGTTGTAGTGCCAAACGATACGTGGGTGTGATGACTGTGTGACCTCGGGTTGCATTGCGCAGGAAGCAGTGACCATGCAGTGGTCTGAGCGACCAAGGGGGGCGGTGACTGATATCTTATAGCATTCAAGTTGTGTAGTAAGAAGGAGATCCAAGGGATTTGAGCTGTGTGTTGGGATACGAGGAAAGTAAGTAGGTTGCTGAACCATATTGGCTAAAGAATTGCTGACTGCAAAGGCCTCAGCTGCTCTCCCTTGTGGATCGGTTTTTGAAGATCCTAGCCATTCCTTATTATGGACATTGAAGTCATCACCCGAGGAAGGATATCCAGAAATCAGATAGTCGGTTTTTTCAGAAAGGTAGTCAAAGAGCTGGAAAAAGTTGTTGTCAAAAGGTGACCGTTAAATGCAACACATGAATTTAGTTGCAGCCCTGAGAGAAAGTTTTATCTATAGTATGTCTTTTCTTCCAGCGTCTAAATTGGGGAGACTGGTTCAGGGCAGATTGCTACGGACGTATGCGCACACATGTATGGGGTGGTACCTCATCGGGCGTGAAAAAATCCTATACTATTACGTAAAGGAAAATTCCACTACCACCTGCTATGGATTGGATTGGATCAATGTCTACCCCTTTAAAAATAAGATTAATAAAGGGACTCTCAATTGTCCAATAGTTATGCTTTTCGACATAGTAGGAGGATACAAAACAGTATCATTTTTCATCCATGCCTATTGTCGTTCGATATTTTATGTATCAAGAGTTAGGTATAAATGAAATAGGAAAACCCAACAATAAGCTATTATTCGTATACATTGACAGTGTAACCTTGTGCTTTGTAAAAAAGAAATGTGTATAAAATTAGGTAAATAAAAGAAAACATTTTTTGCATTAAATGATATTCAATAATAGGATTTTACAAAATGCTAGTTGTATAAAGAAACTGCTCCACGAATATGTTATTTCTCTGGTACTTGTAATATTCTACCATCTGAAAAACCATGTCCTTATGTTTTTTTCTATTTTGCAACCGTTCGTTCAAAACCTGGTCACAGCAGCATACGTGCTTTAAATGCCCACTAGCTCGTGTTGTTTGATACAAGGATTCTGAGTCTAAATAAAGAGTGAATAAATTATAAACGCGAATAAATGTCTCTATTATTTAAAAAAACATAAAGGTTGACTAAAAATTGTCAATTAATTTTTTACAGAACGTTGTATAAATTAGTATATAATTTTAATCAGAGCGTAAAATATGTAATATATTATTATATATATATATATATATATATATATATATATATATATATATATATATATATATATATATATATATATATATGTATATATAATGATATGTGTATATTGATTCAATAAAAAAATGTAGTTAACCAAACCACAATAATATACGGGGTGTTCTATTTAAAAACACATAGTCAATTTATATGGCAAAAGTGTAATGTTCAATCATTTTAAAAAAGTTGATTAAACAATAGACGAAATTTAAATGGATCACCTTGTAAATTGAAAAACTGTCTTAGTATTATTATTATTATTATTATTATTAACTGGCTTACCTTAATATGATACATATAACCTCTACAGGCAATTTCTCTATTGTAAGTGATTTTCTGAAAAACATTTTCGTAAATATTTCGAACATCTTGACGAACGCTTTCTACTGTAACTAGCTACAAAGCAGAAGGGTAGTTTTTCGAAAACATCACTCTTTTACATTTCTCGGGACGAGGAATGATTGGTCAGTTAAGTGATTACCAGAAAGCAGTAGAATTTACAAAAGATAGTATATTTTGAACAATTTCCAAGGTAAAAAAGAACAAAACCAGGCTATGCTCCAGACTGAATTTATTTAGTAAAATCCCTACGCGTTTCGGCCCATATATCTGGCCATCTTCAGGGGATTCGTTCTGTTTTTTATATAACAGGAACTGAACTTTACAAGAAATCTATCATAGTGGCTGTTTTCATCGACTGTCGCTTTTGTTTCCTTGCACTATATGGGTGTAGGCAGAATTAGAAGAATTAAAACCTCAAATCACAGCAATGGACAAACGGCGATACATATAAAATTTCGCATTTGTATCGTCGTTTGTCCATTGCTTTGATTTGAGGTTTTAATGCTTCTAATTCTGCCTTCACCCATATAGTGCAAGGAAACAAAAGCGACAGTCGATGAAAATAGCCACTATGATAGATTTCTTGTAAAGTTCAGTTCCTGTTATTTAAAAAACAGAACGAAGCCCCTGAAGATGGCCAGATATATGGGCCGAAACGCGTAGGGTTTTACTAAATAAATTCAGCCTGGAGTATAGCCGTCTTCTGTTCTTTTAGTGAATTTCCTTTAAAAAATTCACTAATGAGGAGGTCTCGACTTTTAATTTTGAAAAAATTTCTTCAAATGAGCGCTAATTAGGCCCCCCAGAATACATATCGGGGTCAGTTTCAATTTTTATATGTTTATATATATATATATATATATATATATATATATATATATATATATATATATATATATATATATATATATATATATATATATATATATATATATATATCACACCGATAACTCAAAAAATAATGGGCCGATTTTGTTTAAATTTGGTGAATAAATTACTTTTGCAAATGGCTAGGATGAGTTCGTTAGCCAGGAAAATCTGCCCAGGTTTTCCCGGAAAATTTTGTGTTTTCTTTTGAAAAAAATTCATATCTCCGGAATTAACAAAGCAAGGGCAACCAAATTTAGTACGCGGGTTTATATCCTTATAGGTAAATTAGCTACTAAAATTTAGCTATGTAGGTCAAACGACAAAAAAGTTATAGGCTTTTAAAGAAAAATAAATTGGGGTTTTCCTCAAAACGTCAAAATTGCGATTTAAAACGTTAAAATCGGCAACATTTAGGCAAATAACTTTAATCTAATACGGGCTATGGAAATCAAATGTCTCAAGAAGGATATTTCACAAACCCTGAAGTCTTAGTTTCAACCGTCATTGTCCTTCATTTTACTAAAATGTTTCCAGAAAATTCATTTCAAATAGGGTCTATTCTCTGATGCTTGGCAGTAGTCTTAGCTGTAGAGTTTATCGTTTAATGGTATATAATTTTTGTCGAATTTTCGTAAAAAATCAATAAAGCTCAATATATCCGTTATTATACAAGATATGAAAAAATTTTGTATATGATAATTATAGGGTGTCTTGAGCTACAACAGGCTGGCCCATAAGTCGTTGGTGATACAAATTTTCTTTTTTTTTAATCAAACGCCTTATGTTATTGCATTTTTGCAATTTCCATCGAAATATAATGCATGTTTGTAAGAAAATAAATTTTGGATGCAGCAAGTGCGTTATGGTAGCGAATTTTGATCAAATGCTTCATATTTGAATAGCCCAATTTGCTATTAATCTATAAGGTTGACCAAGAAACGAGTTTTTCCGGGAACACTTTAAGTTTACTTTTGGAAATTTTTGTACATTTTCACACAATAAAGTTATTTTTATGAAACATGGCACATTGTTTTTACTATATAGGTTATACTGGTAACCTAAATTGATGCCTGCTTTCTTAAAAAGAAAACACACATATTTGCAATAAAAACATTTTAATGAAAATTCACTACCATAACGCACTTGCTGCGTCCAGAGTTTTTTACCTTGGAAATATGTTTAACCCAGACGTTGACGTTCAGAAATTATTTTGGACAATGCAGGAAGTGATTAACGGTAGATGGTACTTAAGTATTATCAACGTCCCAACTGAAAGAATATAAATATTCAAAGGTAAACTTTAAAGGAAGAGATACTCAATGTACCATTAGGTTTCTAAGAAGAGAAGATGTATTCCAAGAAGTCATAAAAGGATTAAAACTGAAAAGGCAATTATGTACATTAACATTGAAAGCTCTCAAAAAGTTACCTAAAATATTGTTTAAAAGCAAAGATAAAAAGTCTGGACGCAGCCAGCTGGTTATTGTAGTGAAGTTTCATAAACATGTTTTTAATAACTACATAATAAGTTTTTTTTAATGAAAGAAGGAATCTAATTTCGTTGTCAATACAACAACAACAATGTATCACATTTCATTAAAATACTTTATTGTTTGACAAAATACAAACATTAATAAATAATATAAACGAAAGCATCTCTGAAAGAGTAATTTTTATGGCATCCGCTATCTATTGGTAAAAAAACGACGTATCGTCACTTATGATATGAGCCAAAATGTGAAAAGTCGCAAAACAATAACTAAAAAACGGTGAACACTATAATTTTTTTCCTTGCCAACATGCGCTCTAATTTGATAGAAAATGCAAAAACGGAATAAACTAAAGGACGTTCCATTAAAAAAAAAGAAATTTGGTGTCACTAACGACTAGTGGGCCAGCCTGTGAATATTAAGGTAAT